>CM045988.1:73887741-74487741 GCA_025175895.1 Wurfbainia villosa
GTAAAATCGCATCTCTGATCTATGTTTGTTTGATTCTATAATCTTATTTCACTAACTCATGTTTATCTTTTGTCCATGCATCATCTACCCACATTATGCATATTTTGTGTGTGTGTCTTTTTATCCATTTAGAATTAAGCATTTTGCTACTAAGCATACCGGGCACCTCCGGCCGATGAGAGGCCGTCAAACCTAGACCCACTTTGATCCCCGATTTCCAAATTACATCCTTGAAACTGCTTTCAATAAAAACAAATTCCAACTTATTCCCCCTAGATCAATAGATCCTAATTTTCTTAAAGATTACTGTTTTGACATCGTTCAAATCATTCAACATTACCAACTTGAGTCCTTAGTCTTTTGTGAACATCACGTTAATATCACTCTCCTCTCCGAATTCTTCAACAACCTACGACCGGCTGGGGATGGGAGATACCGGACTCGCGTTGCTCAGCGCGATCTGGATTTCAGTCCCCAGATCTGGACTGATTTTCTCGGTTGCCTCTCCTCCGAGGATGATCTCGTCTTATATCCATCTTGGAGTGACCCTCTTCCATCTCCCTTTGAGGGGATTTCTTTAGATTCCCTTCACGATACCTTCTATCACTATCCTCGACCCTTGAACACCAACTTATTTCAATCACAAGAACTGTCTGCCTCTGACAACGTCCTTTATAAGGTCGTTGCTCACTGTCTTCTCCCTATAGTTACTCGTGGTTTAGCTTTGGTGCGCCCTCCACACTTACTTCTCATGCATCTCCTTCGTTCATACTCAGACATCAACATTGGCCTCAATACCTTCCATTGCATCACTCATTTCATAAAGCCAAATAATGGAAAGGTGCATATTCCTTATGGAAATGTCCTTACTCAATGGCTAAGCTCCATAGGCATTGATGTAAATATAGGAGTCATTAAGGTCATGAATAGGAAATATGATCAGATGACTCGACGGAGTTTCTCATTAGCGGGCATGAAGGCCGACAAAGGATCCGTCTACTGGGACCCAGCACGGCGAGTAGCGGGTGCCGCTCCGGCACCAGAGGATGCCGCTGCGGAAGGAGCTGCTGAGGGTGGTGCTGCAGATGTTGCTGAGGGCACGATGAGGGGAGACTGCTGGCGATCTGGTCTACACACATCCCTCGTGCGCGCCGATGCATTTGCGGAGCGCAGTAGACACAGCGTTTTGCGCGCACCTCGAGCATCAGGAGCTTCTCTCTCGTGAGAGAGGTACATCGACAGCAGCAGGACATCCTGGCGATTCTCCGCCCTGCTGCGCCTGGACACCCTCCTCACGATGGTTCGTCAGCTGCTCCGATGGATGCTGAGGACGATGATCGTTAGCTTGCTCGTTTTTCTTTGTTATTCTCTTTTTGGCCGTTTGTACGGCATAGACTCTTTTTGTGTAATGACTTTTAATCAATGAAATGAAATATTTTTGTTGATCATTTCTATTAGTGCCTAAAATTTGGTATTTGTCAAGTTTAGGAGTTGATCATATAGTAAGAAGTTATGAATAGTGATATGATACACTTACACCTTTTGGGTCATAATTCTGTTATTTTGGATATCGTATCAATCCATTAATCTGATGAACATATTTTTCGTCTAATATTTTTCATATGTTATATTAGTCGAATAAAATGTGTATGCCAAGTTTCGTGATTTTTGGACACCCATAGAATTTTCTACGCATTGTCAAACCTTGACTGAAAATTCGATTCAGTTTTTCGATATCGATCACGTTATTAGCGATCGACATAAATCAGATTATCTGCCTATTCCAAATATGACCTTTATTTGGATTAGAAAATGGCTTTTCATTAAAAGGTTCAATTGAGGTTTTATATAATTACCACATATATACATAATAATTTGTATGGCGAAGAGTCTTCTTCTTGCCTTGGTTTAGGAGTTACATCCCTTATTTCTAAAATTGTTGGTGCGGCTAGGATATATTTGCCTATTCTTTAATTGTTTATGCTTTGCGTCATGAATCATGTCGTGAATTAAGGGAGTTTCATTTCAATTTTATACCTTAGTTCAAGATATAATTCTTTCCGCACTTATTGGATAATCTCTTCTCTTTTGATTGTATGTCAAAGGGGAGAAGGGATATTTAAGTTAGAATTCATATTGAGATATGTTTATGTATGTTAAAAGACCTAACTTAAATGATTGCCAAACATCACAAAGGGAGAGATTGTTGGTGCAACAATGCCCCAAGCATTTATATATTTTGATGTTTGGATACTCATCTAAGTTAGGCAATGGTTTGTGTGCTAATTGTGAACGGGTTTACGTGAGCGGGAAAATCCAAGTATGAAGACTTGGTAAAAGATAAGTCCAAGTGTGACCTTGGCAAAGAGAAGACCAAAGGCAAGTCTTGGCAGCATAAGTCCAAGCATGTAGTCTTGGCGGCGTAAAGTCCAAGCGTACTTTGGCAAAGAAGAAACCCAAAGCATGGCAAACCGAAGGAAGCTTTTGAAGGCAAGCGCATGGATGGAGTTGGACTCAGAGAGAATCCTAGAGGCGCAAGGCTGATGGAGAAGCTAGAAGGTTAAGTCTAGGCTTAGGTGTGTTTCAAGTATGAATTAGTCATACTTGGTATGTGCCGATCTTGGAACAATGGTATCGATCGGCCCGCCCTTAAAATATAGCATTAGAAGTTGGAAGATCATTATCTCGATCGGGGTTATCGGTCACCGGTGACGATCGACTCGATCGGCTCGTATACAAGTTGCCCGATCGTGCCATTATTGGCGATCGATCACATAATGGCGCGTGGCCGATAGCGGTCGGCTAGCCATATCGATCGCGACCTTTGTCGCGATCGATAGTTTTCCCGTTGGCGATGACGGCAGCAAATCTCGCGAATCCGGCTGTTCAGAAGCCGTTAGAATTGGCGGCAGTCGACTGATGTAAGTCATCAGTCGAACTGATCGGGCTCCAACGGGAAAAACAGCCTCTTCTCTATAAAAAGAGGGCTGGTGGAGGTTTTTGGGGTTAATGCTTATTCTCCAATCTTTCTCAACAGCCTCCACGAATTTTCTAGCTTTCTAAGTTATTTAAATCTCCTCCTCTTCTCTCTAAGCTTAGATCTTCATTCTTTGTAAAGAAGAGGAGTTGTCTTGTAAAGAAAGCTTATTAGTGGACTTGCTTGGATTGATCCACCTCAAGGATCGCCGTGGAGTAGGAGCGCTATCTCCGAACCACGTAAAAGGCCTTGTTTGCGTTTGTTATTGTTTTTACATACATTATTGTGTTTGCTTCCGCTAATCTTCTTGTAGAAACCGAAAAAACGCTATTCACCCCCCCTCTAGCTTCCAAACGATCCCTAACAGGGTCTCGGCCACCCGATGGATCGGAACCACACAAACTTGATCCATCAATGATGTTCCATTCCACTAGAGGATCATCATTAAACTACCTCACCAACCCCCATAAATCAATATGGGCTCTATATATTATTTGTACATTAATCTCCCCGTGTTTAAGATATCGAATGTCCGTCAATTAATTGATTTACTGACCATCAATTAATTAACATCTATTTCCTCGAGTAGTACCACTCAACCTTATCATCATGTTGACTAAGTCAACCAGCTGGGTTTACATGATGAAGCTTATGAGCTCCTCAAGGGGACATCATCAACCTAATATATAGGACACGGTTTCCTCCTATAATCAATGGCACACCATGTAAATAATATTATTTCCCAACTTACCGGGCATATTGATTTAATCCATCTAAATCTCACCCACTGGTAAATTAAAGAAATAAATACTAAGTACATGTGCCCGTTATTATATCGGGATTAAGAGCATGTACAACATAATATCCGAGGTCCGATTCAATTATGTAGTCAGTACTAAATTGAATCACCTCTATGTCGGTCCTACTCAATACACCTAAGTGTACTAGTGTAACTCTATGTTCAAGATAAAACAATACCAAGCTACACTACAACCATGCCAATGGTTTGTCCAAAACCATCTTGGTTGTGAGCCTCTACTTATATTTTACAAGGGACTGATAACATGATCTTCTGTGCCACACCAAGCACCATGTTATCTACAATGTAGAATATTAGACAATATGCACACATATATAATGAATATATAAAAAGCAAACAATGATCATGTGATTCTTATTTCAAAATAAAATGTTCATACAAAAAGAGCTAGGCTTTCAGTATACATTCCAACATGGGTAAGTACACACGCTCCTAAATAATTTTCTATAACCTTTATTTGACCTAGTGATCCGCAAAAAAACTCATCCGATGGGGAGGAAGGCACCTAGAGCCGACGCGCAAGTTTGTTGCATCACACGTCAAATTGTAATGGAGGCCGCGAGAATTAATTAAAATGTCCCTCTCCCACTTAGTAAATTGACAATGAGGAATTTTCAAGCACACACAACATGAATATAAAAAAAATCAACAATAAATATGGAAAAAAATCAGAATTTTCCCAACTATTATGGCATTGTTCTCCAATATGCGTCCCGTCGTGTCGCCACCTCGTCTGCTCCACCTTTTCCCGTGCGCAAGTCACCAAAGAGATCCGAGCCAAGACAAACTATTTTAATTTACATCCATCGATCCTATACTCCACGAAGGAGTGTACAAATAATCTAGATCGAAAGAAAATAAAAATGAGTGGCTAAACAATGCCGTATTTAATTACAAAAATTAAATACTAATTTAGCCTCGTCAACCCCGAGGATTCAAATAATATACAATCACACACACATGCAATCACATACACACATATATAGCCATAATATTTGGAACTTATGCCTGCAACTAAAAAGTTATCCAACGCACATCCTACTATCATCCGGCATACACAATATATGATAAGTGCATGAAAGTAACCGAATCAAAAACACACAAAACCGGAAACCGTGGCTATGATACCATTTTGATGGCATGCTCGGAGGCTCATTGGCTCCCATGTCCCCGGATTAAAATTTTCACTAATGAAAACTAATTCGGATGGGATGAGTTTCCTAACCTCAACCAATTCGTCGTCGTGCTAATGACATGAGCGATTGCTTGAACAAACTAGTTGTTCAAGCAAAAATACTCTTCTAGTCGGTTAGCCGCGGAATAGACGACGGACGGATCGTCGGTTTCTGTGTTTATCTTCGAGGTCCATGATTATACAAATACAAATGAATGTAGACATGTATAATCAACACATACAATCATATTAATAAGAACATGCAAAGATCAATAATAAAACTTGTAAAACTTTTATACATCTCGATCTTCTATCGTATGTCCTAACCTCCTTGAAGACTTCGTGTGGGCGAAGATCCTCCACAAGTTGAAGCTTCCTAGATCTTCTTCAATCAAAAGAAAGAAGAACTCTCCTTCCCTTCTTGCTTGAGCCAACCACCAAGCCATAAAAGCTTGATGCCGCCAGCCCAAAGAAAAGACAGAACAAGATGGCCAACCAAGGAACCAAACAAGGGAACAATCCCTAGCTCCTTTATGCCGCCGGCCCTAGATGGAGTGAAGAGGAGAAGAGGAATAGGTTGAGCCCCGACCAAGGTAGAGGGAAGAGAGATAGGTGCCGGCAACCCCTTAGGAAGAAGAAGAGAACCACTCCTATTGTTGCCGCCCACTCCACCTTCGAAACCCTAGCCGCCCAACCAAACCCTAATCTCCCTAGGATTTCTTGCCGCCCAAGATAATGATAGGCAAAACCCTAATCTCCAAAAACCAACCAACATCATCCTCGCCGCCCACCTTAAGGCCCTTTTTATAGAGTTAGGCTTAAGCCTTGTTTTAATCTCCACCGTTGGTTCTAGGGATTTAATCTCAACCGTCGGATCTAGAGATTTACTCTCAACCGTCGGATCTAGAGATTTAATCTCCACCATCGGATCAGTGGCTCCTGCATCTACACTCCAGGTGTCGGTAGATAACACCGCTAGCCATGTTTTAACGACTAGACCAAAGGATATACCTTTGTTCTATTTTAAATTGGGACAGTCCTTCTTCCAATGTCCATCCTTCTTGTAAGTTAAGTACTTACCTTTCGGCTTCTTCACTCCTCCCTGAGATCCTCCACCACCTTTGCTCCACCTTGTTTCTCCTTCTTCTTGCCTTTCGGTTTAGAAGTAGAAACCTTTTTGATCAACCATGGCTTGAGGACATTCTTCGAAGAGTGCATACTTGTACTCCTTAGGAGATAAGACAATATCTAGATTCTTTTCCAATCAACATTATTTGAGTACAATAAGTTTATTTACTTTAGTATCATAGTAAGTGGACTAAAAGTCATTTTGAAAATCCTAAGAATCACATAGATCATTACTTTAGATTTCAAAAAATTATTGATTCCTCAAACAATAAAATTTCAAAATCAACCAACACCTCAAAACACCGAGAATATCGCATGCCACGATAGTGTGGACGTATACGAATTCTACATTTGTAAGAGGAGGTTTAACCCTTTAATTTTATTATCTTGTCAACCTTACTTTTTGACAAATAAAATTAATAGATGGTTCCTCTTTGGCTCTACAAATAAAAGAAGTGACTCCGATGGGGAGGATACTTTTTATTTGCATCTAAGTGTGCACCATTACACGATACTAAGGGAATTATCTTGGATTATGTGCCTTACCGATGGGGAAGTACACACGCTCCTAAATAATTTTCTATAACCTTTATTTGACTTAGTGATCCGCAAACAAACTCATCCGATGGGGAGGAAGGCACTCAGAGCCGACGCGCAAGTTTGTTGCTTCACACGTCAAATTGTAATGGAGGCCGCGAGAATTAATTAAAATGTCCCTCTCCCACTTAGTAAATTGACAATGAGGAATTTTCAAGCGACCACAACATGAATATAAAACAAATCAACTATAAATATAGGGAAAAAATCAGAATTTTCCCAACTATTATGGCATTGTTCTCCAATATGCGTCCCGTCGTGTCGCCACCTCGTCCGCTCCTCCGCCTTTTCCCGTGCGCAAGTCACCAAAGAGATCCGAGCCAAGACAAACTATTTTAATTTACATCCATCGATCCTATACTCCACGAAGGAGTGTACAAATAATCTAGATTGAAAGTAAACAAAAATGAGTGGCTAAACAATGTCGTATTTAATTACAAAAATTAAATACTAATTTAGCCTCGTCAACCCCGAGGATTCAAATAATATACAATCACACACACATGCAATCACATACATACATATATAGCCATAATAGTTGGAACTTATGCCTGCAACTAAAAAGTTATCCAACGCACATCCTACTATCATCCGGCATACACAATATATGTTAAGTGCATGAAAGTAACCGAATCCAAAACACACAAAACTGGAAACCGTGGCTCTGATACCATTTTGATGGCATGCTCGAAGGCTCGTTGGCTCCCATGTCCCCGGATTAAAATTTTCACTAATGAAAACTAATTCGGATGGGATGAGTTTCCTAACCTCAACCAATTCGTCGTCTTGCTAATGACTTGAGCGATCGCTTTAACAAACTAGTTGTTCAAGCAAAAATACTCTTTTAGTCGGTTAGCCGCGGAATAGACGACGGACGGATTGCCGGTTTTTATGTTTATCTTCGAGGTCCATGATTATACAAATACATATGGATGTAGACATGTATAATCAACACATACAATCATATTAATAAGAACATGCAAAGATCAATAATAAAACTTGTAAAACTTTTATACCTCTCGATCTTCTATCGTATGTCCTAACCTCCTTGAAGACTTTGTGTGGGCGAAGATCCTCCACAAGTTGAAGCTTCCTAGATCTTCTTCAATCAAAAGAAAGAAGAACTCTCCTTCCCTTCTTGCTTGAGCCAACCACCAAGCCATAAAAGCTTGATGCCGTCGGCCCCAAGAAAAGAGAGAACAAGATGGCCAACCAAGGAACCAAACAAGGGAACAATCCCTAGCTCCTTTGTGCCGCCGGCCCTAGATGGAGTGAAGAGGAGAAGAGGAATAGGTTGAACCCCGACCAAGGTAGAGGGAAGAGAGATAGGTGCCGGTAACCCCTTAGGAAGAAGAAGAGAACCTCTCCTATTGTTGCCGCCCACTCCACCTTCGAAACCCTAGCCGCCCAACCAAACCCTAATCTCCCTAGGATTTCTTGCCGCCCAAGATAATGATAGGCAAAACCCTAATCTCCAAAAACCAACCAACATCATCCTCGCCGCCCACCTTAAGCCCCTTTTTATAGACTTAGGCTTAAGCCTTGTTTTAATCTCCACCGTTGGTTCTAGGGATTTAATCTCAACCGTCGGATCTAGAGATTTAATCTCAACCATCGGATCTAGAGATTTAATCTCCACCGTCGGATCTAGGGATTTAATCTCAACCATCAGATCTAGAGATTTAATTTCAACCGTCAGATCTAGAGATTTAATCTCCACCGTCAGATCTATGGATTTAATCTCAACCGTCGGATCTAGAGATTTAATCTCAACCATCGGATCTAGAGATTTAATCTCCACCTTCGGATCTAGAGTTTTGTTTTCCATCATTGGATCTAGGCTCCATGAGGTTTATATTAGGCTATGATAGGGACCATGAGGAGGAGTTGGATCTTGGCCACCCGATGGATCGGAACCACACAAACTTGATCCATCAATGATGTTCCATTCCACTAGAGGATCATCATTGAATTACCTCACCAACCCCCATAAATTAATATGGGCTCCATACATTATTTGTACATCCATCTCCCCATGTTTAAGATATCGAATGTCCGCCAATTAATTGATTTACTGACCATCAATCAATTAACATCTAACTCTTTGAGTAGTACCACTCAACCTTATCATCATGTTGACTAAGTCAACGTGCAGGGTTTACATGATGAACCTTATGAGCTCCTCAAGGGGACATCATCAACCTAATATATAGGACATGGTTTCCTCCTATAAACAACGACACACCATGTAAATAATATCTTTTCCCAACTTACCGGGCATATTGATTTAATCCATTTAAATCTCACCCTTTGGTAAATCAAAGAAATAAATACTAAGTATATGTGCCCGTTATTATATCGGGATTAAGAGCATGTATAACATAATATCCGAGGTCGATTCAATTATGTAGTCAGTAATAAATTGAATAACCTTTATGTCTATCCTATTCAATACACCTAAGTGTACTAGTGTAACTCTATGTTCAAGACAAAATAATACCAAGCTACACTACAAACATGCCAATGGTTTGTCCAAAACCATCTTGGTTGTGAGCCTCTACTTATATTCTACAAGGGACTGATAACATGATCTTCTGTGTCACACCAAGCACCATGTTATCTACAATGTAAAGTATTAGAAAATATGCACACATATAATAATATAATGTGCAAACAATGATCATGTGATTCTTATTTCAAAATAAAAATGTTCATACAAAAGAGCTAGGCTTTCAGTATACATTCCAACAGTGTATGGATGAACAAGTCATGGATGACTTGGAGGGATCTGATAGACGTGAGGCTAATGGAGATGGATAGAAGGCTTCGGTCTAGGCTAAGGGTGGTCTAGCAAGTAAGAGGGGATCAGACATGTGGTAAACCTCATGGTTGACATTTTATCAGTCGACTGGGGTTATGGACTAGACGTCTTATCAAGTGTTTGACACTTGGTAGCTGAGTCGACTCTTAGCAGTCAATTGAGATTATGACTAGTCAGCGGAGTCGATCGATCAATGTGATCAGATGGCTGCATGGCCTTGCGGATTGCGAAGCTTTGGGAAGTCGATTGGTCTTGGCGATGCCGCCATGGATGCGATTGACTCAGTCACGAGAATAGAAAGCTCGGTAGACAACTAAGTAATCAACTACGGGCTTGGCAGTCGACTGCTGGTAATGGCAGTTGACTGCCAGTGTATCCGTTGGCTGGAATGTGAACATGGATCAAACCCATTGTGAGACAACGACACTTTAGGCAATAGACTAGGGCATTTTTGAAGTCGACTGCCAAGCACAGAATCAACCTGATGCAGGCATAAAAGTAGTAGTTCGTTGAGAATTTTGGCTATGGTTTCTTGAGGGGTTCTTTGTTAGAGGATTATGGCCCTGCTAGAAGGGGGATTAAATAGCCTTTTTGTGTGTTCGATGGAAATCATTCATTTGTCATGTGCTTGTTTGCAATACTCATTAATACATAGTGGAAATACAAATAATAAATATGAATACAAGAGACAAATACACAGCCACAAGAACAACCGATATACATGGTTCGAAACCTTAGGGTTCCTACTCCACGGGATGAGCTCTACTAGCTCGAGTGATGACCACACCACTACCAAAAGACCTTCTCGACAACAAGTCGGAGGTGGAGAAACCTCCTACAAGAAATTATAAAGTAATACAAAAATGTACAAGCAAAAACAAAGATGAAATAAAATACATAAAGAACACTTTATAACAAATGGCTTTGAACTCTTGCTTGTTGCTTGCTTTGGTTTACTCTTGAAGGTCTGGAATGCAGCAACAATTCCCCTCCAAAATCTCGACAAAAATCGCAATGGAAATACTCCCCAAGCTCCTCCTTTTATGCTTGTCTCAGGCTAATTTCGTGCCAAGCAGTTGACTGCCTTATGGCCCCAGTCGACTACTCTTGTAGTCATTGTGAGACAATGCCTTAATCCACATCGACATCCGGCCAACGCATACACTGACAGTCAACTGACCATTACCATCAGTCGACTACTAGTCTCATAGCCGATTGATCAGTCGGCTACCGAGCATTCTGCTCTCACATCCTCAACCAGTAATCGACTGCCATTCATGGTAGTCGAATGATGAAGCCATCAGTCGACTGCCAAATTCTTATAGTCGACTGTCATGGCATGCAACGTAGTCGAATGCTAGTCGACTCTCACTAGTCGATTGGGACATACCACTAGTCGATAGTGTTAGGGCAATCTCTTGCCGTAATATGGTTTTGATGGTGTGGCAAAGGGTTTAAGTTAGTTTGATATGTTGATGTGATATGTGCGTTGAAGTCGTGCAGGACTTAGTAATTCGCATATGGAGCCGTTGGCGAGTTTCACATCTCATGACTCGTGCCTTGAGTCGGTGAAGGATAGCTTTGCGGAAGCCGTGCACTTGGAGCATCCGAGGGACCGCCGGACGAGAAGCTTGGAGTGAAGCCGGAGGAAGTAGACTTCGAGGCAAGAGACGCGAAGGAGCATTGCAGAGCCGTGCGCCTGATGCTGCCGAGGGACGTGGCCGAGAACGAAGAGAACTTCGAAGGCGAGGGACTCCGAGAAATGAGAGTGAGCGATTGTAACCCGGGGAAGGGTAGCTCTTAGGTGAAACTTAGCCATTTGGCCAAGTGTCGGATGGATTTTTCGACACGATCATGCCATGTCATGGCGATCGGCGCTCGAAGTCGAGTGAGTTCGATTGTATCGATTGTGGACAACGATCGCCATCGATCGCGATGGCCGATCACCATCGATCGGCTGCGGCGATGATCGGGTCAATAAGGGTTCGCGAGCCGATTCGGCCAGGCGATCGATTACGGAGAAGGCGATCGATGAGGTCCATCAGTCGACTGCCAAGAGTTCCGTTGGACTATAATGGTCGGGATCCGACGTGTTCGTGAGGCCCGTTGTAGTCATGATCGCCAAGGCAATGATCGATGGCGGCTAACGGAAGAAGTTAGCCCTCTCTATAAAAGAGAGGTGTGAGCCTTTGAGAGGCAAATGCTCATACTCTAAACAATCTTCCTAGTGCCCCACAAGCTCTAAACTCTTCTTCTTTCTTACTCCATTTGTAAGAAGAGTGTGCTTGATTTGTAAAGGTTACCTCCACCTAGCTTGGTGCAAAGGAGAGACCATTTAGTGGATTGGTTTAGCGGAGTGATTCACCGAGGACTAATCGAGGGGACCGTGGATTAGCGGCGTAGGCCGTGAACCATTATACCATCGTGTTAGCGTTTGTTTTATTGTTTGTCTTTTGCTTTGTATTTGTATATTCGCTTGCGCTAATCTTTTGTAGGCGAGCAATTTACGACGTCCCAACGTCACGAGGGCTATTCACCCCCTCTAGCCGCCATATCAATCCCCTACAAGTGGTATCGAGGAAAAGCTTGTCGAGGACTAACCGCCACAACAAGCAACTTTTAAAATGGCCGGCTCCAACATCCATCCTCCGAAGTTTGAAGGAGAATTCGCTTGGTGGAAGAAGCGAATGGAGGTATTTTTCGAAACGGATTTTGATATAATGATTACAATGAAATCCGGTTTCGTTTTGCCTAGGGATGAAGAGGGGAAGCCAATAGAGAAATCTAGGTGGACCAAGAGGCAAAGAGAGGAGCACCTTGCAAACTTCAAAGCCAAGCACCATCTCTACAATGTGCTCCCTCAACAAGAAATCAACCGAATAGGAGAATGCCTAAGCGCCAAGGAGATGTGGGAGAAGCTAATTGAGCTTCATGAAGGCACATCCGAGGCAAAGCTAGCAAGGAGAGACCTCCTCCGCTCCCAACTATCCAATATAAAACTAGAAAAGGGAGAAAAGGTAACCTCACTACACTCTAGGTTTAAAGAAATTTTAATTTGGCTAACAAGTGTAGGTGAGAAGCTATCAAACCGGGATATGGTAATGAAGGCCATAGATGCCTTTCCACGGTCCTCAAAGTGGAGCTCCATGGTGGACTCATTCTATATCTCAAAGAATTTAGAAGTGAGCACCTTGGAGGAGTTCTTCTCAACAATGGAACTCAACGAAACTAGGCTTGAGGGAATACAAGAGGAGCCTAAAATTCAACCCTCAAGAGGAGTAGCATTATTGGCAAGTAAGGGGAAGAAGAAGATGGAAATCACCTCCTCCTCCGATGACGAAGCATCTTCCTCCTCCTCCATGGATAGCACCGAAGAAGCCTACATGGTAAGGAGGGTAAGACGAGCATTTAAGAATTTTAGATTTGATAAATCTAATGATAGGAATAGAAGACCAAGGGGGAAGGTCATATGCTACAATTGCCAAGGAGAAGGGCACATAAGGGACAATTGTCCTCTCCTAAACAAGAGCAAGGAAGAAAGGAAAAAGAAAGAAGAAAAGAAGAAGAAGAAGGGGAGCAAGAAAAAGAAGGAAGAGGAGAAGAAGACAAAGGAGAAGGGAAAGGCTAAGGCTCTCAAGGCAAGGACTTGGGATGATCCATCCTCATCCTCCTCCTCATCATCGGATGAGGAGAATGCCTTTGTCACCAATTTGTCCTTGATGGCCTTTGATGACTTGGATTGCTCTTCCTCCGAAGATGAAGGTTCAAGCTCAAGAGGAGAGAGCTCAAATGAAGGGGGAGCTTCTACATCATCCTCATCATCCGAAGAAGAAGAGGACATGGAAACTATGGTAACCAACCTCTCACCTAATAAAATAGTTTCTATGATTTCTAGCTTAACTAAGGACTTATTTAGAGCTAAGAAGAAGAACAAAAGCATGCTAGATCAAATTAAGGACCTAGAACAAAAATTAGAAAAAGCATGCTTAAATGAAAATGAAAATATTTCTTCTAGCTTAGATGATGCATGCTCACATGATTATATGCCTTTAAATGTTAATGATGCATGCATAGAGGAAAATAGGGCATTAAGGGAAAAGGTAGATTATTTAACCAAAGCCCTAGAGAAATTCACAATTGGCTCCAACACCTTAAATATGATCTTAGGGAGCCAAAGAGCTAGTTTCAACAAAAAGGGCCTAGGCTACAAGGAAAAGAAAAATGAAAAGGCCTACAAATGCCTTATAGCTAGGGGACAAGATAAGAAGAAGGTAATTGCTAGGAAATGGATCCCCAAGGAGTATTTAGTGAACCCAATAGGAAAGAATTTATTTTGGGTTCCAAAATCCATCCTTAAGGGTTAGAATAACCCTAGGGTAGTCAACCATATGAACTTGACCTATATCATATTTTGGTTGACTTAGGATGACAGGACAACATTTTTTAGATAGTGTTGGGTGATGATAACGTGCCCATAAATAGGTAATAATGCTTAAATCATGATGATTCATGTAATTCCTATGTATGTCTTGAATCATGACTTATGATTTTGATATTTGGCATGTTATCATGAGAAATAGGGTTAAATCATGCTTTAGGTGACAATTTGTTTATTATCATCGTATAATACCTAATGCATGACTATTATTTGATGGATACATGAGTTTCATGATCATAATGTAGGATTGATTGATATATGTCATTATGATCATGTAGAATGTTAGGTTGATACTTAACCATGATAGAATTGCATGAATATATGGGTTAAGTATATACAAATACCCCCTAGGATACATCTCACACTCACTATAGGCTAACTTGATTGCAAACTTAGCATGGGTGAGATATTAGGATGATACAAATGTCCACTAATGCCTATGGCATTTAGATGGTCATTTAAAGTATCAAAATAGCAATAATAGACCAATCATGGGGAAGGCTTATGTTTAATTCATAGACATATTGCCCAAAGATCATGATTGGATATTTCATATGTTTTCAAAACAATTTCTTACCTTAAAATACATGTATTCATGTTTTGAAACAATTGGATGCAAAACTAGGTAGCTAACTTGATACTAGAATGATAAAAAACCTAGTGGTTTTTAGAACTTTTGGATTTTTGGAAAAAACAAAAAAATATAATGAGTTTTCATGAAAAACTATTTTTCCTTGATAGATATACTTAATAGAAATATGTTCCCCAAATTTCATGATTTTTTGAATTTTCTGGAATTTATAATGCATTTCAAATTGAAAATCAAAAATTGATTCTTTGTACGATCGCCATACCGATAGCAATGATCGGGTGGCTGTAAATCAGAACATTGAAGGCCGAATTCAGTTTGTAAACCTACAACAAGTGGTAGAAATATACTTGATGCCATCAACAAGTGGTACCCAATTTTAAATCAACTTGTCATATTTTCCCTCCATTATACTTGATGCCATGAGCTTATAACTTAGTGTTAATCTTTTTGATAGTGTCAAAGGGGGAGAAATAAGTATGTTTAAGTTAATCACTTTAGGGGGAGAAATATATGTTAGGGGGAGAAATATATGATAGGGGGAGAAAATTTGCATAGAGAGTTTCATGGATTAAGGGGGAATTGCATGTTGTTATATCATGTTTATCTTTACATGCTTTCTTACCTTAGAATTTATATCAAATGTTTTTACCTAACTTAAACGGATTGCCACACATCAAAAAGGGGGAGATTGTTAGGGCAATCTCTTGCCGTAATATGGTTTTGATGGTGTGGCAAAGGGTTTAAGTTAGTTTGATATGTTGAACTTAGTAAGTCGGTGAAGGAGTAACCCGGGAAGGGTAGTTTTAGGTGATTCGATCCAATAAGGGCGATCGTGATGAGGTCCATCCCGATCGACAAGAGTTCCGTTGGACTACAATGGTCGGGATCCGATAAGGGCTCGATGAAGAAGTTAGCCCTCTCTATAAAAAGAGAGGGTGTGAGCCTTTGAGAGGCAAATGCTCATACTCTAAACAATCTTCCTAGTGCCCCACAAGCTCTAAATTCTTCTTACCTGTTCTTACTCCATTCTATTTGTAAGAAGAGTGTGCTTGATTTGTAAAGGTTATCTCCACCTAGCTTGGTGCAAAGGAGAGACCATTTAGTGGATTGGTTTAACGGAGTGATTCACCGAGGACGAATCAGGGACCGTGGATTAGCGGTGTAGCCGTGAACCACGTTATACCATCGTGTTAGCGTTTGTTTTATTGTTTGTCTTTTGCTTTGTATTTGTATATTCCTCTTGCGCTAATCTTTTGTAGACGAGCAATTTACGACGTCCAACGTACGAGGGATATTCACCCCCCTCTAGCCGGCCATATCGATCCCCTACAGATAGTTGTCAGGTAAAACCTCAAACACAAGTTTTTTAAGCATTCGACATTCGGGTAAAACCTCAAACACAAGTTTTTTAAGCATTCAACATTCGGGTAAAACCTCAAACAATATGTTTGAGCATCTAACACTTGACCTCAGTCACTAGGCCAAGTTCACCTCATTCATGAGGTTTAACCCAAGACACCCTTAGCCTAGACCTAAGCCTTGTAGCCATCTCTACTAGCTTCACACCTATTAGATCTCTCCAAATCGTCCATGACTTGTTCATCCATGTGTGGATCCCTCCAAATGATCCATGACTTGTTCATCCATACACTAGCTTCCAGGTGCTTCCTTCGGCTATTATCATGCTCTCGGTGTCTACACTGCCAAGGTACATATAGACTTATGCTCCCAAGACTACTGCTTAGTCTTACGTCATCAAACCACCCCTTGGACTTCTCAAATGCCAGTGCCAACCCATGTTGGACTTTCACCACCAAGGCAATACACTTGGACTTACGTGGACAAGGCTACACACTTAGTCTTCCCATGCTAACTCCATGTTGGACTTCCAATGCCAAGCCCCATGCTTGGACTTTCACCATCAAGGCTACACACTTGGACTTACGTGACCAAGGCTACACACTTGGTCTTCCCATGACAATCACATGTCATATGTTTTGTCTAACATCAAAATACTGCTCAAGTCAATCTCAAGTCCGGTCAATCGTGAACTGGGCCGATTGCACCAACAATCTCCCATTTTTTAATGTTTGACAAAACCACAAATACCTTTGAGTTAGGTGCCCTAACTCAAGTCTACCAATTATCCCCAATTGGCAATTCTGAACTTTGAGAATTCCAACTAACCTCAATTGGTACTTTCTTCCCCTTTTTGACATACATCAAAAAGGTCCTTCCTAAGGGTGTAAATGTCTTATATCCCAATGAGATCTTACAATCTCCCTCTTGGTCCAAAAATACATCTAGGATGCCTTCACTCTTCCTAGTGATAAGTCTCATATCACTTAAGGGAAGCAATCCTCCAATTCTCCTCCCATGAGGAAAAATACATCCATCATCCCAAGATGGATAGCCTCTCCCTAAAGGCATGCTCCCCCTTGAGCATTGCTCCAACAATGTCCTTGAAGAGTCCCTCACTAAACAATCGAAATAAAGGAAAAAGATTCAACATTGAACTTTCACCTCCCTTAAATTCGATACACATCCTAAAAAATTCTCTTAATCCATATCCAATGGATTTTCACCCTTTCTAATGCTCTCCAAAGCATATCCTAGGGTTAGGAGCAGTTAGGGAACCAAGAAATAGCTGAACATGGGCCTAACAAACCTTGTTTACCTGAAATCATCACCGACAGTCGGCTCTTACAGTCACCAGTCGATTGTCGTTGACGCCAGTTGACTGCCATCCATGGCAATCGACTAATTTCTGCATTGCATAGAAATCAAACTTCAGAACAGAATTTTAAAAATTCATAAGTAAAAATATATATTTTGAAATATCTTGAAAATTTATACGTACATTACTTATAACAAACATTATGGGTGAAAAATATTGGAAAAATAAAATACCCATAAATGAGTGAGATTGACAAAACTTTTAAAACCATTGAAATTTTCAATATTTGGCCCTACTTTGTATCACCTCATTTAATGGTGATTGCTATCAAAAGATAGACTTCACCAAGGATTTTCAAAATGGTTATTAAATGATTTTAAAACCTTAATTTTATTCCTAATATCTCACTTGTATCTAAGTATATGAAACACATACGAGCCAAGTGTTCTAGTGAGATGTGGATTTTTGTTATTTAGGGTCTCATGCATATGCTAGGCAACTCTATTGAATTCTCTTATGGATGGGACTTCAAATCATGTAATAGTCCTTAACTCAATTTTATTTAATGCATGAATAATGATTATGCATAAATGATAAAAAGAATAAAGGCATGTGCCAATAATCATGATGTCATGACATGTGATACAAACTTAAGCATAACATGACATTTTATATGATAAAAATAAATATGGTGTCATGACATGGCAAGGAAAATAAATAACGGCAAGTATAAAATACTAAGGTATAAAATTTCTACGGGTTAAGCCCAAATTGTCATTTCTAAGATTAAATCTATTTTGCCTTAATATCATTTATCCCCGAAGTGTGCCAAAAATCCAAAATGGCACACAATGACTCCTAACACCTAGTTGTGCTAATTTAATCAATTTTCAACTTCTCAAATTACATTGGCACATCCTAAAGTGTCAACTCTACCATGGTTAGGTTAACTTCCTATCCACTTAGGGTTGACAGACCCTAACCCATTTAGCGTGAATTGATCACGCTCCTAAGAACCCACTACCTATTGGAACTCCTTGGGTTAACAAGGTATTCACTAGGGATAACCTCCCTAGATACCTTCCTAATGACCCTTTTTGGCTTTGAAGCCTTGGTCTTTTGGGTTTTGTCATGGTTAACCTTAGGGATTGCTTCCTTAGTAACCTTCTTAGTGGTCTTCCTAAGTTTTATATAACCCTTGGCCACTAGACACACACAATGGTTAATCTTAGTGATAACTTCCCTATTAACCTTGGTTTTCCTAGACCGAGATTTAGTTCCATGATCAAATGGAACATTATGGTAGGACATAGGTTTGTGACCCAAACCTTTTTTGCCATTAGACAGTTCTTGTCTCCTATGTCCTAATTTTTTACCATTATACCCCTTAAATGAGTTTGTCATTTTTGCTAGGGTCTTTTCCAATTTTTCAAGCCTTGACCTCAAAGCTTGATTTTCCAATTCTAATTTTCTAAATTTTGATTTATCATTGGACTTTTGGGAAAGACTCTTCTTCTTAGGCATATGCCTACCCTTCTTAAGGTTAATGCCTAAATTCTCTTCTATCCTCCTAATACTCTCCATAGGTAAAATAGATCTAGAGTTGTTGTTCCTAGGTTTGTCCTTAGATAAAGCTACATGCATAGCACCTAAATAATAATATATATTATTTCTACTAGCATGATTTTCATTAACAATTGCAAGAGTACTAAAATAACTTCTAGCATGCTTCTTAATCCTAGAACTAGAAGGTGCATTAAAGTATACCTTAGGGTTTGCTTTGGAAGCTCCCCCTACTTGTGTAGCTCCTTCTTGCCTCTTCTTCTTTCCCCTAGGGCATTGGTTTCGGTAGTGTCCCCTTTGGTTGCATTTGAAGCATACAATGTGCTCTTTGCTTTTCTTAGCGAGGACTCCGACATCCTTTGACATTACTTGATCTTTTGGCGTCGATACTTTCTCCTTAGCCAATTTTGGGCATTTGCTCTTGTAATTCCCGGCTTCCCTACACTCAAAGCATATATGTGATCTTTATTTTTAATTAACATGTTTGAGTTACCTAGGTCGGTAGAGGCGATATGGGAGGTTTCTTCACTTCTTCTAAAGGTAGATGCTTCTTCCACTTCTTCTACCTCTTCTACCGATCTGGATGTTGATCATCTCTCAACTTCTGAGTCATCACTTCTAGATGTGGAGGTTTCAACCAATTCTTCCCCATCCTTGGATGTTGATGGACATTCATCCTTGGCCTCCTTCTCCGATTGAGCCAGTTGGGGATGTTCGTGGAATTTGACTAACTTGTCCCACAACTCCTTAGCATCCCCATATTCACCTAGCTTACACAAAATATCATATGGTATCAATTTTATCAATGATTTTGTTATCTTAACATTTTTTTTGAATTGTTAATGTTGCTTCTTGGTCCATCTTGATTTTACTAACGGCTTGTTTTCTTCACCCCTAGGCACTTTAACACCATTTTCAATGATTACCGTAGTATCGAAATTGGTTTCGAAGTATTCCTCCATTCTTTATCTCCACCAAGAGAATTCTCTCCCGAATTTTGGTGGATGGATGTTGATGCCGGCCATTTGGTTGCAGTCATGGCGGTGAGTCCGATGATAACCCCCTTGCTCTGATACTACTTGTTGGAGGATCGTGGCCCTGCTAGAAGGGGGTTGAATATCCTTTTCGCATATTCAATGGAAATCGTTCGTTCATCATGTGCTTGTCTACAATACTGGTGAATACACAGCGGAAATACAAATAACAAATACGAATTCAAGAGATAAATACACAACCACAAGAATAATCGATATATGTGGTTCGGAACCTTAGGGTTCCTACTCCACGGGATGTGCTCTACGAGCTCAAGTGATGAACACACCACTACTAAAACTCCTTGACAACAAGTCGAAGGTGGAGAAATCTTGCACAAGCAATTACAAAGTAATACAAAAATGTAAAAGCAAAAATAAAGACGAAATGAAATACGTAATGAACACTTTACAACAAATGACTTTAAACTCTTTCTTGTTGCTTACTTTGGTTTGCTCTTGAAGGTTTGGAATGCAGCAACAATTCCCCTATAAAATCACCCAAAAATCACTGTGGAAATTCTCCCCAAGCTCTTCCTTTTATGCTTGTCTCGGGTTGATTATGCGCCTTGAAGTTGACTGCAATAAGACCCCAGTCAACTACTCTTTTAGCCGTTTTGAGACAACGACTTAATCCTCGTTGGCATCCGACCAATGGATACACTACAGTCGACTGCCCATTACCATCAGTCTACTACCAACCTCGTAGTCGACTGATCAATCAAATATCGAGCATTTTGCTCTCACATCCTATGCAGTCGATCTAACTATGGCAATATCACCAATTTCTGGCGATAATTACGCCATGGCATACGATGCAGTTGATTGCTAGTTAACTCTCACCAGTCGACTAGGACATACTGCCAATCGATTGTTGTTTGGTAAAATCTCAAACACAAGTTGTTTGAGCATCCGACCATTGGGTAAAACCTCAAACAACATGTTTGAGCATTCGACACTTGACCTTAGTCACTTGGCCAAGTTCACCTCATCCATGAGGTTTAACCCAAGACACCCTTAGCCTAGACCTAAGCCTTCTAGCCACCTCTGCTAGCTTCACACCTATTGGATCCCTCTAAATCATCCATGACTTGTTCATCCATGCACAAATCCCTCAAAGTCATCCATGACTTGTTCATCCATACGCTAGTCTCCAGGTGTTTCCTTCGGCGATTGTCATGCCCTCGATGTCTACACCTCTAAGATATATATGGACTTACGCTCCCAAGGCTACCGCTTGGACTTATGCCGCCAAACCACCCCTTGGACTTCCCAAATGCCAATGCCAACCCATGTTGGACTTTCCCCGCCAAGGCTACACACTTGGACTTTCGTGGTCAAAGCTACACACTTGGTATTCCCTTGCCAACTCCATGTTTGACTTCCAATGCTAAGCCTCATGCTTGGACTTTCACCGCCAAGGCTACACACATGGTCTTCCCATGACAATCACTTGTCATATATTTTGTCTAACATCAAAATACTGCTCGAGTCAAACTAAAATCTGGTCATTCGTGACCTCGGTCGATTGCACCAACATTCTTTAGGATATTTGAAGATAAAGTATTGGTGCATTTAAGGGTCCTTCAAGTGTAGGGGATCGTATGTTGCTAGATGGGGGGTGAATAGCGTAATCGTCGCTTGACGTAATTCGATCACGTGCTTGCTACAATTTGGTTAGTACGTAGCAAAAATAGAAAATACAATACAAATACAAAAACAAACCCACAAGCACAATCAAAACACAAGAATATATATGGTTTGGAACCTTAGGGTTCCTACTCCATAGGGCGAGCTCAATAAGCTCTAGTGATGCACACACCACTAAAAAATCTCCTTCTCAGTGACACACCGGAGGTGGGGAAACCTCGTACAAAAGATTACAACAGTAATACGAAAGATACAAGCAATTACAAAGATAAACGAAGATACAAGTAAAGAAAAACACTTTACAAAAATGCTTTGAATGTTTGATCTTTGGTTGCTTGCGAAGTGCCTTGAAGGTCTAGATTGCAACAACAATTCCCCATCAAATCATCTCAAGAACCATGGCCAAAAAACTCCCCTTTGAGCTCCTTATAAAGTTGTATCTTGGGTTGATTTTTATCTAGTAGTCGACTGCTGATACCCATGTGTCGACTGCTCCTGTAGTCGTTGTCTCACAACGACTTAATCCACACTAGCATTCAAGCCAATTGATAGACTAACGATGATCGCCATTACCATGATCATTCTAATCGATTACACATCATCTACCAAACGTTCTGTGCTCATGAGCTCGACCAACAGTCAATTGCCCTCCATGCCAGTCGAATACCCAATGTAGTCTGTTGGATCGAGTGAAATATGCTAGAGGGGGGTGAATAGCGTACTTAAGATTTTTTTTTCATTTCGTCAAATGAACGAGTAAGCACAGTGGAAGTAAAGATAATAAAAGTAAATAACACTTTTGTTTTTACTTGGTTCATAACCAAAAGGTTGCTACTCTAACACCCCGGGATCCTACACTGCATATGATGGGGAAATCCACTAAAAGTCTCCTCCTCGTTGGGGGTAGGAGACGATGATTACAAGATAAAGAAGATAGAGGAAGATGCAACAAGGGTACCTCTCCTCTTTTTGATTAAAATGTCAAGTACAAGAAATGAAACCAAAATAAACGACAACTTGAAGTAAAACTAGCGACTTTAGAACTTTAGAAGATGGAACTCAACGTGAAGTCAGCATTATGGTGCTGTAGCATTGTCGTTGGAGCTTGGCATTATTGGAGCACTTTTAGAGAAAGATTAGATGATCCAAAGAGGCGAAATGACCCTTCTTTTATAGCCCTCCAAATCCTAGCTTGTTGAGATCTAGATATGTGTCAAAGCTCCTATCCCTCCATTTTTGGTGGTGCTTATCTTGATTTTCTTCAAGATGACCAGTTTGAATAGCAGTCGACTGATGGCCCTCAGTAGTCAACTGATGGTAGGCTCAGTTGACTGCCAATAGCTTTCAGTTGATTATTTGCCTGGTCAATCACCTACAGTAAAGAGTTAGCATAGATATGTCGAGTAATGGATATTACGACGGTTCCTTACCATCCGATCTCGATCTAGACCTTCCCCCGGAAGTCTTAGTCAGATTTCCATCTAAGTTTGTCCCCGTACGGAGGACACGACCTGTTAGTAATATATGAGAGATGTCCTAAGGCAATCGCCTTATGTATGAACCATTTATATGATAAATGAAGATTCACTATTTGAGTATACATGTTTAATGTATTTGATTGGATCTTAAACTCATTTACTGAATGTCCACGATACGATTCACACAAAGATGAGAGAATTTGTGATTGGATCACAACTAGTGAGTATCTCTACATGTGTAATTGTGATGTATCGGAATTATCCTAGTCGATGAATTGATGGATTTGGACACCATCAATTCGCGAGACTAGCACGAGGTATACTCCTTGGTGTATCCAAGCAAATGATTCTCACCGGGCCGGAGACATAGTGATGTCCGAGTTGATCGTGGATGCTAGTTATGGTAACTAGTTCATTGAGTGACCACCGTAAAGACTTCATATGGTTCTCTCGTGATATATAGATATGTCAATGAAGTTCTTCTGTGGGCTTAAGTGCGATGTTCCTTTGACTTGCGGTATTCAAGTCATCTTGATCATGGAGACTTATGCTTTGACATCTTAAGCAAACATCTCTAAGGAGATGTGGACCCGGATGATTGGGTATAAGTCAAGTGATCGAAGGTGTTGAATAGCCTATAAAGGATTCACCACTCATGCGAGGAGATGTATACCCATGGCCTCTCGGGATTGTTACTAAAGTCTGCCAAAGCAATACATGTTTAGAGTAAGGTACTCTTCGATACATGTGGAGTAACTAGAACTGTGAGGAGAAGAAATGATACTTGGGCTAGGTGTGACGAGTCCTTCTAGTGGGGACACAATAGACCATGTCCAACCAAGTGGGTATAAGATGAGTGAAGGGAATGGGGCACGATTCATTCGAAGCATCAAGGGTTTCGTAAATAGTTCTCGATCAACCGCTGATCTTTTCGGTTAATTGGGGATCATGATGTACTACTAGGTGCCACTCATGATCGTTCTATAATTAATGGTTAATTATAGACGGCCAACATAAACCGAGAACCTATTTGGTCACACGCGAGTGTAATCCAAAGGATTTAAAACGAGCTTGAGAATGGGATTCTCAGACCGAGAGAAACTATGTTTGGTTGGACCAAACATAAAGCGAGCATGAAATTGTTTCAGTCGCAATGGAAGCGTGGATGGGCCGTGTCTTATGAAGACATAATGGATGGACCAAAATGGTTTGGTCCTAATCCAATGGATGAGAATAAACCAAAGGGTTTGGTTTATATTAAACGAATGAACCAAAGGTTGGTTCGGTTCGTTTTAACTTAAAATAAACCATCATGGTTTGGTTTATTTTAACTTATCTTAATGGAGCGGGTTAACGGGCTTTATGGATATGATCCATTAAACATTAATAGAATTATTTTTCTATAAAAAGAGTCTCCAACCTAAGCGCCCTAAAGTTGCGCTTCGCTTCCTCCTCGCTTTGCCGCCGTCGAGCTGCCGGAAGAGTTCCGGCGATCCTCCTTAGGTTTGGCATCAAGGTAAGCACTTGGCTTCCTTTGTTGGCCGGCGCCTATCTCCTCCACCAAGCTGTCCAGTTTTCTGGACAGCTTCTTCTCCTCTCGTCGGAGCGTCGTTTGGACGACGGTTAGTGCTCCGACAGCGGCTAACCTACGGGGGATTTGATCTCCGGTAATCCTCTGAGGTGGAGGACGAAGGATTCGTCAATCGGTTGACGAATACCTCTCCGGAGAAGCGAGTTTTGAGAACTCGTTTTGGATCCGAATTTGGATTCGGATCGTGATCATCTCTCGATCACGTCGTCTTCAACACGAGGCTAGTAACCCGTACGAAGACGAAGCTCGTGACTTAGCGAAGTCATCCCGAGGAGCTCGGCGTGGATACGGATAGAGACGATTCTTACGAGGATCGTTCCGGTTGATGCCGTTCCCGCTACACGTCATACGGAAGGTATAACGTAGTTTAATTTCCTTTTTTTTCGCAATTTTAATTTACGGTTATGTCTACACTTGTTGTAATAGCATGCGTGTGTTGTGTGTGTTGTAATAAATAGGAGTATTTATTATTTTTATTGCTTCCGCTGTGCTCATGTTTACGAAACATGATCGAACACACACGCCATGATCATGCAAACCCAACAAAGGGTATCGAGCCTGTTGTGTTTCGACATAATCGTAAAATGGTTTTGCGATAGTCATAATGTATTTCTGGAAATTTTCTAATTTTGGAAATTTAGAAGTATTTATGGAAATTTTTCAATTTTGGAAAGTCTAGAATTATTTATGGAAATCTTCCACTTTTGGAAAGTTGGAAGTATTTATGGAAATTAATATTTTCCATTAATAAAATATTTGATTAGATTCTGGAATTTTTTTTCCTAATTTAATCATGATTTGATTTGGGAAATCAAATCTTAAAATATTTTATTTCCATAAGTAGTTTTTAATGATTTAGGAAATTGGTTTCCTAAATAGATTTTCCTTAATCAAATAATTCCATGAATAAAATATGTGATTATATTTGGAAATTTGTTTCCTAATTTAATTATGATTTGATTTGGAGAATCAAATCTTAAACATATTTTATTTCCATAAATAGTTATGACATATAAGGAAATATAGACATGACATAGATGTATGCCATGTAATTGCATTAGATGCATAACATTATGCCATGCGTGTCGTGACATGTAGATGTATGCCATGTATGTCATGCCATGTAGATAATAGTTATTTGCATGCAAAGAGGATGAGACATAAAAAAAAAACCCTTAATCAATATTAAAGCCTACACCTTCCATTAATATGGTTAGAACCAGAGTTCTGTTTCTTGTTTGGGTTGTTGGACTCTCTCCAAGCCCGGCTCGAACCTGAATATGTTCAAACCATGGAATAGTTTAATACTAATATGGTAAGAGTCAGAGGTCAATCGTTAGCTTTGGTTGTTGGACTCTCTCCAAGCTGGGTTAATTGGTTGAATGCGCTCTAACCATATTAAAACTATGTCCCGATTAATGGGTTGGCTTTAACCCGAGCATCGGCTTGTTGGACTCTCCAAGGTCGATGTAAAGGGAGGTGAAGTTGGGTGCTATGCATATGATGCATACTTGTTAATGTGTTAACAACCCGATGTATGTGTGAACATTCAATTAGTTGATAGCACATTGTGATAGTTGCATATACGTGATATGCAATCGGTATAGATGATACCTACCGTCGTAGTTATGAATGGCTTGTTGGACTCTCTCCAAGGTTGTTCATAACTATGATGGATATCAGCCCATTCGGAGATGGACCTACGATCTCCCGAAGTGATTTTGGGGTTTTTAAAATTCAAAAAATGAATGGGATTTATAAATGTATATTGATGCATTTTAAAATCATTTTCTCATATATGCTCGTTTTGTATTTCTAGGTCAATAAATTGATCATGACGTCTTTGAATTTGTGCACTATTTTGGATTCGAACAAACTGACTGGGCCTAACTTCCTGGACTGGCTTAGAAACCTGAGAATTGTTCTCAAGGCAGAAAAGCTTGCATATGTCCTTGAAGAGCCTCTTCCTGACCGTCCTAAGGACGATGCAACTCCAGACCAAATGTTGGTCTATCAGAAGCATGTGGCAGATTCTGAGCTGGCGAGTTGCATCATGCTAGCGGCGATGGTACCTGAGCTGCAGAAGCAGCATGAGCATATGGATGCTAACACTATGGTCTTCCATCTTCATGAGTTGTTCGATGAGCAAGCGAGATCCGAAAGGTTCGAGGTCTCTAGGCTCCTCTTCACCACGAAGATGCAAGAAGGTTCATCAGAGCGGCTTTGTGCTAAAGATGAACGGGTACATCGAGCGGCTAGCTACCCTCGGTTTTGTGATGGATCATGAGTTACGTATTGACTTAATTCTGCATTGTTTGCCCAAGAGTTTCTCGCAATTTGTGATGAACTATCGGATGAACAAATTGGAATCCACCATTCCCGAGCTCCTCAATATGCTGAAGACTGTGGAGCCTTCTGTGAAGCATGAGGAGAAGGCGGTTCTGTTAGTTGATTCCTCAAAGAAAGGTTCTAAGAGGAAGGCAAAAGAACAAAAGAAAGGAAAGAAAAAGGCAAAGAAGGCGGAACCAGCGCAAAAGGGCACTTGCCATCACTGTTGCAAGGAAGGCCACTGGCGAAGAAACTGCAAGATTTATCTTGAGTCCATGAAGAAGAAGAAGGCATCCGATGCCCCATCCTCTTCAGGTATCTTCGTTATTGATTGTCATTCTATTTCCTTAGACACTTGGGTATTGGATACTGGGTGTAGCTCACATATATGTAATGACATACAGGGGCTAAGGAATAGAAGAAGACTTGTCAGAGGGGAGTCAAATTTGCGAGTTGGCAATGGAGCAAAGGTTGCCGCTACGCATCTCGAACTTATTTGTCAAGCTCCTAGTGGACTAGTCTTGGAATCGGACAATTGCTATTATGTTGATTCTCTAATAAAGAACATTGTTTATATTTCGCTTAAATAGAAATGGTTTCCATTTAACGCTTTAGTAACAATTGTTGTTATATAACTTTGAATGGCGACTTTATGGAACCGGAACTTTGAGTAATGGCATTTATACGCTGGACGATTCAAAGGACATTTTCAATATCGGGCGAGCAACACGCGTGCTCGAAAGGATAATCACATAGACTTATATGTGGCATTGTCGTCTTGGCCATATAAGCAAGAAACGCATGTCCGAATTACACCGATGTGGAATTCGAATCGCTTGAATTGGATTCATACGATACATGAATCATGCTTAAAAGGCAAGATGACTAAGTTACCTTTACCGGAAAAGGTGAACGAGTGGGAGAGTTACTAGGTTTAGTACATACCGATGTATGTGGACCTATGTCAACTCAAGCATTAGGAGGCTATAGCTACTTCATTACCTTCACCGATGATCACTCACGGTTTGGGTATGTGTTCTTGATGAAACACAAGTCCAAGCCTTTGAAAGGTTCAAAGAATTCAGAAATGAAGTAGAGAAACAACATGACAAGAGTATTAAAATACTGATCGGATCGAGGTGGTGAATACTTAAGTCAAGAGTTTCTTGATTATCTAAGAGACAATGGCATATTGTCTCAATGGACTCGCCTATACACCACAAAGATAATGGTGTATCCGAGAGGCGAATCGACCTTGTTGGACATGGTCAGTCAATGATGAATCAATGCAACTCTTCCCAAGTCCTTTTGGGGTTATGCACTTCGCATAAATTGCTTTGTTAAATGTAATGCCTACTAAGGTAGTCTCAACTACTCCATATGAGATATGGAATGGTAAGAAACCTCATGTATCTTACTTGAAGATATGGGGTTGTCCCGCTTATGTGAAGCTGATCAGACGATAAACCGATGCTAAGTCCGATAAATGTCTATTTATTGGATACCCTAAGGAAACAAGGGGTTACCAATTCTATCATCCGTGGAACAAAAGGTGTTTGTTTCAAGGCATGTGTTTCTAGAGAAAGAGTTTCTCTTGCAAGAAAAGCTGGGGAGTGTCAGCCGAGCTTGAGGAGGCTCGAGCAAATAGACATTAATGAGATTGAAGAACTCATAGTGATGAGAGCAACTGACTTATTGAAATAACACCACATCTTCAGAGATCCGTAGAACACGCAATATTCCTGAGAGATATGGATTTCTCGTAAGTGAATCGAACGACGTGTTACTCATTGATGATGAGGAGCCTACCAGTTATGAAGAAGTGCTGACAAGTTCAGAAAGGGATAAGTGGCTTGGTGCCATGACGTCGGAAATGGATTCCATGTATGAAAACCAAGTTTGGAACTTGGTTGACCCACCTGAAGGCATAAAGCCTATAGGGTGCAAGTGGGTTTTCAAGAAGAAAACCGACATGGATGGTAATGTGAGGACCTATAAGGCTAGATTGGTGGCGAAAGGATATCGTCAAAAGCAAGGTGTTGATTATGACGAAACCTATTCGCCTGTAGCTATGCTTAAATCCATTCGATGCTCCCGCCATAGCGGCTCATTATGATTATGAGATATGGCAGATGGATGTGAAAACAGCTTTCCTTAATGGAAACCTGCTCGAGGACGTGTATATGATACAGCCTGAGGGTTTCACATCGGTTAATAAAACCAAGGCATGCAAATTGCGACGGTCCATTTATGGATTGAAGCAAGCATCCAGGAGCTGGAATATCCGTTTTGATGAGACGATCAAAAGGTTTGATTTCTCACAAAATCCAGACGAACCTTGTGTGTACAAGAAGGTTAGTGGGAGTACAGTCGTGTTCCTAGTATTGTATGTCGATGACATATTACTTATAGGAAACGATGTGTCAATCTTACAGTCAGTTAAGGTTTGGTTATCCAAGACATTCTCCATGAAAGACCTGGGAGAAGCAACCTACATCCTTGGGATTAAGATCTATAGAGATAGATCGAAATGTTGCTTGGTCTTTCGCAGCTATATATAGACCGAAAAGCAAAGAGGTTTAGCATGTCGGAATCCAAGAAAGGTTATCTCGCCATCGTGCATGGGGTACACCTTTCAAGTCTATGTGTCCGCGCACAGTAAGACGAGAGGATTTGCATGAGTAAGATTCCCTATGCATCCGCAATAGGATCTATCATGTATGCTATGTTATGTACGAGGCCCGAGTGTCACGAGCAGATACTACCGATCCAGAATGGATCATTGGGCGTTAAGACGATCCTTAAGTACTTGAGAAGAACTAAGGATGTGTTCCTAATATATGGAGAAGGGGACATGGTGATACGCGGGTATACGGATGCCAGCTTCCAGACAGACAAGGATGATTCCAGGTCTCAGTCTGGATACGTGTTCACCTTGAATGGGGGCGCAGTGAGTTGGAAAAGTTCCAAACAAGAGACTGTAGCGGATTCTACCACTGAGGCAGAATATTGCAGCAAAAGGAAGGCGGTTTGGATCAAGAAGTTCGTTCATGAACTTGGTGTGATTCCGGCCATTGTTGAAGCAATACCGGTCTACTGCGACAACAATGGAGCAATTACACAGGCGAAAGAGCCAAGGTCTCATCAACGATCCAAACATGTGCTTCGCCGCTATCATCTTATCAGAGAGATCATCAGTAGGAATGAAATACAAATCGAGAAAATTCCCACTGAAAGGAACTTAGCGGATCCTTTGACTAAAGCATTACCTCAAAGTAAGTTTGAGGGTCATGTTAGAGCTTATGGTATTGGATACCGTAGCGATTGGCATTAGACCAAGTGGGAGTCTGTTAGTAATATATGAGAGATGTCCTAAGGCAATCGCCTTATGTATGAACCATTTATATGATAAATGAAGATTCACTATTTGAGTATACATGTTTAATGTATTTGATTGGATCTTAAACTCATTTATCAATGTCCACGATACGATTCACAAGATGAGAGAATTTGTGATTGGATCACAACTAGTGAGTATCTCTACATGTGTAATTGTGATGTATCGGAATTATCCTAGTCGATGAATTGATGGATTTGGACACCATCAATTCCGAGACTAGCACGAGGTATACTCCTTGGTGTATCCAAGCAATGATTCTCACCGGGCCGAGACATAGTGATGTCCGAGTTTATCGTGGATGCTAGTTATGGTAACTAGTTCATTGGAGTGACCAGCCGTAAGACTTCATATGGTTCTCTGCATATATAGATATGTCAATGAAGTTCTTACTGTGGCTTAAGTGCGATGTTCCTTTGACTTGCGGTATTCAAGTCATCTTGATCATGGAGACTTATGCTTTGACATCTTAAGCAAACATCTCTAAGGAGATGTGGGCTCGGGATGATTGGGTATAAGTCGAAGTGATCGAAGGTGTTTGAATAGCCTATAAAGGATTCACCACTCCTTGCGAGGAGATGTATACCCTGTGAGAGATCGGATGGCCGGCTAGAGGGGGGTGAATAGCCCTCGTTCGTTGGTTATCGGAATTTGCTCGTCTACAATTAGATTAGCGCAAGCGGAAACAACAATACAAGCAAATTAAACAAATAAAAACAAAGCAAAGGAAATAGACAATGCTAACACAAGATGTAACGTGGTTCACGGCTACGCCGCTAATCCACGGTCCGATTCGTCCTCGGTGAATCACTCCGCTCAACCAATCCACTAAATGGTCTCTCCTTTGCACCAAGCTAGGTGGAGGTAACCTTTACAATCAAGATCACTCTTCTTACAAATAGAATGAATTAAAAGCGAGTAAGAAGAGTTTAGAGCTTGTGGGGCACTAGGAAGATTGTTTGGAACTTAAGCATTAGCCTCTCAAAGGCTCACACCCTCTCTTTTTATAGAGAGGGCTAACTTCTTCCCGTTGGCCGCCATCGATCACGCCCATGGCATGATCGCCGTCACTACAACGGCCTCCGAACACGTCGGATGCCGACCGTTGTTGTCCAACGGAACTCTTGGCAGCGATCGGACCTCACGGGCCGATCACGACCCGTAGTCGACGCCGCCGGCTACGAGCTTCTGCGGGCAAAACCCTATTGACTACCGATCGCGCCGCTTTTCAGCCGATCTTGGCGATGACCGCTAACGATGGCGGGCCGATCGCGCCACAAACCGCTCGATCGATACTGAGCTACACTCGATTAGAGCGATCGCCATTCCATGGCAATGATCGGTGTCGAAAACCCATCCGACACTTGGCCAAATGGGCCAAGTTTCACCTAAGAGCTACCCCTCCCGGGTTACAATCGCCACTCTCATTTCTGAGTCCTCGCCGTTCTCTTCGTTCTCGCCACGCCCCTGCAAAGATCAGCGCACGGCTCGCAATGCTCCTTCGCGTCTCTTGCCTCGAAGTCTACTTCCTCCGGCTTCACTCCAAGCTTCTCGTCCGGCGGTCACTCGGATGCTCCAAGCGCACGGCTTCCGCAAAGCTATCCTTCACCGACTCAAGGCACGAGTCATGAGATGTGAAACTCGCCACGGCTCCATGTGCGAATTACTAAGTCCTGCACGACTTCAACGCACATATCACATCAACATATCAAACTAACTTAAACCCTTTGCCACACCATCAAAACCATATCACGGCAAGAGATTGCCCTAACAATCTCCCCCTTTTTGATGTGTGGCAATCCGTTTAAGTTAGGTAAAAGCATTTGATATAAATTCTAAGGTAAGAAAGCATGTAAAGATAAACATCATATAGCAACATGCAACTCCCCCTTAATCCATGAAACTCTCCATGTAAATTTTCTCCCCCTACAATATATTTCTCCCCCTAATGTGATTAACTTAAACATACTTATTTCTCCCCCTTTGACACCATCAAAAAGATTAACCCTAAGTTATAAGCTCATGGCATCAAGTATAATAGAGGAAAAATATGACAAGTTGATTTAAAATTGGGTACCACTTGTTGATGGCATTAAGTATATTTCTACCACTTGTAGGAGGTTTACAAACTGAAATCGGCCTTCAATGTTCTGATTTACAGCCACGATCATCGCTATCGATGGCAATGATCGGCACAATGAAGCCAATTTGATTTTGGATGAAATTCAGAAATGCATTAAAAATTTAGAAAATTGAAAAATCATGAAATTCGAGGAACATATTTCTCTTAAGTATATCTATCAAGGAAAAATAGTTTTTCATGAAAAATCATTATATTTTACAAGATTTGCCAAAAATCCAAACACTTGAAAAACCACTAGTTTTTGAGCATGTTAGTATCAAGTTAGCTACCTAGTTTTGCATCCAATTGTTTCAAAACATGAATACATGTATTTTAAGGTAAGAAATTGTTTTGAAAACATTAGAAATATCCAACCATGATCTTTGGGCAATATGTCTATTAATTAAACATAAGCCTTCCCCATGATTGGTCTATTATTGATATTTTGATACTTTAAATGACCATCTAAATGTCATAGGCATTAGTGGACATTTGTATCATCCTAATATCTCACCCATGCTAAGTTTGCAATCAAGTTAGCCTATAGTGATTGTGAGATGTATCCTAGGGGGGGTATTTGTATATATATACTTAACCAATATATTCAAGCAATTCTATCATGGTTAAGTATCAACCTAACAACCTACATGATCATAATGATATATATGATTTAATTTCACATTATGACCATGAAATACATGTTTTCATCAAATTATAACCATGCATTAGGCATTATATGATGATAATAAATAAAGTATCACCTAAAGCATGATTTAAACCTATTTCTAGTGATAACGTGCCAAATATCAAAATCATAGATCATGATTACACATATGCATAGAAATTACATTAATCATCATGATTTTAAGCATTATTACCTATTTATGGGCACGTTATCATCACCCAACACTATCTAAAAATGTTGTCCCGTCATCCTAAGTCAACCAAAATATGATATAGGTCAAGTTCATATGGTTGACTACCCTAGGGGTTTTCTAACCCTTAAGGATGGATTTTGGAACCCAAAATAGATTTTTGCCTATGGGGTTCACTAGAAATTCTTTGGGGATCCATTTCTTAGCTATTACTTTGTTTTTGTCTTGTCCCCTAGCTATTAGGCATCTATAGGCCTTCTAATTTTTCTTCTCTTTATATCCTAGGCCTTTCTTGTTAAAACTTGCCCTTTGGCTCCCTATGATCATATTCAAGGTGTTGGAGCCAATTGTGAATTTTCCTAGGGCTTTGGTTAAATAATCTACCTTTTCCCTTAATGCCCTATTTTCTTCTATGCATGCATCACTAACATCTAAAGGCACATAATTATCATGTGAGCATGCATCATCATGGCAAGAAGAAGTATCATTATTATTTAAGCATGCATTTTCTAGCTTATTTTCTAATGCCTTAATTTGATCTAGCATGCATTTATTTTTCTTCTTTGCTCTAAACAAATCCCTAGTTAAACTAGAAATCATAGAAACTATTTTACTAGGAGAGGCTGTTACTATAGTTTCCATGTCCTCTTCTTCTTCTTGGATGATGAGGAGGATGATGATGTGGAGGAGGCTCCTTCACTTGAGCTCTCTCCTCTTGTGCTTGATCCTTCATTTTCGAGGAGGAGCAATCCAAATCGTCAAAGGCCATCAAGGCCAAATTGGCGACAAAGGCATTCTCCTCATCCGATGATGAGGAGGAGGATGAGGAAGGATCATCCCATGTCTTGGCCTTGAATGCTTTGGCCTTCCCTTTTTCTTTTGCCGTCTTCTCCTCTTCCTTCTTTTCTTGCTCCCCTTTTCTTCTTCTTTCTTCTTTCTTTTTCCTCTCTTCCTTGCTTTTGTTTAGGAGAGGACAATTGTCCCTTATGTGTCCCTCTCCTTGGCAATTGTAGCATATCACCTTCCCCTTGGTCTTCTATTCCTATCATTTGATTTATCAAATCTAAAATTTAAATACACGCCTCACCTTCCTTACCATGTAGGCTTCTCGGTGCTATCCATGGAGGAGGAGGAGGCTTCATCGTCGGAGGAGGAGGGACTTCCATCTTCTTCTTCCCTTGTTTGCCAACAATGCTACTCCTCTTGAGGGTTGAATTCTTGGCTCTTCTTGAATTCCCTCAAGCCTAGTTTCGTGGAGTTCCATCGTTGAGAAGAACTCCTCCAAGGTACTCACTTCTAGGTTCTTGGACATGTAGAAGGAGTCCACCATGGAGCTCCACTTTGAGGACCGGGGAAAGGCATCTATAGCCTTCATGAGCATGTCCCGTTCGATAGCTTCTCACCTACACTTGTTAGCCCAATTAAAATTTCCTTAAACCTAGAGTGTAAAGAGGTTACCTTTTCTCCCTTTTCTAGTTTTATATTGATAGTTGGGAGGAGGAGGTCTCTCCTTGCTAGCTTTGCCTCAGTGCCTTCATGAAGTTCAACCAACTTCTCCCACATCTCCTTGGCACTTGAGCACTCCTATTCTATTTACTTCTTGTTGAGGGAGCACATTGTATAGATGGTGCTTGGCCTTTGAATTTGCCAAATACTCTTCTCTTTGTCTTTGCTCCATCTCGATTTTTCCAAAGGCTCCCCATCTTCATTCCTAGGCAACTCAAACCGCTTTTCCATAATTAACAATATTTCAAAATCGGTTTTCAAGAATACCTCCATTCTCTTTTCCACCAAGAGAATTTCGAACCTGGGTGGATGTTGGAGCCGGCCATTTTTGATGTAGGGCTTGTTGCGGCGGTTAGTCCGGTGACAAGCAACCTCGGCTCTGATACCACTTGTAGGAGATCGGATGGCCGGCTAGAGGGGGGTGAATAGCCCTCGCTCGTAGTTATCGAATTTGCTCCTCTACAATTAGATTAGCTAGCGAAAACAACAATACAAGCAAATTAAACAAATAAAAACAAAGCAAAGGAAATAGACAATGCTAACACAAGATGTAATGTGGGTTCACGGCCACGCTAATCCACGGTCCGATTCTCGGTGAATCACTCCGCTCAACCAATCCACTAAATGGTCTCTCCTTTGCACCAAGCTAGGTGGAGGTAACCTTTACAATCAAGATCACTCTTCTTACAAATAGAATGAATTAAAAGCGAGTAAGAAGAGTTTAGAGCTTGTGGGGCACTAGGAAGATTGTTTGGAACTTAAGCATTAGCCTCTCAAAGGCTCACACCCTCTCTTTTTATAGAGAGGGCTAACTTCTTCCGTTGTCGCCATCACGATCGCCGCCCGGCCTCCGAACACGGGATGCGACCGCTGTTGTCCATCTGGATACCGATCGGCTACGAGCGGTTCAAAACCCTATTGACCGCCAAAGAATGATCGAGTCTTGGCACGACCGCTACGATATACCGATCACGCCACAAACGGCCAGATACGATCGAGCTACTCGATTAGTAATGACCGCCATTCCATGGCGGTGACCGTGTCGAAAACCCATCCGACACTTGGCCAAATGGGCCAAGTTTCACCTAAGAGCTACCTTCCGTTACAATCGCCACTCATTTCTGAGTCCTCGCCTTCGGTTCTCTTCGTTTTCGCCACGCCCCCTACAGAAGATCAGCGCACGGCCGCAATGCTCCTTCGCTCTTGCCTCAAGTCTACTTCTCCGACTTCACTCCAAGCTTCTCGTCCGGCGGTCCCTCGGATGCTCCAAGCGCACGGCTTCCGCAAAGCTATCCTTCACCGACTCAAGGCACGAGTCATGAGATGTGAAACTCGCCACGGCTCCATGTGCGAATTACTAAGTCCTGCACGACTTCAACGCACATATCACATCAACATATCAAACTAACTTAAACCCTTTGCCACACCATCAAAACCATATCACGGCAAGAGATTGCCCTAACATACCCATGGCCTCTCGTCGGATTGTTACTAAAGTCTTTGGCCAAAGCAATACATGTTTAGAGTAAGGTACTCTTCGATACATGTGGAGTAACTAGAATCCGTAGGACGAGGATATGATACTTGGGCTAGGTGTGACGTAGTCAGCCTAGTGGGGACTGACACAATAGACCATGTCCTGAACCAAGTGGGTATAAGATGAGTGAAGGGAATGGGGCACGATTCATTCGAGCATCAAGGGTTTCGTAAATAGTTCGATCAACCGTTGATCTTTTCGGTTAATTGGGGATCATGATGTACTACTAGGTGCCACTCATGATCGTTCTATAATTAATGGTTAATTATAGACGGCCAACATAAACCGAGAACCTATTTGGTCACACGCACAACGAGTGAAATCCAAAGGATTTAAAACGAGCTTGAGAATGGGATTCTCAGACCGAGAGAAACTATGTTTGGTTGGACCAAACATAAAGCGAGCATGAAATTGTTTCAAATGCAATGGAGCACACGTAACTGGAACGCTTATGAAGACATAATGGATGGACCAAAATGGTTTGGTTCTAATCCAATGGATGAGAATAAACCAAAGGGTTTGGTTTATATTAAACGAATGAACCAAAGGTTGGTTCGGTTCGTTTTAACTTAAAATAAACCATCATGGTGTGGTTTATTTTAACTTATCTTAATGGAGCGGGTTAACGGGCTTTATGGATATGATCCATTAACCATTAAGAGAATTAGTTCTCTATAAAATAGGGATTAAACCCTAACCCTAAACCTAATCTATTTTTGGCTGCCCAACATCAAGAGTTGCCGCCAACCTCCTTGCCGCCCTCCTCCAACCGGCGTCCAGAAGGCGGCTTCCTTCCTCCTCGCCGGCGTCGAGCTGCTGCCGGAAGAGTTCCGGCGATCCTCCTTAGGTTTGGCATCAAGGTAAGCACTTGGCTTCCTTTGTTGGCCGGCGCCTATCTCCTCCACCAAGCTGTCCAGTTTTCTGGACAGCTTCTTCTCCTCTCGTCGGAGCGTCGTTTGGACGACGGTTAGTGCTCCGACAGCGGCTAACATACCGGGGATTTGATCTCCGGTAATCCTCTGAGGTGGAGGACGAAGGATTCTGGCCAAACGGTTGACGAATACCTCTCGGAGAAGCGAGTTTTGAGAACTTCGTTTTGGATCCGAATTTGGATTCGGATCGTGATCATCTCTCGATCACGCCGCCTTCAACACGAGGCTAGTAACCCGCATTTAAGACGCAAGCTCGTGACTTAGCGAAGTCATCCCGAGGAGCTCGGCGTGGATACGGATAGAGACGATTCTTACGAGGATCGTTCCGGTTGATGCCGTTCCCGCTACACGTCATACGGAAGGTATAACGTAGTTTAATTTCCTTTTATCACAATTTTAATTTACGGTTATGTCTACACTTGTTGTAATAGCATGCGTGTGTTGTGTGTGTTGTAATAAATAGGAGTATTTATTATTTTTATTGCTTCCGCTATGCTCATGTTTAGGAAACATGATCGAACACACACACGCCGCGGTGCCGGAAACCCAACACGACCTCACCATTACTCTACACCTGGCGTTGCCCGACCACCACGATTTCTCGTCAAGAGATTCTCCGGGTATTGATGACCTTCATCTTAGATTAATTATTTCTTACAGACTTAACACAACACATGAGATAATAATAACAACTTAACTTTGAACCTTTGCCATAATCAAAACCTAGGTTTGATTATCTTGTGCGCCTGCACCAACAATCTCCCCCTTTTTGATCTATGGCAAACTGATTCAAAGTTAAGGAAAAATTTAGTATATATAAGTATGAATGAAATAGTAAGTGTGATTAAACAAGTGTAAGTAAGTATGAATAATAAGTTCTTTTTCAAATCCTCCCCCTCAAGGTTACCTCTCCCTTGACCTTAGGTGAGTTTTAGAAATAGAAACTTATCTCTCCCCATTAACATTTGGCCACTTAAACAAAGATGAGTTTTCAAAAAAAAAACGTTTGACTCCATAACTTTGGCTTCTCTTCTCCCCCTTTTTCCATATATCGAAAAAACTTGGGGATTTATATAAAAAAAAAATTAGAAACTAATGGCATGTACAAGAATGTCCCTTTTAATTTTGAAAATAATAGTTTCAATATAAATTCAACTAATAGCATGTTCAACTCTTTTTGGCTTAATTGATATAAAATGATCACTAAGTCTTGATTAGAGTTGGTTAGCTTAAATAATTATACTCCATGATTCATATTGATGCACTTGATCTACATCTAGAATTAAGAGTAAGGTTCTAACATCTCACGCTCATCTATGTGGTTCAATACACAAACACATTGAACCTATGTGTTGTGAGATGTGTTGACTCCTTAAATCTATAGATGCATGCTTTCTAAGGTAAACCCTATGCTAGTTCCATATAACATGATAAGTAAAGATAGAGTCTAAGTAAGAGTTAAGTCCTACTCTACTACGCACATTCCTAATCTTCGCCTAAGCATACTAAATTCTTCTTTGGGTAAAGGTTTTGTGAAAATGTCCACAAGGTTCGATTTCAACTCAACATACCCGAGTTTTATAGTTCCATTAGCTATGTGTTCTCGTATAAAGTGATGTTTAACTTCTATGTGTTTGGTTCTAGAGTGACAAATAGGGTTCTTAGTTAGGTTAAAAGAACTAATGTTATCAATTAAGATTTTAGTGTTACTAAAGCTTAAATTAAAGTCATGGAGAGTGTGCTTTATCCAAAGAAGTTGAGCTACACACTCACCCATTGCAACATATTTGGCTTCAATGGTAGACAAGGCAACACAATATTGCTTTCTACTACACAAGTTGACTAGACTCGAGCCTAGGAGTTGGCAACATTCACTCATGCTCTTCCTATCTGTAGGGAAATCTCGTATGCCAAATGGCATATGCGCAACGGAAAATAGGATCCCTTCCAAGTGATCCATGCGAAAGCAAACTTGTATAAAATAAATTTCTCTAAACCAAACCTATCTTATAGGAGAGGATTACCTTTGTTGCGTGCCCTTGTTAATCCGCTTTTCCTTTCGGTTTGTTGGATCTTTAGCACGTTCAAGTGTCCGTGCCTCTATACGTATCCACACGAGCACGCTCTTGTCTCACAAAAGGAAAACTAGAAGAGCTCTCCTTTACTTCTTGCTAGAGAAGTCCCTAAAGGAGAGGAAGAGAGGGAAAAGGAGAAAGGAAGAAGAAGACTCCTCTTCTTGCTAGCCTACACTCACACACCCACACAACTAAAGCTTCCACCAAGCTTTCTCACAACCACAACACCAAAAACTCCCTATGGCCGCCACTCCATGGAGCCTTTTATAGGGTTGGAAAAACCCTTCCACCTCCTTCACATTCAATGCAATCCATTGCATTGAGACACCTCAAAAGGATTTGGCTTCCTTGTTTGGGCCACTTAAGGAGACAAAACCATTTTGTTTCCTTCCACCTTCACTAGCTTAGGTGGATGCTTAGGTGGCATGCTTATGTGGCATGCTTATGTAGCATTCTTATGTGGCATTCATGCATGTTGAATTAATCTTATTAATTCAATTAAGCTTATGTTATCATATTGAATTAATCTTATTAATTCAATTAAGCTTATGTTATCATATTGAATTAATCTTATTAAATCAATAAGGTAACATATTGAATTAATCTCATTAAATCAATTAGCTAAAATTCTCATTAAGCTTAAAGTCCAAAAACCATTTTGTACTTAAGCTTATTCCCATATTATTCTAGTCAAACTAGAATACTCTAATTCCTCTAATTATCATGCTCTTTGTGTGTGACTATAGGCTCTCATAGCGTTGGCGGTGGACCTAAACTCTTTTAGATACACAAGCAATGAGCGGCATCTAGCAATACATCATTGCTACCCAAGTTCTGAGATAAGTCAAGATCCGACTAACCTTTCCGTGACTACTATAATATATGACCGTGTCCTTCTATCCTTGATATCGAGTTGATCAATGAGGCATAGACCGTGTCATCCTCGATCAATCTATGTGTTTCTTGATCCCGAGTAAACTAACTCAAACAAATGAGCTCAATATCTCATATTGACTCATTCGAGCATGGCCATGCGTTTTAGTAGTTCTACTCAATCAAGGCCCACCGATATCACTCCCGTCATATGGAAGGGATAGATCCCATCTACATCACTCACATCCCTCCGCATAATTTGTTACATACCCGAATCGCCTTTATGGTCCACCCATTTCACGGGTGGCGTTTGTGATACCAAAGTACATAACTCCTTATGTAGGGAACCGTAGTGACTTCAGGTCTAAGGACTATTCATACCAATAGTCACATGAGAAAGTTTATGACACTCATATAACGATCCATGAAACTTTCTCATGGCGGGTCAGTTCAGTATATATTCTCCAATATATACCCATGTGTCAACTTGATATCATATATCCATGACTTGTGAGATCAAGTCATCAATTGACCTACATGCTAGTCTTTATGTATTAATATTGCCCTTGCATATTAATACTCGACTAGGAACATTTAGGAAAGTGTTCTCTACAGCCTCTCATAATCAATTCTGCCAATTGATGTGCTGTAGATAAGAACCTACTTTTCTAGGGCATTATTATATTTAAATTAGTGCACAAGCAAGATGTAAATATAATAACCAATCCTTTGCCTTTATAGAATATGATACAAAATGTTCCCTATTCAACCATCACATGATTGGTTCTAGGGCTTTAACTAACACTATCGAGTTTACTACCAGCATAATCCGAGTTAGAGTAGTCGATTAGTTCGGACTCGCTCGATCTAGGGTACCAAATTCCTATGTTTAGTGTTCCTTTTAAGTATCTAAAAATTTGTTTGCCTAGCATTAGGTGCGATTCCTTAGCGCAATATTGAAATCTCGGACACATACTTACTGTGAAGAGTATATATGGTCAACTCGTGGTTAAGTATAGAAGGCTACCTATTGCGCTCCTATAGTATTTAAATCTATTGATTTTCCTTCTAAGTCTTCTCCTATGTTTACATTGGTAGCCATTAGTGTCTTAATCTCTTTAAAGTTTTACATTCCTAACTTAGAAATTAGTTCCTTAACATATTTATAACCCTAAGAAAAAGGTAGGCTCTCCTACTAAGTTCATTTCAAATTCACTTTCCATTAGTTAAATGAACTCATTTAATAATTGTGTGTTGGTTGTTCCAAAAATTATGTCATCCACGTAAATTTGTGCAATGAAGATTTCTTTTCCTATGGATTTTTCAAAAAAGGTTGGTTCTACTAAACCTTGATTAAATCCCTTAGACTTAAGGTAGATTGAACGGCTTTCATACCAAGCTCTAGGAGCTTGCTTTAATCCATATAAGGCTTTTCTAAGTTTGAAGACATGGTTAGGTTTGTCTAGATTTTCAAACCCAGGTGGTTGGCTAACATAAACTTCTTCCTTAATAAATCCATTCAAAAATGCTGACTTAACATCCATTTGAAATAATTTGAACCCTCGATGCAGGCTAATAACATTCTAATTGATTCAAGTCTAGCTACGGGTGCATATGTTTCATCATAGCCTATCTCCTCCACCAAGCTGTCTAGTTTTCTGGACAGCTTCTTCTCCTCTCGTCGGAGCGTCGTTTGGACGACGGTTAGTGCTCCGACAGCGGCTAACATACCGGGGATTTGATCTCCGGTAATCCTCTGAGGTGGAGGACGAAGGATTCGTCAAACGGTTGACGAATACCTCTCCGGAGAAGCGAGTTTTGAGAACTCGTTTTGGATCCGAATTTGGATTCGGATCGTGATCATCTCTCGATCACGTCGTCTTCAACACGAGGCTAGTAACCCGTACGAAGACGAAGCTCGTGACTTAGCGAAGTCATCCCGAGGAGCTCGGCGTGGATACGGATAGAGACGATTCTTACGAGGATCGTTCCGGTTGATGCCGTTCCCGCTACACGTCATACGGAAGGTATAACGTAGTTTAATTTCCTTTTATCACAATTTTAATTTACGGTTATGTCTACACTTGTTGTAATAGCATGCGTGTGTTGTGTGTGTTGTAATAAATAGGAGTATTTATTATTTTTATTGCTTCCGCTATGCTCATGTTTAGGAAACATGATCGAACACACACACGCCGCGGTGCCGGAAACCCAACACGACCTCACCATTACTCTACACCTGGCGTTGCCCGACCACCACGATTTCTCGTCAAGAGATTCTCCGGGTATTGATGACCTTCATCTTAGATTAATTATTTCTTACAGACTTAACACAACACATGAGATAATAATAACAACTTAACTTTGAACCTTTGCCATAATCAAAACCTAGGTTTGATTATCTTGTGCGCCTGCACCAACAATCTCCCCCTTTTTGATCTATGGCAAACTGATTCAAAGTTAAGGAAAAATTTAGTATATATAAGTATGAATGAAATAGTAAGTGTGATTAAACAAGTGTAAGTAAGTATGAATAATAAGTTCTTTTTCAAATCCTCCCCCTCAAGGTTACCTCTCCCTTGACCTTAGGTGAGTTTTAGAAATAGAAACTTATCTCTCCCCATTAACGTTTGGCCACTTAAACAAAGATGAGTTTTCAAAAAAAAAACGTTTGACTCCATAACTTTGGCTTCTCTTCTCCCCCTTTTTCCATATATCGAAAAAACTTGGGGATTTATATAAAAAAAAAATTAGAAACTAATGGCATGTACAAGAATGTCCCTTTTAATTTTGAAAATAATAGTTTCAATATAAATTCAACTAATAGCATGTTCAACTCTTTTTGGCTTAATTGATATAAAATGATCACTAAGTCTTGATTAGAGTTGGTTAGCTTAAATAATTATACTCCATGATTCATATTGATGCACTTGATCTACATCTAGAATTAAGAGTAAGGTTCTAACATCTCACGCTCATCTATGTGGTTCAATACACAAACACATTGAACCTATGTGTTGTGAGATGTGTTGACTCCTTAAATCTATAGATGCATGCTTTCTAAGGTAAACCCTATGCTAGTTCCATATAACATGATAAGTAAAGATAGAGTCTAAGTAAGAGTTAAGTCCTACTCTACTACGCACATTCCTAATCTTCGTCTAAGCATACTAAATTCTTCTTTGGGTAAAGGTTTTGTGAAAATGTCCACAAGGTTCGATTTCAACTCAACATACCCGAGTTTTATAGTTCCATTAGCTATGTGTTCTCGTATAAAGTGATGTTTAACTTCTATGTGTTTGGTTCTAGAGTGACAAATAGGGTTCTTAGTTAGGTTAAAAGAACTAATGTTATCAATTAAGATTTTAGTGTTACTAAAGCTTAAATTAAAGTCATGGAGAGTGTGCTTTATCCAAAGAAGTTGAGCTACACACTCACCCATTGCAACATATTTGGCTTCAATGGTAGACAAGGCAACACAATATTGCTTTCTACTACACAAGTTGACTAGACTCGAGCCTAGGAGTTGGCAACATTCACTCATGCTCTTCCTATCTGTAGGGAAATCTCGTATGCCAAATGGCATATGCGCAACGGAAAATAGGATCCCTTCCAAGTGATCCATGCGAAAGCAAACTTGTATAAAATAAATTTCTCTAAACCAAACCTATCTTATAGGAGAGGATTACCTTTGTTGCGTGCCCTTGTTAATCCCGCTTTTCCTTTCGGTTTGTTGGATCTTTAGCACGTTCAAGTGTCCGTGCCTCTATACGTATCCACACGAGCACGCTCTTGTCTCACAAAAGGAAAACTAGAAGAGCTCTCCTTTACTTCTTGCTAGAGAAGTCCCTAAAGGAGAGGAAGAGAGGGAAAAGGAGAAAGGAAGAAGAAGACTCCTCTTCTTGCTAGCCTACACTCACAAACCCACACAACTAAAGCTTCCACCAAGCTTTCTCACAACCACAACACCAAAAACTCACTATGGCCGGCCACTCCATGGAGCCTTTTATAGGGTTGGAAAAACCCTTCCACCTCCTTCACATTCAATGCAATCCATTGCATTGAGACACACTCAAAAAGGATTTGGCTTCCTTGTTTGGTCGGCCACTTAAGGAGACAAAACCATTTTGTTTCCTTCCACCTTAACTAGCTTAGGTGGATGCTTAGGTGGCATGCTTATGTGGCATTCTTATGTGGCATTCATGCATGTTGAATTAATCTTATTAATTCAATTAAGCTTATGTTATCATATTGAATTAATCTTATTAATTCAATTAAGCTTATGTTATCATATTGAATTAATCTTATTAAATCAATAAGGTAACATATTGAATTAATCTCATTAAATCAATTAGCTAAAATTCTCATTAAGCTTAAAGTCCAAAAACCATTTTGTACTTAAGCTTATTCCCATATTATTCTAGTCAAACTAGAATACTCTAATTCCTCTAATTATCATACTCTTGTGTGTGACTTATAGGCTCTCATAACGCTGGCGGTGGACCTAAACTCTTTTAGATACACAAGCAATGAGCGGCATCTAGCAATACATCATTACTACCCAAGTTACGAGATAAGTCAAGATCCGACTAACCTTTCCGTGACTACTATAATATATGACCGTGTCCTTCTATCCTTGATATCGGATTGATCAATGAGGCATAGACCGTGTCATCCTCGATCAATCTATGTGTTTCTTGATCCCTGAGTAAACTAACTCAAACAAATGAGCTCAATATCTCATATTGACTCATTCGAGCATGGCCATGCGTTTTAGTAGTTCTACTCAATCAAGGGGCCCACCGATATCACTCCCGTCATATGGAAGGGATAGATCCCATCTACATCACTCACATCCCTCCGCATAATTTGTTACATACCCAGTAATCGCCTTTATGGTCCACCCTGTTACGGGTGACGTTTGACGATACCAAAGTACATAACTCCTTATGTAGGGAACCGTAGTGACTTCAGGTCTAAGGACTATTCATACCAATAGTCACATGAGAAAGTTTATGACACTCATATAACGATCCATGAAACTTTCTCATGGCGGGTCAGTTCAGTATATATTCTCCAATATATACCCATGTGTCAACTTGATATCATATATCCATGACTTGTGAGATCAAGTCATCAATTGACCTACATGCTAGTCTTTATGTATTAATATTGCCCTTGCATATTAATACTCGACTAGGAACATTTAGGAAAGTGTTCTCTACAGCCTCTCATAATCAATTCTGCCAATTGATGTGCTGTAGATAAGAACCTACTTTTCTAGGGCATTATTATATTTAAATTAGCTGGCACAAGCAAGATGTAAATATAATAACCAATCCTTTGCCTTTATAGAATATGATACAAAATGTTCCCTATTCAACCATCACATGATTGGTTCTAGGGCTTTAACTAACACTATCGAGTTTACTACCAGCATAATCCGAGTTAGAGTAGTCGATTAGTTCGGACTCGCTCGATCTAGGGTACCAAATTCCTATGTTTAGTGTTCCTTTTAAGTATCTAAAAATTTGTTTGCCTAGCATTAGGTGCGATTCCTTAGCGCAATATTGAAATCTCGGACACATACTTACTGTGAAGAGTATATATGGTCAACTCGTGGTTAAGTATAGAAGGCTACCTATTGCGCTCCTATAGTATTTTAAATCTATTGATTTTCCTTCTAAGTCTTCTCCTATGTTTACATTGGTAGCCATTAGTGTCTTAATCTCTTTAAAGTTTTACATTCCTAACTTAGAAATTAGTTCCTTAACATATTTATAACCCTAAGAAAAAGGTAGGCTCTCCTACTAAGTTCATTTCAAATTCACTTTCCATTAGTTAAATGAACTCATTTAATAATTGTGTGTTGGTTGTTCCAAAAATTATGTCATCCACGTAAATTTGTGCAATGAAGATTTCTTTTCCTATGGATTTTTCAAAAAAGGTTGGTTCTACTAAACCTTGATTAAATCCCTTAGACTTAAGGTAGATTGAACGGCTTTCATACCAAGCTCTAGGAGCTTGCTTTAATCCATATAAGGCTTTTCTAAGTTTGAAGACATGGTTAGGTTTGTCTAGATTTTCAAACCCAGGTGGTTGGCTAACATAAACTTCTTCCTTAATAAATCCATTCAAAAATGCTGACTTAACATCCATTTGAAATAATTTGAACCCTCGATGCAGGCTAATAACATTCTAATTGATTCAAGTCTAGCTACGGGTGCATATGTTTCATCATAGCCTAACTCATCGATTTGACTAAACCCTTTAGAAACTAACCAATTTTTATTCCTAATTACTTCTCCTTTGTCATGAAGTTTATTTCAAAACATCCACCTTGTTCCAATGATCATTTTTTCCTTTAGGTGAGCGTACTAATTCCCAAACTTGACTTCAAGTAAATTGAGTTAACTCTTCTTGCATAGCTATAATCCAACCGGGATCAAGAAGAGCTTGTTCAATTATTTTAGGTTCGATTTTAGAGATGAGTGAGATTTGACTTAGGTTTTTATAAGATGCTCTAGTTCGAACCCCTAAATTAGCACCCATTACTTGATCAATAGGATGGTTTGCTTGTAACCTAGATTGATTTGGGTTAGGATCTATACTAGATTCATTTTATGGGTTTTTTTTCAATTAATCAATTCTACTTTAGGTTTTGTAGTTTTGTTTTCTTCATCAAAAACTGCATTGATTGTTTCTTCTATTTTTAGGGTTTCATTGTTATATACCCTATATGCTTTACTAGTGGTTGAGTATCCTAGAAATGTTTCGGTACTAGTTTTAGAGGTGAATTTCCCTAAGTAATCTTTAGTGTTTAATATGTGTACCCTACATCCAAGACCCCTAAAGTACTTGACGAATTATGAAGTTCGAGTTTATCTCAATATCACCTGATCCAATTATTTTGAGCTTCCCGTTGTTTCCAAAGGCTACCGATCCTTGGTTTTTGAATCTGAGTTTCGAAAACTTTAGTTAGTCTCCAGTCATATGTCAGGAGCACCCAATGTCCAACATCCATTGATCCTACACAAATAGTAGTTAGATCGGTTATTGAAATTTTAAGGTTTTTTGAAAACTTTAACCTAGGAATCATCTCACCCTTTCTACATGATCAAACATGTTAACCTTATATGTTTTGTGAGTTTACTTCAATTTTAACTTAGTTAAATTTAGTGATTTGAAGATACTCAACCTTGGGTTAGATTCAGATTTAACCTTTAGATCATTTAGCAAACTTTTTGAAAAAATGACTTTCAGGTTGTGGCGTGGCACAGAGACCTTCTTTGATCGGAACAACGATCACATCCTTAGATAAAGCCAATTTCAAGAAAATGTTCACTTAAATCACTTAGGGTCACTTACTGGTTTAACTAGTTTAGGATGTGTCGAGGTATCTTCAACTAGTTCAGCTTAGCTGAGTGCACCAAGCTAAATACGCCTTATCTAGATCGGATACACAAGACCTTGTTTTCCTAATGTACTATCATCTCGCCATGTCCTGATACTATGTTATCAAGGTTGACTAACTATTGATCCTATCTAACAATTCAAAAAATTAAAACAAAAAAGTAACTAAGCATGCAAAGCTAAATCAAGAAGTAGAGCATACAAGTTTAGTATTAGCTCCCTTGGACCATTGAACCGATGTGGTCTTTCCACGTAGTGGATTTGGTCCTTGGGAACACAATACTTGGTTTATCCTAATTTTTTATTCAAAAAGGTCTTAGGGACCCATGCTTGGTTTTTTATTTGCTTCTATTAACAATTGATAAATACAATTTATTTGTAGTTGTTGGCTTAAACCTGAGTCCAACCTTGTTGTACACAGTTGTTTGCGATCCAAGTAATAGGTTAAGACCCTTGGACCCCAAAGTAAACCTTTCTAACATCTTTCTAAGCTTTTGAACTTGTCCTTTCAAGAGAGAATTCTCTTCCTCAAGTTTTTCAACTTGAGTTGAGTTTCCCTCTTGAACTTGACTAGTCGAAGAGGTTAGGGAAACCTCATGCTTAAGGAGTTTAACCTCCTTAGCCAAGGTCTTGACCTTGGACTCGGACTTAGTGTAGGGATGTATACTGAAAAGTCTATCTTTTCTATAAACATCTTTATTTTTGAAATAAGAATCACATGATCATTGTTTGCATATATTTATGCATATTGTCTAATACATTACATTGTAGATAACATGGTGTGTGGTGTCACACGGGAGATCTTATTATCGGCTCCTTGTAAAGTATAAGTAAAGGCTCACAATCGAGATGACTTTAGACAAACCATCGGAATGGTTGTAGTGTGATTTGGTATTGGTTTGTCTTGACCATAGAATCACACTAGTGCACTTTGTGTGTATTGAGTAGGACCGACACAGAGGTGATTCGATTTATTGCTGACTACATAATCGAATCGGACCTCAGATATTATTTAGTACATGCTCTTAATCCCGATATAATAACAAGCACATATACTTGGTACTCATCTCTTTGATTTACCAATGGGCGAGATTTATAGATTAAATCGATAGACTCGGTAAGTTGAGAGATGATATTATTTATATGGTGTGCCATTGATTATAGGAGGAAACCGTCTCCTATATATTAGGATGATGATGTCCCCTTGAGGAGCTCATAAGGTTCATCATGTAAACCCTGCAGGTGGACTTGGTCCGGCATGATGAAAAGGTTGAGTGGTACTACTCAAGGAGTTAGATGTTGATTAATTAATGGTTAGTAAATTAATTAATCGACGGACATTCGAGATCTTAAACACGGGGAGAAAATGTACAAATAATATATGGAGCCCATATTATCATATGGGGGTTGGTGAGGTAGATAAATGATGGACCTTTAGTGGATTGGACCATCATTAGTGGATCGGACTTTATGTGGGCTTGATCCATGGGTGGCCAAGACCCAACTCCTCCTCATGGTCCCTAATGTAGCCCATTAACACCTTAAGATGCTTAGATCCAATGGATAGAAACAAAACACTAAGATCCATTGGTAGAGATTAAATCTCTAAGATCCGACGGTTGAGATTAAATCTCTAGATCCGACGGTTGAGATTAAATCCCTAGAACCAATGGAGGAGATTAATTCATGACTTATCCCTAACTCTATAAAAGGAGGGCATGGAGAGTGGTCGTGGATTACTACATAATAGAGAGGGAGCAAGGCTTGGGCGGCAAGAATAGGGCAATCCTAGTTGAGATAGGATTGGAATTAGGGTTAGGGTTTGGAAGCAAGGGTGGCACCAAATAAGGCAAGTTTTCCTTCTTCTTCCTTGCCTTGTGGCCAACGTCCAGCAGATTTTCCAGCCCTTCCCAGCCCTTGGCCGGCGCCCAAAACACTCCCCTCTCTTCTCCTTAGGTGGTGGAAACAAGATATAGGGTTTCCCTTGGTGTCTTGGTAGTTTTCCATCATCTTCTTCTCCTTCTAGTTGGCCGGCGGAAAGAACTTCTATAGTTCTTTGTTGGTTGAGTTTTTGAAGGAGAAAAAACTAGTTTCTCTTCTTCCTCTTGCTTGGGAAAAGCAAGGAAGGAAGTTTTGCGATCTAGGAGCTTCGACTTTTGGTGGATCGTCGCCCACACGACGTCCAAAAGGAGGAGGGTCATACATTAGAAGACCAAGAGGTATAACTATTCTTCTATCTCTTTTATTCATTGCTTGTTTTTGTTTTTCAAAATATAAGCATGTTATATTTCTGTAAATAGGCAAAATAATACTTGGATCCCGAGTATAAACACAAAAACCGGCGATACGGACATCGTCTATTCCGCGGCTACTCGTAGAATAGAGAATGGTCGCTTGAACAACTAGTTTGTTCAAGTGACCTCTCTAAACGAATAGCACGACGATGACTTGGTTGCTTTGGGAATCCCTTTTGTCTAGGATTAAATTTTTAATTCGGGGACATCGAAGGGATCACCATGGTCAAGCAACCGAGGGAGAAGGGGAAGCGAAGTTTCCCCTAACGGACTCGACAAGGGAAATCCCTTCCATTGGTATCAGAGCCAAGGTTTCCGATTTTATGTGTTTAGGATTCGGTTAATTTTTATGCACTTTTTCATATATTAAATGTGTCGGATAATAGTAGGATATGCGTAGTTTAACTCTTTGGTTGCAGGCATAAGATTCGACTATTATGGCATGTGTGTGTATGTGATTGTATGTGTGTAAATGTTTATTTTGTTGAATCCTCGGGGTTGACGAGGCTAGTATTTAGTTTTTGTAAATTAAATACAGCATTGTTTAGCCGCTCTTTATTTTATTTTACTTTCGATCTAGATTTCATGTACACTCCCTCGTGGAGTATAGGATCGATGGATGTAAATTAAAATAGGATTTAGTCTCGGCTCGGATCTCCGGATGGCTCGTACATGGCGTAGGAGGAGCGGACGAGATGGCGATGCGACAGGAATCATATTGAAGACAAAAGCCATAATAGTTGGAAAATAATTTATTTTTCATATTTATTGCTTTTTGTTTGATATGCATGTCGTAGGCTAGAAAATTCCTCATTTACAATTTACTAAGTGGGAGAGGGATATTTTTATAAATTCCCACGGCCTCCATTACGATTTGACAAGTGATGCAAACAAACTTGCGCATCGGCTCTGAGTGCCTTCCTCCCCATCGGATGAGTTTGTTTGCGGATCACAAGGTCGAATATGGTTATAGGAAATTATCAAGGAGCGTGTGTACTTGCCCATCGCAAGGCACATAACCCAAGATAATTACCTTGGTACCGAGTAATGGTGAACACTTAGATACAAATATAAGTATCCTCCCCATCGGAGTCACTGCTTTTATTTGTAGGGCCGAAGAGAAACCAACTATTAATTTTACTTGTCAAAAGTTAGGTTGACAAGATAGTAAAATTAATGGGTAACACCTCCTCTTACAAATGTAGAATTCGTATACGTCCACACGATCGTGGCATGCGATATTCTCGGTGTTTAGAGGTGTTGGTTGATTTTAAAATTTTATTGTTTGAGGAATCAATAATTTTTTGAAATCTACAGTAATGATCTATGTGATTCTTAGGATTTTCAAGAATGACTTTCAGTCCACTTACTATGATACTAAAGGAAATAAACTTACTGTACCCAAATAAAGTTGATTGGAAAAGAATCTAGATATTGTCTTATGCTAAGGAGTACAAGTATGCACTCTTCGAAGAGTGTCCTCAAGCCATGGTTGCTCAAAAAGATTTCTACTTCTAAGCCGAAAGGAAAGAAGAAGGAGAAACAAGGTGGAGCAAAGGTGGTGGGAGGATCTCAGGGAGGAGTGAAGAAGCCGAAAGACAAGTACTTCACTTGTAAGCAGGATGGACATTGGAAGAAGGACTGTCCCAATCCAAAATAGAACAAAGGTATATCCTTTGGTCTAGTCGTTGAAACATGGTTAAGCGGTATTATCTACCAGCACCTGGTGTGTAGATATGGGAGCCTCTGATCATGTCTGCAATACTTTGCAGGGGTTCTAGGAAACCCGATGACGAGCTGAGGGAGAGATTACCTTTTACTTGGGCAATGCCACTAAGGTGGCGGCTATTGGAGTGGGAGATGTTTTATTTATCTTTTGAGAAAAATAAAACATTGGTTCTGGAAAATTCTCTTTATGTACCTTTATTTAGAAAGAATTTAGTTTCAGTTTCTAAATTGTTTATGGATGGATATTCTATTTCTTTTAATGACAGAGTTGTTATAAAAAGGAATAGAGAGAATATCTATTCAGGTACATTGAAAGGAAATTTGTATACAAAACCTCCCACGATGCAAATTGAAGTTAATAACTCATCTTCTAATTCCAATAAGAGAAAAGAACCTTCGAAGATGAACCAAACATATCTTTGGCATCTTAGGCTTGGTCACATTAACCTAAGCAGAATTCAAAGGTTGATAGCTGATGGACCTTTGGGTTCATTAGTGGTGGAGGATCTCCCTGTTGGTGGATCGTGCTAGTCCTCGGAAGGCTCATCGGCTCCCATGTCCCCGGATTAAAATTTTCAACAAATGAACTAATCCAGATGGGATGAGTTTCCAAAGCACAACCAATTCATCATCGTGCTAACAACTTGAGTGATCGCTTGAACAAACTAGTTGTTCAAGTAACACAACTCTTCTAATTGGTTAGCCGCGGAAGAGACGACGCACGGATCGTCGGTTTTTGTGTTTCTTATTCGGGGTCCATGATTATACAAATACATGCAAATGTAAACTAGTATAATCAACATATACTAACATAAAGAACATAAGCTATCATATCAATAAGAACATGCAAAGAACAATAATAAAAGTTGTGAAACTTTTATACCTCTTGATCTTCTATCGTATGTCCTAACCTCCTTGTAGACTTCGTGTGGGCGAAGTGTTAGGTGGATGCTTCGGAGGCTCATTGGCTCCCATGTCCCCGGATTAAAATTTTCACTAATGAAAGAATTAATCCGGATGGGATGAGCTTCCTTAGCACAACCTATTCGTCGTCGTGCTAACAACTTGAGTGGTCGCTTGAACAAACTAGTTGTTCAAGCAACACAACTCTTCTAGTTGGTTAGCCGCGGAAGAGACGACGGATGGATCGCCGGTTTTTGTGTTTGTCTTCGGGGTCCATGATTATACAATATATATTCATACACACACATGCATAATCAAAACAAATAAGAACATGCTCAGATCTGTACATAAAGTTAAAATAACTTTATACCTCACGATCTTCTACCGTATGTCCTATCCTTCTCGTGGACGACGTGTGGACGAAGATCCTCCACGAGTAGAAGCCTTCTAGATCGCTTTCTTCTCTACCTTGTCCGCTGCGAACAAAGAGAAGAACTAGCAAATACCTTTCCTATCTAGAACCGGCCACCAAATTAGGGAATTTGGTGCAACCGCCGGCCAAGGAGCAATGGATGATGCGCCGGCCAACTTCTCCAAGAAGAGTTGCCGCCGGCCACTTTTGGAGAATAGGGAGGAGGAAGAGAACCGGCCACCAATGGGAGGAGAACCGCCGGCCAAGGAAGAAGAGAAAAGCCTTAAGGTTGGGCGCCGACCAAGTATTGATGGTGCAAGTTGGGCGTCGGCAACAACTTTAGATGAAGATGGTTGCCGCCCACCCTAACTCCAAACCCTAGCCGCCCACCTCTCCAAGAGCCAAACCCTAATTCCAATACATGATCCTTGATCCTTATTGCTGCCCAACCCTAAGCATCTATTTATAGAATAGGGCTTAAGCCTCCTTTAATCTCCACCGTCGGATCTAGGGATTTAATCTCCACCGTCGGATCTAGGGTTTTATCCCAACCGTCGGATCTAGGGTTTAATCCCAACCATCGGATCTAGGATTTCATCCCACCCTTCGGATCTAAGGTTTCATCCCAACCGTCGGTTCTAGGGTTTCATCCCAACCGTCGGATCTAGGGATTTAATCCCAACCGTCGATTCTAGGGTTTCATCCTAACCATCGGATCTAGGGATTTAATCCCAACCGTTGGTTCTAGGGTTTCATCCAACCATCGGATCTAGGGATTTAATCCCAACCGTGGTTCTAGGTTTTGTTTTACATTCTTAGATCTAGACTTCATAAGGATTATATTAGGCTACGATAGGGACCATAAGGAGGAGTTGGGTCTTGTCCACCCGATGGATCGGAACCACACAAACTTGATCCATCAATGATGTTCCATTCCACTAGAGGATCATCATTGAACTACCTCACCAACCCCCATAAATCAATATGGGATCCATATATTATTTGTACATTAATATCCCCGTGTTTAAGATATCGAATGTCCGTCAATTAATTGATTTACTGACCATCAATTAATTAACATCTAACTCTAGTAGTACCACTCAACCTTATCATCATGTTGACTAAGTCAACCACCGGGTTTACATGATGAACCATATGAGCTCCTCAAGGGGACATCATCAACCTAATATATAGGACACGGTTTCCTCCTATAATCAACGGCACACCATGTAAATAATATTATTTCCCAACTTACCGGGCATATTGATCTAATCCATCTAAATCTCACCCACTGGTAAATCAAAGAAATAAATACTAAGTACATGTGCCCGTTATTATATCGGGATTAAGAACATGTACAACATAATATCCGAGATCCGATTCAATTATGTAGTCAGTACTAAATTGAATCACCTCTATGTTGGTCCTACTCAATACACCTAAGTGTACTAGTGTAACTCTATGTTCAAGATAAAACAATACCAAGCTACACTACAACCATGCCAATGGTTTGTCCAAAACCATCTTGGTTGTGAGCCTTTACTTATATTTTACAAGGTATTGATAACATGATCTTCTGTGCCACACCAAGCACCATGTTATCTACAATGTAAAATATTAGACAATATACACACATATATAATGAATATATAAAATGTAAACAATGATAATGTGATTCTTATTTCAAAATAGAATGTTCATACAAAAAGAGCTAGGCTTTCAGTATACATTCCAACAATCTCCCACTTATACTAAAAGACTATGCCGTCATTACTCTGCCATACATCTGATCCCCATGTCCTCCACATGCCTATCAAACGCTTTCGCTGGAAGGGCCTTAGTGAATGGATCCGCCAGGTTATCCTCTGATGCAATCTTGGCGACAACAACTTCTCCTCGCTTTACGATCTCTCGTATGAGGTGGTACTTGCACTGTATGTGTTTACTCGTCTTATGGGCTCGTGGTTCCTTCGAGTTTGCAACTGCACCACTATTATCACAATAAATTGTGATAGTTCTGGGCAAACCAGGAATCACATCCAAGTCCATCAAGAAGTTCCTGAGCCATACAGCTTCCTTGGCTGCCTCAGAGGCTGCCACATACTCAGCTTCCATGGCATAGTCCGCCACGCATTTCTGCTTGACACTGCTCCATGCTATGGCTCCACCTCCAAAAGTAAACACAAACATCGAGGTATACTTACTCTTGTCCCTATCTGATTGGAAATCCAATCAACTGTAACCCAAGGACTAATTGATCCGCCGATAAACCAAAGATATAATCCCTAGTCCTTCTCGTACTTTAATATATGCTTTACCGCTATCAATGTCCTCGTCGAGGATTACTCGATATCTCGCTACCCCTGCCCACGGCAAAGTTGATATCCGGTCTCGTACATAGCATAGCATACATAAGGCTTCCTACTGCCGAAGCATAAGGAACCGCCTTCATGTCCTCTATCTCCTTTGATGTTCTGGGACACATCTCTTTAGATAAAGGAACTCCATGTCTAAAAGGTAGAAAACCTTTCTTGGAGTTATGCATGCTAAAATGAGCAAGGATAGTGTCAATGTATGAAGCTTGAGACAAGCACAACATCCTTTTCTTGCGATCCCTTATAACTTTGATCCCAAGGATGTGTCCCACTTCTCTCAAGTCCTTCATATCAAACTGTTTGGACAACCATACTTACATCCGATAACACTTTGATATTGTTGCCAACTAACAAAATGTCATCTACGATAGTACAAGAAACACCACTACGCTTCATCACATCTCTTGTATACACAAGGCTCATCCGGACTTTGAATAAATCCATATGACTGGATTACCTCATCAAAACGGATGTTCCAAGATCTAGAAGCTTGCTTCAATCCATAAATGGACCGATTAAGCTTACATACAAGATGCTTTTTGCCTTTAGCAATGAATCCTCCGTTGGCACATATAGATGTTCTCCTCAAGACTTCCATTAAGGAAAGCCGTCTTGACATCCATCCGCCAAATCTCATAATCCATACGAGCAAGCTATAGATAAGAGAATCCTGATAGACTTAAGCATATACACGCTAAAAGGTCTCCTCATAATCGATACCCTCTTTGAGTATACCCTTTCAACAAGCCTAGCTTTGAAGGTCTCAACCTTCCGTCTACTCCTCTCTTTCTCTTGTAGATCCACTTGCATCCAATGGTTTTTACACCATCGTGGCTCTACTAGCTCAGACTGATTAGAATCCATAGATTCTATCTCTCAATTCATCGCTTTTGCCAAGATACCGCATCTCTATCTTGGATTGCCTCATCATATGTCCAGGGATCGTTCATGTTCACTGTGACTAAGTCCAAGACTCTCCCAAAAACATGAATCATGTCGGGTTGTCTAACAACCCTCCCACTACGACGAGGTGCCTCGTGGTATGCTGTGACACGTGGTGTTGACTTGTGGTGTCTCTCTTGTACTGGTGGTACAAGTCGGGACTTCCCAACTCCTCAAGAACAATCCTACTCGTGGGCTTGTGGTTCATCACATAGTCCTCCTCTAGAAATCAAGCATTCGTACTCACGATCACCTTCTCGATCTCTAGGACTATAGAATAAACCACCTTCGTTCCCTTAGGGTAGCCAACAAACAAGCGCACTTCAGACGAGATTCCAACTTACCAAAGATCTCCTTCAAAGACATGTGCCGGACTACCCCAATCCGAATATGTCTTAGACTAGGCTTTCGCCACCCACAACTTCTGGAGTAGAGGGTATCGACTTAGATGGAACCAAGTTCGTAATGTGTCATTGCTTCCAGAGCAAACCCCGTAACGAATCAGTAACTCGTAATAACTCATCATCGATCCGACCATCTCCATAAGAGTCCTACTTCGCTCCGCCTACACCATTCTCTGGGTGTGCCAAAGTGCAATTGGGATTGAATCCCACCTGATAAGTAACTCCTAAACTCTCCCAAGAGGTACTCACCACCACGATCAGATCGTAATGTCTTGATACTTTTACCTTGACGGTTCTCCACATCAACCTTGAATTCTTTGAACTTGTCAAAGCATTCAGACTTGCGGCGCATTAAGTAAATGTATCCATACCTTGAATAATCGTCTATAAAAGAGACGAAGTATTCAAAGCCACCTCTTGCCTGGATAGACATAGGATCAAGCAAATCGAATGAACCAATTCTAACACATCTTTGGCTCTATACCCTTGGCCTTAAAGGCCTCTTGGTCATTTTACCTTCCAAGCAAGATTCGCAGGTTGGGAGATCCTCCACCACTAATGAACCCAAAGGTCCATCACCTATCAACCTTGAATTCTACTTAGGTTAATATGACCAAGCCTTAGATGCCAAAGATATGTTTGGTCTATTCATGAAGGTTCTTTTCTCTTATTAGACTTAGAAGATGAGTTATTTACATCTATTTGCATCGTGGGAGTTTTGGTTCAAGAGTATATAAATTGCCAACCAATGTACTGTATCAGATAATCTCCTATTCCTTTTATAACCACTTGTCATTAAAAGAAACAGAATATCCATCCAAAAAACAATTTAGAAACCAAATTAAATTCTTTCTAAAAGTAGGTACATAAAGACAATTTCTCAAAACCAAAAATTTATTCCTATCAAAAGATAAATAAACGCCTCCCACCGCAATAGCCGCCACCTCAAGCATTGCCCATGAAGACGAGAATCTCTCCTCACCTAGTCGTCTGTTTCGAACCCCGCAAAGTATTGCAGACATGATCGCTGGCTCGTCAGATCTACACACCGTAATCGTAGATAACACCGCTAAACATGTTTCAACAACTAAACAAGAAGATATACCTTTGTTCTTTCCGAGGACACCGCCTTCCAATGTCCACCGCTTGCAAGTGAAGCACTTGCCTTCGGCTTCTTCACTCCTCGCTCGAGGTCCCACCGCCACTTTCTTCGCCTCCACCTTGCTTCTTCTTCTTCTTACCTTCGCTTAGAGGAAGAAACCTTCGAGCGACCATGGCTTGAGAACTCGAAAAAAGCCCTCCGCCTCGAGTTCTCGAAGCTCCGCCAATGAATACAACCTCTTGTTCATGTTGTAGGCGGAACGCCAAAACTCCTAGGCAAAGACTAGAGAATGATATCGACTGGGTTTCCCCATCGATCTCACCCCTAGGACTTCCATCTCATTAAGATGAGCCATCATCTTGAGAACATGATCCCTAACGGTGTTCCTCGATCATGGTGGTCGCCATCAAGTTTCTCATTGCCTCCTCGCCTTAGCCGCCTACTACTGATGTCCAAAAGTTCCTTGAGATTGAACATCATGTCATAAGTCGTGGCTATGGCTCGATGTCGATGTTGCAAAGACATTTGACATAGATGCCAAAATGTAACACCGCGCCATCTCATCCGCCTTTAACCCATTTCTTATAACGTTCTTCTCCTTTCATCGAGTCATCGAGGGCTTAGGAGGACAGACTCAAGAGTACAAATTTGTACTCCTCCGCAGCTTAAGACAATATCCGTTTCTTTTCCAATCAATGTAGTTTGACCAAGAAGTTTGTTTTCTTTAAAATCACAAAGAAGTGGGTTGAAAGCCATTTGAAAATCCTAAAATCACAATGATCAAAATATTAGATTTCAAATATTATTGATTCTCAAAACAATAAAATCAAATCAACCACCACCTCAAACCACCGAGAATATCGCATGCCACGATAGTGTGGACGTATACGAATTCTACATTTGTAAGAGGAGGTTTTACCCATTAATTTTATTATCTTGTCAACCTTACTTTTTGACAAATAAAATTAATAGTTGGTTCCTCTTTGGCCCTACAAATAAAAGCAGTGACTCCGATGGGGAGGATACTTTTTATTAGCATCTAAGTGTGCACCATTACACGATACTAAGGAAATTATTTCGAATTATGTGCCTTACCGATGGGAAGTACACACGCTCCTAAATAATTTCCTATAACCATTATTTGACCTAGTGATCCATGAAACAAACCCATCCGATGGGGAGGAAGGCACTCGAGCCAACGCAAGTTTGTTGCATCATCACATGTCAAATTGTAATGGAGGCCGCGGGAATTAATTAAAATATCCCTCTCCCACTTAGTAAATTGAAATCGAAGAATTTTAAACATACACAACATGCATATAAAACAAATAAGCAATAAATATGGAAAAAACAGAATTTTTCCAACTATTATGGCATTGTCCTCCAATATGCATCCCGTCGTGTCGCCACCTCGTCCGCTCCATCTTTTCCCGTGCGCAAGTCACCAAAGAGTTCCGAGCCGAGATAAATAATTTTATTTACATCCATCGATCCTATACTCCACGAAGGAGTGTACTAATAGTCTAGATCTATAGTAAACTAAAATGATCGGCTAAACAATGCGTATTTAATTACAAAAATTAAATACTAATCTAGCCTCGTCAACCAGGATTCAAATAATAAATTTTTACACACATCCATTCACATACACACACATGGCCATAATAGTGGATCTTATGCTGCAAGCAAAGAGTTAAACTCGCATATCCTACTATTATCGGCACATATAATATATGAAAAATGCATAAAAAATTAAGAATCCAAACACACAAAAGCAGGAAACCAGTGGCTCGATACCAATTGTTGGTGGATGCTTGGAGGCTCATTGGCTCCCATGTCCCGGATTAAAATTTTCACTAATGAAAGAATTAATCCGGATGGGATGACTTCCTTAGCACAACCTATTCGTCGTCGTGCTAACAACTAGAGTGGTCGCTTGAAAAAACTAGTTGTTCAAGCAACACAACTCTTCTAGTTAGTTAGCAGCGGAAGAGGCGGCGGATGGATCGCCCGATGTGTTTGTCTTCGGGGTCCATGATTATACAATATATATTCATACACACACATGCATAATCAAAACAAATAAGAACATGCTCAGATCTGTACATAAAGTTAAAATAACTTTATACCTCACGATCTTCTATCGTATGTCCTATCCTTCTCGTGGACGATGTGTGGACGAAGATCCTCCACGAGTAGAAGCCTTCTAGATCGCTTTATTCTCTACCTTGTCCGCTGTGAACAAAGAGAAGAACTAGCAAATACCTTTCCTATCTAGAACCGGCCACCAAATTAGGGAATTTGGTGCAACCGCCGGCCAAGGAGCAATGGATGATGCGCCGGCCAACTTCTCCAAGAAGAGTTGCCGCCGGCCACTTTTGGAGAATAGGGAGGAGGAAGAGAACCGGCCACCAATGGGAGGAGAACCGCCGGCCAAGGAAGAAGAGAAAAGCCTTAAGGTTGGGCGCCGACCAAGTATTGATGGTTCAAGTTGGGCGCCGGCAACAACTTTGGATGAAGATGGTTGCCGCCCACCCTAACTCCAAACCCTAGCCACCCACCTCTCCAAGAGCCAAACCCTAATTCCAATTCTTGATCCTTGATCCTTATTGCCGCCCAACCCTAAGCATCTATTTATAGAATAGGGCTTAAGCCTCCTTTAATCTCCACCGTCGGATCTAGGGTTTTATCCCAACCGTCGGATCTAGGGTTTTATCCCAACCGTCGGATCTAGGATTTCATCCCAACCTTCGGATCTAAGGTTTCATCCCAACCGTCGGTTCTAGGGTTTCATCCCAACCGTCGGATCTAGGGATTTAATTGTTAGTAATATATGAGAGATGTCCTAAGGCAATCACCTTATGTATGAACCATTTATATGATAAATGAAGATTCACTATTTGAGTATACATGTTTTATGTATTTGATTGGATCTTAAACACATTTACTGAATGTCCACGCAACGATTAACAGCATGAGAGAATTTGTGATTGGATCACAACTAGTGAGTATCTCTACATGTGTAATTGTGATGTATCGGAATTATCCCTAGTCGATGAATTGATGGATTTGGACACCATCAATTCTGTCGAGACTAGCACGAGGTATACTCCTTGGTGTATCCAAGCAGCTGATTCTCACTGGCTGGAGACATAGTGATGTCCGGAGTTAATCATGGATGCTAGTTATGGTAACTAGTTCATTGGAGTGACCAGCCGTAAGACTTCATATGGTTCTCTGCATATATAGATATGTCAATGAAGTTCTTACTATGGCTTAAGTGCGAGGTTCCTTTGACTTGCGGTATTCAAGTCATCTTGATCATGGAGACTTATGCTTTGACATCTTAAGAAAACATCTCCGAGGAGGTGTGGACCCGGGATGATTGGGTATAAGTCGAAGTGATCAAAGGTGTTTGAATAGCCTATAAAGGATTCACCACTCCTTGCGAGGAGATGTATACCCATGGCCTCTCGTCGGATTGTTACTAAAGTCTTTGGCCAAAGCATTACATGTTTAGAGTAAGGTACTCTTCGATACATGTGGAGTAACTAGAATCCGTAGGACGAGGAATTGATACTTGGGCTAGGTGTGACGTAGTCAGCCTAGTGGGGACTGACACAATAGACCATGTCCTGAACCAAGTGGGTATAAGATGAGTGAAGGGAATGGGGCACGAATCATTCGAGCTGCTGAAGAGTTTCAGAAATAGTTCTGGATCAACCGTTGATTTTTTCGGTTAATTGGGGGTCATGATGTACTACTAGGTGCCACTCATGATCGTTCTATAAATAATGGTTAATTATAGAGGGCCAACATAAACCGAGAACCTATTTGGTCACACGCACAACGAGCGTAATCCGAAGGATTTAAAACGAGCTTGAGAATGGGATTCTCAGACCGAGAGAAACTAGGTTTGGTTGGACCAAACATAAAGTGAGCATGAAATCGTTTCAGTCGCAATGGAAGCGTGGATGGGCTGTGTCGTATGAAGACATAATGGATGAACCAAAATGATTTGGTTCTAATCCAATGGAGGAGAATAAACCAAAGGGTTTGGTTTGTTTTAAACGAATGAACCTAAAGTTGGTTCGGTTCGTTTTAACTTAAAATAAACCATCATGGTTTTGTTTATTTTAACTTATCTTAATGGAGCGGGTTAACGGGCTTTATGGATATGATCCATTAACCATTAAGAGAATTAGTTCTCTATAAAATAGGGCTTAAACCCTAATCCAAAGCCCTAATCAAGTTGCCGCCCACCTCATCTTCTCTTTGAGTTGGCGCCAACCTCCTTTGCCGCCCAGCCCATTGTGCCGCCGATCAAGTTGTTGCCGGCGACCAAGCTTCAGCTGGTGATCCTCCGGCGACCCTCCGGTGACCTTCCTAGGCCCGGTGAAAAGGTGAGCACTTGGCTTCCTTGGTTTTGGCCGGCGCCTATTCCTCCACCAAGCTGTCCAGTTTTTTGGACAGCTTCTTCTCCTCTCGTCGGAGCGTCGTTTGTACGACGGTTAGAGCTCCGACAGCGGATAACTTACCGGGGATTCGATCTCCGGTAATCCTCTGAGGTGGAGGACGAAGGATTCGTCAATCGGTTGACGAATACCTCTCCGGAGAAGCGAGTTTTGAGGACTCGTTTTGGATCCGAATTTGGATTCGGATCGTGATCATCTCTCGATCACGTCGTCTTCAACACGAGGCTAGTAACCCGTACGAAGACGAAGCTCGTGGCTTAGTGAAGTCATCCCGAGGAACTCGGCGTGGATACGGATAGAGACGATTCTAGCGAGGATCGTTCCGGTTGATGCCGTTCCCGCTACACGTCATACGAAAGGTATAACGTAGATAAATTTCCTTTTATTGCAAATTTAAATTTACGGTTATGTCTACACTTGTTGTAATATGCATGCGTGTTGTGTGTGTTGTAATAAATGTAGATTTATTATTTTTATTGCTTCCGCTGTGTTCATGTTTACGAAATGTGATCGAACACACACACGCCGCGGTGCCGGAAACCCAACAGTGGTATCAGAGCCCAGGTTGTGTTTCGACATAATCGTAAAAATGGTTTTGCGATAGTCATAATGTATTTCTGGAAATTTTCTAAATTTTGGAAATTTAGAAGTATTTATTGAAATTTTTCAATTTTGGAAAGTCTAGAAGTATTTATGGAAATCTTCCACTTTTGGAAAGTTGGAAGTATTTATGGAAATTGATATTTTCCATAAATAAAATATTTGATGAGATTTTGGAAATTTGTTTCCTAATTTAATCATGATTTGATTTGGGAAATCAAATCTTAAAATATTTTATTTCTATAAGTAGTTTTAATGATTTAGGAAATTGGTTTCCTAAATAGATTTTCCTTAATCAAATAATTCCATGAATAAAATATGTGATTAGATTTGGATGAATGCTTCTCAAACCCAACCGAGATGTGGATCATAATCCAAACGGGTTTCACACCTACCTTTCTCAAAGTCGACCAATGGCTATTAGCCAACTACGTCATCCTTAGACCTTAAGTCATACGCGGGCTAAATCACCGAGTTGTATTCCAGTAGTCACAAACGCTATTCGAAGCCAACGTGGAGACAACTAGCAAATACGTAACTGACAACTCAACATGTTCAAACCATGGAATAGTTTAATACTAATATGGTAAGAGTCAGAGGTCAATCGTTAGCTTTGGTTGTTGGACTCTCTCCAAGCTGGGCTAATTGGTTGAATGCGCTCTAACCATATTAAAACTATGTCCTGATTAATGGGTTGGCTTTAACCTGGAGCATCGGCTTGTTGGACTCTCTCCAAGGTCGATGTAAAAGGAGGTGAAGTTGGGTGCTATGCATATGATGCATACTTGTTAATGTGTTAACAACCTGATGTATGTGTGAACATTCAATTAGTTGATAGCACATTGTGATAGTTGCATATATGTGATATGCAATCGGTATAGTTGATACCTACCGTCGTAGTTATGAATGGCTTGTTGGACTCTCTCCAAGGTTGTTCATAACTATGATGGATATCAGCCCATTCGGAGATGGACCTATGATCTCCCGAAGTGATTTTGGGGTTTTTGAAATTCGAAAAATGAATGGGATTTATAAATGTATATTGATGCATTTTAAAATCATCTTTCTCATATATGCTCGTTTTGTATTTCTAAGTTAATATATTGATCATGATGTGTTTGAATTTATGCTCCATTTTGACTCAAATAAATTGATCGGGCCGAACTTCTTGGACTAGCTTAGAAACTTGAGAATTGTTCTCAAGGTGGAAAAGCTTATGTATGTCCTCGGCGCCTCTTCCCGCCCATCCTAGTGACAATGCAACTCGACCAATTGTTGGCCTATCGTAAATATGTAAGTGATTCTCAACAAATGAGTTGCATCATGCTAGCCACGATGGAACCCAAGCTACGAAGCGCATGAGCATATGGATGCTCATATCGTAGTCCTTCATCTTTGTGAGTTGGTTGATGAGCAAGTGAGATTCAAAGGTTCAAGTCTCAAAGCTCCTCTTCACCTCCGAGATGCTAGAAGGTTCATCCGTGGTATGCCAATATGTCAAGACTGTGGAGTCTTCTCGAGAAGCATGAGCAGGGACGGTGTGTTAGTTGATTCCTCAAGAAAGGTTCTAAGAGGAAGTCAAAGGAACAAAGAAAGGAAAAAAAAAGGCTAAAAAGGCGTAACTAGCCAAAGAAAAGGACACTTGCCATCATTATGGCAAGTAGGGCCATTTGCGAAGAAAGTGCAAGATTTATCTTGAGTCCGTGAAGAAGGATAAGGCACCGGATGCCCCATCTTCTTCAGAAATCTTCTTTATTGATTGTCATTCTATTTTCTCAGACACTTGGGTATTTGATACTGGGTGTGGCTCACATATATGTAATGACATACATGGGCTAAGGAATAGAAGAAGACTCGTCAAGGGAGAGTCAAATTTGCGTGTTGGGAATGGAGCAAAGGTTGCTGCAGTTGCCATTGGAACGCATTTGTTGAAACTCCCTACAGGACTTGTCTTAGAACTGGACAATTGCTTTTATATTCCTTCGTTGATAAAGAACATCATTTTTATTTCTTGTTTAAATAAAAATGGGTACCATTTGACTTTTAGTAACAATTGTTGTTACATAACATTAAATGGAGTTCTTTATGGGACTGGAACTTTAAGCAATGGTTTTTATACGTTGGACGTATCCAGTGACATTTGCAATATCGAAGCGAGCAACAATTGTGCTCGAAAGGATAATCAAATAGACTCCCATATGTGGCATTGTCGTCTTGGCCATATAAGCAAGAAACGCATGTCCGAATTACACCGATGTGGAATTCTGGAATCGTTTGAATTGGATTCATACGATACATGCGAATCATGCTTAAAAGGCAAGATGACTAAGTTACCTTTTACTGGAAAAGGTGAACGAGTGGGAGAGTTACTAGGTCTAATACATACTGATGTATGTGGACCTATGTCAACTCAAGCATTAGGAGGCTATAGCTACTTCATTACCTTCACCGATGATCACTCATGGTTTGGGTATGTGTTCTTGATGAAACAAAGTCTGAAGCCTTTGAAAGGTTCAAAGAATTCAGAAATGAAGTAGAGAAACAACATGACAAGAGTATTAAAATACTTCGATCGGATCGAGGTGGTGAATACTTAAGTCAAGAGTTTCTTGATTATCTAAGAGACAATGGTATATTGTCTCAATGGACTCGCCTATACACCACAAAGATAATGGTGTATCCGAGAGGCGAATCGGACCTTGTTGGACATGGTCAGTCAATGATGAATCATGCAACTCTTCCCAAGTCCTTTGGGGCTATGCACTTCGCATTTGTTTACTTGTTAAATGTAATGCCTACTAAGGTAGTCTCAACTACTCCATATGAGATATGGAATAGTAAGAAACCTCATGTATCTTACTTGAAGATATGGGGTTGTCCCGCTTATGTGAAGCGGATCAGACGTATAAATTGGATGCTAAGTCCGATAAATGTCTATTTGTTGATACCCTAAGGAAACAAGGGTTACTAATTCTATCATCCTGTGGAACAAAAGGTGTTTGTTTCAAGGCATGCCGTGGTTTCTAGAGAAAGAGTTTCTCTTGCAAGAAAACAAAGGGGAGTGTCGCGAGCTTGAGGAGGCTCGAGAGACTCAAATAGACATTAATGAGATACCCGGTGAGCACAATGTACACAACTCATAGTGATGAGCAATCTCGACTATTGTAACACCACATCTTCAGTAGATCCGTAGAACACGCAATATTCCCGAGAGATATGGATTTCGTAAGTGAATCGAACGACGTGTTACTCATTGATGATGAGGAGCCTACCGCTTATGAAGAAGTGCCGACAAGTTCGTAAAGGGATAAGTGGCTTGGTGCCATGAAGTCGAAATGGATTCCATGTATGAAAACCAAGTTTGGAACTTGGTTGACCCACCTGAAGGGATAAAGCCTATAGGGTGCAAGTGGGTTTTCAAGAAGAAAACCGACATGGATGGTAATGTGATTACCTATAAGGCTAGATTGGTGGCGAAAGGATATCGTCAAAAACAAGGTGTTGATTAAGACGAAACCTATTCGCCTGTAGCTATGCTTAAATCCATTCGGATGCTCCTGGCCATAGCGGCTCATTATGATTATGAGATATGGCAGATGGATGTGAAAACAGCTTTCCTTAATGGAAACTCGCCGAGGACGTGTATATGATACAACCCGAGGGTTTCACATCGCTGATAAAACCAAGGTATGCAAATTGCGACGGTCCATTTATGGATTGAAGCAAGCATCCAGGAGCTGGAATATCCGTTTTGATGAGACAATCAAAAAGGTTTGATTTCTCACAAAATCCAGATGAACCTTGTGTGTACAAGAAGGTTAGTGGGAGTGCAGTCGTGTTCCTAGTATTGTATGTCGATGACATACTACTTATAGAAAACGATGTTTCAATCTTACAGTCAGTGAAGGTTTGGTTATCCAAGACATTCTCCATGAAAGACCTGGGAGAAGCAACCTACATCCTCGGGATTCAGATCTATAGAGATAGATCGAAACGGTTGCTTGGTCTTTCGCAGTCTACATATATAGACCGAGTGCTAAAGAGGTTTAGCATGTCGGAATCCAAGAAAGGTTTCTTACCCATCAGGCATGGGGTACACCTTTCGAAGTCTATGTGTCCGCGCACAGAAGACGAGAGGATTTGCATGAGAAAGATTCCCTATGCATCCGCAATAGGATCTATCATGTATGCTATGTTATGTACGAGGCTCGATGTATCGTATGCTCTGAGTGTCATGAGCAGATACCAGTCTGATCTAGGAATGGATCATTGGGTGGTTGTTAAGACGATCCTTAAGTACTTAAGAAGAACTAAGGATGTGTTCCTAATATATGGAGAAGGGTACATGGTGATACGTGGGTATACGGATGCCAGCTCCAGACAGACAAGGATGATTCCATGTCTCAGTCTGAGTATGTATTCACCGGGAATGGAGGTGGAATAAGTTGGAAAGGTTCCAAGCTTGACACTATAGCGGATTCTGCCACTAAGGAAGAATACATTGCAGCTTTGGAAGCAGCAAAGGAAGCGGTTTGGATCAAGAAGTTCATCTTTGAACTTGATGTAGTCTCATCAATGATCCAAACATGTGCTTCGCCGCTATCATCTTATCAGAGAGATCATCAGTAGGAACGAAATACAAATCGAGAAAATTCCCACTGAAAGGAACTTAGCGGATCCTTTGACTAAGGCATTACCTCAAAGTAAGTTTGAGGGTCATGTTAGTGCTTATGGTATTGGATACCGTAGCGATTGCCATTAGGCCAAGTGGGAGTCTGTTAGTAATATATGAGAGATATCCTAAGGCAATCACCTTATGTATGAACCATTTATATGATAAATGAAGATTCACTATTTGAGTATACATGTTTTATGTATTTGATTGGATCTTAAACTCATTTACTGAATGTCCACGCTACGATTCACAGCATGAGAGAATTTGTGATTGGATCACAACTAGTGAGTATCTCTACATGTGTAATTGTGATGTATCGGAATTATCCCTAGTCGATGAATTGATGGATTTGGACACCATCAATTCTGTCGAGTCTAGCACGAGGTATACTCCTTGGTGTATCCAAGCAGCTGATTCTCACTGGCTGGAGACATAGTGATGTCCGAAGTTAATCGTGGATGCTAGTTATGGTAACTAGTTCATTGGAGTGACCAGCCGTAAGACTTCATATGGTTCTCTGCATATATAGATATGTCAATGAAGTTCTTACTGTGGCTTAAGTGCGAGGTTCCTTTGACTTGCGGTATTCAAGTCATCTTGATCATGGAGACTTATGCTTTGACATCTTAAGCAAACATCTCCGAGGAGATGTGGACCCGGGATGATTGGGTATAAGTCGAAGTGATCGAAGGTGTTTGAATAGCCTATAAAGAATTCACCACTCCTTGCGAGGAGATGTATACCCATGGCCTCTCGTCGGATTGTTACTAAAGTCTTTGGCCAAAGCATTACATGTTTAGAGTAAGGTACTCTTCGATACATGTGGAGTAACTAGAATCCGTAGGACGAGGAAATGATACTTGGGCTAGGTGTGACGTAGTTAGCCTAGTGGGGACTGACACAATAGACCATGTCCTGAACCAAGTGGGTATAAGATGAGTGAAGGGAATGGGGCACGATTCATTCGAGCATCAAGGGTTTCGTAAAGAGTTCGATCAACTGCTGATTTTTCGCTAATTGGGGATCATGATGTACTACTAGGTGCCACTCATGATCGTTCTATAATTAATGGTTAATTATAGACGGCCAACATAAACCGAGAACCTATTTGGTCACACGCACAATGAGTGTAATCCAAAGGATTTAAAACGAGCTTGAGAATGGGATTCTCAGACCGAGAGAAACTATGTTTGGTTGGACCAAACATAAAGCGAGCATGAAATTGTTTCAGTCGCAATGGAAGCGTGGATGGGCCGTGTCTTATGAAGACATAATGGATGGACCAAAATGGTTTGGTTCTAATCCAATGGAGGAGAATAAACCAAAGGGTTTGGTTTATTTTAAACGAATGAACCAAAAGTTGGTTCGTTCGCTTTAACTTAAAATAAACCATCATGGTTTGGTTTATTTTAACTTATCTTAATGGAGCGGGTTAACGGGCTTTATGGATATGATCCATTAACCATTAAGAGAATTAGTTCTCTATAAAATAGGGCTTAAACCCTAATCCAAAGCTCTAATCAAGTTGTTGCCCACCTCATCTTCTCTTTGAGTTGGCGCCAACCTCCTTTGCCGCCCAGCCCATTGTGCCGCCGATCAAGTTGTTGCCGGCGACCAAGCTTCAGCCGGTGATCCTCCGGCGACCCTCCGGTGACCTTCCTAGGCCTCGGTGAAAAGGTGAGCACTTGGCTTCCTTGGTTTTGGCCGGCGCCTATTCCTCCACCAAGCTGTCCAGTTTTCAGGACAGCTTCTTCTCCTCTCGTCGGAGCATCGTTTAGACGACGGTTAGAGCTCCGACAGCGGATAACTTACCGGGGATTCGATCTCCGGTAATCCTCTGAGGTGGAGGACGAAGGATTCGTCAATCGGTTGACGAATACCTCTCCGGAGAAGCGAGTTTTGAGGACTCATTTTGGATCCGAATTTGGATTCGGATCGTGATCATCTCTCGATCACGTCGTCTTCAACATGAGGCTAGTAACCCATACGAAGACGAAGCTCGTGGCTTAGCGAAGTCATCTCGAGGAACTCGGCGTGGATACGGATAGAGACGATTCTAGCGAGGATCGTTCCGGTTGATGCCGTTCCCGCTACACGTCATACGAAAGGTATAACGTAGATAAATTTCCTTTTATTGCAAATTTAAATTTACGGTTATGTCTACACTTGTTGTAATATGCATGCGTGTGTTGTAATAAATAGGAGTATTTATTATTTTTATTGCTTCTGCTGTGTTCATGTTTACGAAACATGATCGAACACACACACGCCGCGGTGTCGGAAACCCAACATTAATCCCAACTGTCGATTCTAGGGTTTCATCCTAACCATCGGATCTAGGGATTTAATCCCAACCGTTGGTTCTATGGTTTCATCCAACCATCGGATCTAGGGATTTAATCCCAACCGTTGGTTCTAGGTTTTGTTTTACATTCTTAGATCTAGACTTCATAAGGATTATATTAGGCTACGATAGGGAGCATAAGGAGGAGTTGGGTCTTGGCCACCCGATGGATCGGAACCACACAAACTTGATCCATCAATGATGTTCCATTCCACTAGAGGATCATCATTGAACTACCTCACCAACCCCCATAAATCAATATGGGCTCCATATATTATTTGTACATTAATCTCCCCGTGTTTAAGATATCGAATGTCCGTCAATTAATTGATTTACTGACCATCAATTATCATCATGTTGACTAAGTCAACCAGCTGGGTTTACATGATGAACCTTATGAGCTCCTCAAGGGGACATCATCAACCTAATATATAGGACACGGTTTCCTCCTATAATCAACGGCACACCATGTAAATAATATTATTTCCCAACTTACCGGGCATATTGATTTAATCCATCTAAATCTCACCCACTGGTAAATCAAAGAAATAAATACTAAGTACATGTGCCCGTTATTATATCGGTATTAAGAGCATGTACAACATAATATCCGAGGTCCGATTCAATTATATAGTCAGTACTAAATTGAATCACCTCTATGTCGGTCCTACTCAATACACCTAAGTGTACTAGTGTAACTCTATGTTCAAGATAAAACAATACCAAGCTACACTACAACCATGCCAATGGTTTGTCCAAAACCATCTTGGTTGTGAGCCTTTACTTATATTTTACAAGGTATTGATAACATGATCTTCTGTGTCACACCAAGCACCATGTTATCTACAATGTAAAATATTAGACAATATGCACACATATATAATGAATATATAAAATGCAAACAATGATCATGTGATTCCTATTTCAAAATAGAATGTTCATACAAAAAGAGCTAGGCTTTCAGTATACATTCCAACACGAAGATCCTCCACAAGTTGAAGCATCCTAGATCTTCTTCAATCCAAAGAATGAAGAACTCTCTTTCCCTTCTTGCTTGAGCCAACCACCAATCCACGAAGGATTGATCCCGCCAGCCCCAAGAATAGAGAGAATAAAATGGAAACAAAACTCATCTCTTATCTAGGACCAACCATCAAACTCCAAGCATGATGTTTGCCGCCGGCCCAAAGAGAACAAAAGGATTGCCGACCAACTCAAGAAACGTTGCCACACGCCAAGAGAGGAGGAGAGGATGCTCCGGCCATGAGAGGAAGATGAGAAGCTTCTCCCTTCCATCCTTGCCGCCGGCCACATCCCATAGGCCATGGGCGCTGGGCAAGTGTTGATGGAGGAGGATGGGCGCCGGCAATCAACTAGAAGGAAGAAGTTGCCGCCCACTTTGAGAAGAGCCAAACCCTCACTCAACTAGGCAGTTCCTTATGCTTCGGCGGTAGGAAGCCTAATGTATGCTATGTACGAATGATGTAGCATTCGCCTGTCGCCATTTCACCAGTTTCGAAGAAGCCTAGAGGTTATAAAGTTTAAGATTACAATTATCTTGCATGTTCTTATTGATATGCTAGCTTATGTTCTTTATGTTAGTATATGTTGATTATACTAGTTTATATTTGCATGTATTTGTATAATCATGGACTCGAAAGAAACACAAATCGACGATCTGGGTGCTTCTTCCGATGACTACCAACCAGAAGAGTTGTTTTACTTGAACAACTAGTTTGTTCAAGGTTATCACTCAAGTTGTTAGCACGATGCGATTTGTGCTTTGAAACTCATCCCGATTAGTTCATTTGTTGAAAATTTTAATCCGGGCGATGAGCCTTCCGAGGACTAGCACGATCCACCAACAATTGGTAGCAGAGCCACGATTTTCGGTTTTGTGTGTTTTGGATTCGGTTACTTTCACACACATATCATATATTGTGTATGTCGGATAATAGTAGGATTTGCGTAGGTTGGTCTTTTTGGTTGCAAATATAAGATCCAACTATTATGGTTATATATGTGTAGTGTGTGTGTGATTGTATTTGAATCTGAATTGATGAGGCTAAATTAGTATTTAATTTTTGTAATTGAATATGACATTGTTTAGCCACTCTTTATTTTATTACAATGTCGTATTCAATTACAAAAATTAAATACTAATTTAGCCTCATCAACCCCGAGGATTCAAATAATATACAATCACACACACACAACCACATACACACATATATAGCCATAATAGTTGGATCTTATGTTTGCAACCAAAAAGTTAGCCTACGCACATCCTACTATTATTCGGCATACACAATATATGATAAGTGTGTGAAAGTAACCGAATCCAAAACACACAAAACCAGAAACCGTGGCTCTGATATCAATTGTTGGTGGATCGTGCTAGTCCTCGGAAGGCTCATCGACTCCCATGTCCCCGGATTAAAATTTTCAACAAATGAACTAATCCGGATGGGATGAGTTTCCAAAGCACAACCAATTTGTCATCGTGCTAACAACTTGAGTGATCGCTTGAACAAACTAGTTGTTAAAGTAACACAACTCTTCTAGTTGGTTAGCCGCGAAAGAGACGACGCACGGATCGTCGGTTTTTGTGTTTCTTATTCGGTGTCCATGATTATACAAATACATGCAAATGTAAACTAGTATAATCAACATATACTAACATAAAGAACATAAGCTAGCATATCAATAAGAACATGCAAAGAACAATAATAAAAGTTGTGAAACTTTTATACCTCTTGATCTTCTATCGTATGTCCTAACCTCCTTGTAGACTTCGTGTGGGCGAAGTGTTAGGTGGATGCTACGGCAAAGCAGATATCTGGTCTCGTACATAGCATACATTAGGCTTCCTACCGCCGAAGCATAAGGAACTGCCTATATTTCCTCTATCTCTTCAGATGATCTAGGACACATCTACTTAGATAAAGGAACTCCATGCCTGAAGGGTAGAAAACCCTTCTTGGAGTTTTGTATGCTAAAACGATCCAAAACCATGTCTATGTATGAAGCTTGGGATAAGCACAACAACCTTGATCCCAAGGTTGTGACCCACTTCTCCCAAGTCCTTCATATCATACTGTTTGGACGACCATACCCTTACGTCTGATAAAACTTCGATATTGTCGCCAACCACCAAAATGTCATCTACGTATAATACAAAAATACCACTATGTTTCCGTCACATCTCTGATATACACAAGACTCATCCGAACTTTGAATAAATCCATAAGACTGGATTTACTTCCTCAAAGCGGATGTCCCAAGACTTCAAAGCTTGCTTCAGTCCATTAATGGACCGATTAAGCTTATATACAATACGCTCTTTGCCCTTAGCAATGAACCCATTAGCAACAAGCCTCGCTTTGAAGGCAATCCAAGATAAAGATGCAGTATCTTTGCAGAGTGCAATGAATGCTGAGATTGAATCTATGGATTCAAATCAGGTCTGGGAGCTAGTAGAACCACCCGATGGTGTAAAAACCATTGGATGCAAGTGGATCTACAAGAGAAAAAGAGGAATAGATGGGAAGGTTGAGACCTTCAAAGCGAGGCTTGTTACGGAGGGGTATACTCAGAAAGTGGGTATCGATTATGAAGAGACCTTTTCGCCGGTAGCCATGCTTAAATCTATCCGGATTCTCTTATGCATAGCAGCTCATATGGATTATGAGGTGTGGTAGATGGATGTCAAGACAACTTTCCTTAATGGAAGTCTTGAGGAAAACATCTACATGAAGCAACCAGAGGGATTCATTGCTAAGGGCAAAGAGCATCTTGTATGTAAGCTTAATCGGTCCATTTATGGATTGAAGGAAGCTTCGAGATCTTGGAACATCCGGTTTGATGAAGTGATCCAGTCTTATGGATTTATTCAAAGTCCGGATGAGTCTTGTGTATACAAGAGATGTGACGGAAACGTAGTGGTATTTCTTGTACTATACGTAGATGACATTTTGTTGATTGGCAACAATATCAAGGTGTTATCGGACGTAAGGGTATGGTTGTCCAAACAGTTTTGAAGGACTTGGGAGAAGTGGGTCACAACCTTGGGATCAAGGTTGTTGTGCTTATTCCAAGCTTCATACATAGACATGATTTTGGATCGTTTTAGCATGTAGAACTCCAAGAAGGGTTTTCTACCTTTCAGGTATGGAGTTACTTTATCTAAGGAGATGTGTCCTAGATCATCTGAGGTGATAAAGGAGCTGAAGGTGGTTCCTTATGCTTCGGCAGTAGGAAGCCTCATGTATGCTATGTACGAGATAAGATATCTGCTTTGCCGTGGGCATGGTTAGCAAATATCAGAGTAATCTAGGACAGGGACATTGGACTGCGGTAAAAGCATATATTGTAGTGCCTAAGAAGGACTAGGGATTATATGCAAGTTTACCGGGCAGACCAATTACTCCCTGTGGGTTGCATGGATTACGATTTCCAATCAGATAGGGATAACAGTAAGTCTACCTCAGGTTTTGTGTTTACTTTTGGAGGTGGAGCCATAGTATGGAAGAGTGTCAAGCAGAAATGCATGGTGGACTCTACCATGGAAGCTGGGTATGTGGCAGCCTATGAGGCAGCCAAAGAAGCTGTGTGGCTCAGGAACTTCCTGATGGACTTGGATGTGATTCCTAGTTTGCCCAGAACTATCACAATTTATTGTGATAATAATGGTGCAGTTGCAAACTCGAAGGAACCACGAGCCCATAAGGCTAGTAAACACATAGAGTGCAAGTACCACCTGATACGAGAAATCATAAAGGAGGTAGAAGTTGTTGTTGCCTAGATTGCATCAGAGGATAACCTGGTAGACCCTTTCACTAAGGCCCTTCTAGCGAGAGCTTTGATAGGCATGTGGAGGGAAGGGGAATCAGATGTATGGCAGTAAGAGCACAGCATAGTCTTTTAGTATAAGTGGGAGATTGTAGGGATGTATACTGAAAAGTCTATCTTTTCTATAAACATCTTTATTTTTGAAATATGAATCACATGATCATTGTTTGCATATATTTATGCATATTGTCTAATACGTTACATTGTAGATAACATGGTGTGTGGTGTCACACGTGAGATCTTGTTATCGGCTCCTTGTAAAGTATAAGTAAAGGCTCACAACCGAGATGACTTTGGACAAACCATCGGAATGGTTGTAGTGTGATTTGGTATTGGTTTATCTTGACCATAGAATTACACTAGTGCACTTTGTGTGTATTGAGCAGGACCGACACAGAGGTGATTCGATTTATTGCTGACTACATAATCGAATCGGACCTCAGATATTATTTAGTACATGCTCTTAATCCCGATATAATAACGGGCACATATACTTGGTACTCATCTCTTTGATTTACCAATGGGCGAGATTTATAGATTAAATCGATAGACTCGGTAAGTTGGGAGATGATATTATTTATATGGTGTGTCGTTGATTATAGGAGGAAACCGTGTCCTATATATTAGGATGATGATGTCCCCTTGAGGAGCTCATAAGATTCATCATGTAAACCCTGCAGGTGGACTTGGTCCGGCATGATGAAAAGGTTGAGTGGTACTACTCAAGGAGTTAGATGTTGATTAATTAATGGTTAGTAAATTAATTAATCGACGGACATTCGAGATCTTAAACACGGGGAGAAAATGTACAAATAATATATGGAGCCCATATTATCATATGGGGGTTGGTGAGGTAAATCAATGATGGACCTTTAGTGGATTGGACCATCATTAGTGGATTAGACTTTATGTGGGCTTGATCCATGGGTGGCCAAGACCCAACTCCTCCTCATGGTCCCTAATGTAGCCCATTAACACCTCAAGATGCTTAGATCCAATGGATAGAAACAAAACACTAAGATCCATTAGTAGAGATTAAATCTCTAAGATCCGACGGTTGAGATTAAATCTCTAGATCCGACGGTTGAGATTAAATCCCTAGAACCAATGGAGGAGATTAATTCATGACTTATCCCTAACTCTATAAAAGGAGGGCATGGAGAGTGGTCGTGGATTACTACATAATAGAGAGGGAGCAAGGCTTGGGTGGCAAGAATAGGGCAATCCTAGTTGAGATAGGATTGGAATTAGGGTTAGGGTTTGGAAGCATGGGTGGCACCAAATAAGGCAAGTTTTCCTTCTTCTTCCTTGCCTTGTGGCCAACGTCCAGCAGATTTTCCAGCCCTTCCCAGCCCTTGGCCGGCGCCCAAAACACTCCCCTCTCTTCTCCTTAGGTGGTGGAAACAAGATATAGGGTTTCCCTTGGTGTCTTGGTAGTTTTCCATCATCTTCTTCTCCTTCTAGTTGGCCGGCGGCAAGAACTTCTATAGTTCTTTGTTGGTTGAGTTTTTGAAGGAGAAAAACATTGTTTCTCTTCTTCCTCTTGCTTGGGAAAAGCAAGGAAGGAAGTTTTGCGATCTAGGAGCTTCGACTTTTGGTGGATCGTCGCCCACACGACGTCCAAAAGGAGGATGGTCATACATTAGAAGACCAAGAGGTATAACTATTCTTCTATCTCTTTTATTCATTGCTTGTGTTTGTTTTTCAAAATATAAGCATGTTATATTTCTGTAAATAGGCAAAATAATACTTGGATCCCGAGTATAAACACAAAAACCGGCGATCCGGACATCGTCTATTCCGCGGCTACTCGTAGAATAGAGAATGGTTGCTTGAACAACTAGTTTGTTCAAGTGACCTCTCTAAACGAATAGCACGACGATGACTTGGTTGCTTTGGGAATCCCTTTTGTCTAGGATTAAATTTTTAATCCGGGGACATCGAAGGGATCACCATGGTCAAGCAACCGAGGGAGAAGGGGAAGCGAAGTTTCCCCTCACGGACTCGACAAGGGAAATCCCTTCAATTGGTATCAGAGCTTCCGGGCAAAACCTTCACTTAGCTAACTTCTTAGTCAAATATTTAATTGCACCATATAAAGTATCAATTAGTTACCGACTTACCTTGATCGAATCTTTTGAACTGGATGCAGATCCATGGCTTGTCTTGACTTGAAGCTCATCGTCAGATCCGGAGACGGACTCGATCTCAGACTCATAGTTTGTCTCGGGTTCAGATTCAGTCTCAGACTAGATTAGTTTGGCCATGAATGCTAGGTTGTTGAGTTCATCTTCTTCCTTCGAGGACTCCTCCCAAGTTGCGTTGAGTGGCTTCTTGGATTGTGATTGTTTGTTCTTTAGTCTTGGGCACTCGGAATTGATGTGACCCCTTTTGTTGCATTCGTAGCACTTGTAATTTGAGCCTTGATCGATCCTCTTCTCCTTAGATTGCTTAATAGGTCATCTTTGTTGGTGCAATCGGCCCAGGTTGACTCAAGTTTGACTCGAGCAGTACTTTGATAGTATTTTGATGATAGACAAAACTCATGACATGGGATTGTCATGGGAAAGTCCAACATGGAGTTGGCATGGAAAATCCAAGCATGGAGCTTAGTGTGGGAAAGTCCAACATGGAGTTGGCATGGAAAATCCAAGCATGGAGCTTGGTGTGGGAAAGTCCAACATGGGGTTGGCATGGAAAATTCAAGCATGGAGCTTGGTGTGGAAAAGTCCAAAGCATTGGAAAGTCATGCGCTTAGTGCTTGGTGAGAAATGCATTGCGAAGCCGTGCGCTTGGTGCATGTGGGAAGTCTTGAGAACTATGCAAGTTCACTAGGATCGGGGTCCTTAAGTCGGTGAAGGATGGCATTGCGAAGCCGTGCGCTTGGTGCATCCGAGGGACCGCCGGATGGGGAGCGAATGGAGTGAGGCCCAAGGGAAGCATACTTCGAGGGAATGAGACGCGAAGGATGGCATTGCGAAGCCGTGCGCTTGGCGCATTCGAGGGACGTAGGCCGAGGGAAGAGAGCTTCGGTGGGGAACTCCATGAGAGATAAGGTGGACTTGGCCAAGTGGGTAAGACTGAGTGTCGGAGGCTCAAACTTGATGTTTGAGGGTTTACCCGATGGTTGGATGCTCAAACAATGTTTTGGACCGCATAGGTGTCTGCGAATCGGGTCCAAGTCGACTAGGGTTCGACCGTGTTAGATCGTAGTTTTAGGTTGGCCGATCGCCATGGACGCAATCGATCGATAAGTCGAGAGCAATGATCGCCGAGAGATGGCAGTCGACTGATGGGAGTGTCGCGAGCACAGAATGCACCGTAGTCTACTGGAAAGTCGACTACTAGGTCACCAATCGACTGATGGACATTATCAGTCGACTGGTAGGTGATCCGTTGGAACTTATCCAACGTGGATCTGGCCATTGTGAGACAACGGTTATAGGAAATCGACCTTTTGGGCCGATCGGGCGAAAATAGCTTGATGCAGGTTATAAATGGAGCTCAAGTGGGAGGATTTCGCCAAGACTTTTGTGAAGCTATTGGAGGGGAATTGCTGTTGCATTCCAGACCTTCAAGAGCCATCTAAAGCAAGCAACAAGCAAAGGGTTCAAAGCAAGCGTTGTAAAGTGTTCTTTACGTGTATTTTGTATTTGTCTTTGTATTGCTTGTATTTCATTACTTAGTGTAATTTCTTGTGAGAGGTTTCTCCACCTCCGACGTGTTGTCGAGAAGGAGTGATTTAGTTAGTGTCATGTGCATAACTATAGCTCGGAGAGCTTGCCCGTGGAGTAGGAACCATTCGGTTCCGAACCACGTATATCGTGGGTGTTTGCGTATGCTTGTATTGTTATTAGTATTCATATTTGTATTAGTATTCCGCTGCGCTAACGACAATTGTAGATGAGCACGCAACAAGAACGATCGTATTCACCATGTGACGATTGAGGGCTATTCACCCCCTTCTAGTCGGCCAACACATACACATCGATCAACCCTACAAGTGGTATCAGAGCCAAGGAGCTTGTCAAGGACTAACCGCCGACACAAGCACTACAAAATGGCCGGCTACAACATCCATCCACCGAAATTTGATGAAGATTTTGCTTGGTGGAAGAAACGGATTGATGTATATCTTGAAACCGACTTTGATTTTATTATTATTGTAGAAAATGGTTTTGAGATGCCTAGGGACAAATACAACAAGCCAATTGAGAAGTCAAGGTGGACCTAAGACCAAATTAAGGACTTCAAGATGAATCTCGAGGTAATAAAATTATTTAGTGATTTTTTACCTAATCATATTTGGTCTAGATTGGGTGACTATAGGGATGCAAGGGATCTATGAAATAAGATAACAAAATTCCAAGAAAACTCCCAACCGGCACAAGTAGAGGAGAATTCCAAGGAAGAAAGCCCATCCACATTCGACGATCTAGATGATTTGGTGGAGACCTACACCTCCAGTATTGAGGGGGAGGAGAGGCGATCTTCCATCCCGGAGCAAGTTCAACAAGAAACATCCACATCTGGGAGAAATGAAGAGCAAGAAGAAAACACCTTAGGTAACTCAAGTGTTGTGATTTTAAGTAAAGATCATATAATATGCTTTGAATGTAGGGAGAAAGGGCATTACAAAAGTAAATGCCCTAAATTGGCTAAGGAAAAGGTATCGGCACCAAAAGTCAACCCAAAGTCAAAGGATGTCGGAGTCCCCACAGCTAGAAGCAAAGAGCACATTGTGTGCTTTAAATGCAATCAAAAGGGGCACTACTGAAGTCAATGCCCTAGGGGGAGGAAGAAAGGGCAAGAAGGTGTATCTCATGTAGGGGGAGCTTCCAAAGCTAACCCTAAGGTACATTTAAATAATGCACCTTCAATTTCTAGGGATAAAAAGCATGCTAAAAATTATTTTAGTTGTCTTGCAATTATTAATGAAAAGCATGCTAGTAGAAATAATATGGTGTATTGCCTAGGTGCCAAGCATGTTCATGTAACTAAGGACAAACCTAGGAGTCATAATGTTGGAGATCGATTTGAAGCTAGAGGGGGTGAATAGCTTGTTTTTCTTCTCTACAAAAATATTAGCAGAAGGACAACAAAAATAATAACAACACAAATGAAAAATACACTAACACGATTCTTTTACGTGGTTCGGAGATAGCACTCCTACTCCACGGTGATCCTTGAGGTGGATCAACCCTAATCAAATCACTATGAAGCTTTCCTTTACAACAATCCTCCTCTTCTTACAAAGAATGAAACTTGAGCTTAGAGAGAGGAGGAGGAGATTTAAAATCATTAGAAAGCTTGAAAACTCGTGGAGGCTTGAGAGAATAATCAGAGAATGAGAAATAACCCCAAAAACCTCCACCAACCCTCTTTTTATAGAGAGAAGGCTGATTTTCCCATTGGAGCACCATCAGTCGACTGATGCACAACATCAATCGACTGTCGGCGTGGTTAACGGCTTCTGAATAGCCGGATTAGCGAGATTCAGAGTCGTTTCCTCCAACGGCATTCTCATCAGTCGACTGATCCCTCCATCAGTCGACTAATGGAGTGATCAGTCGAGTGATCACAGGCACAGTCAAGTGAGACTCCATTCTGTGCCCGTATTTAACTTGATCACCGATCATGTTGGTAGTCGACCGATCGCAACATCGATCGATCACGACCAAGTAGTCGTGATGGTCAGTTTCATCGACTCATCGAGAGCACTGACCAATCGATACATCGTATCAGTCGATTGATACTCATCAAGTATGAGTAATTCACACTTGATTTTACCCCCTAGACCTAGACTCAACCTTCTATCTCTTCCTTAAGCCTTGCGCCTCCAGGATCCCTATGAGTTCGCGACTTGTTCATCCTTTGCGATTTGCTTCCAAGAGATTCCTTCGGTTTTGTCATGTCTTGGGTTTCCTTTGCCAAGGCGTGCTTGGACTTTACGCCGCCAAGTCTACATGCTTGGACTTACGCTGCCAAGACTTGCCTTTGGACTTCCTTTTCCAAAATCCGTTTGGACTTAATACTGCCAAGACAACATGCTTGGTCTTATGCCGCCAAACCTTTACTTTGGACTTCTCTTGCCAAGATCATACTTGGACTTTGCCTTTACCTGTCACTTAAACATGTTCACCATTAGATCACAATTTGTTGTCTAACTTAGATGATTATCCAAACATCAAAACATATAAATGCTTGGGGCATTGTTGCACCAACAATCTCTCCCTTTTTGATGTTTGGCAATCATTTAAGTTAGGTCTTTTAAAGACACACACATAATCATATCACATAATCATATATCCAATTCTAACTTAAACATTTCTTCTCCCCCTTTGACATACATCAAAAACAAAAGAAATCATATATTTCATAGAAGAATTGAATACGTTGTAATCTTGAACTAAGGTATAGAATTAAAATTTAGCTCAACCTTAATCCAAGATATAGTTCATGATGAGTAAAATACATGTGGAGCAAAAGTATATCAAACAATTTGAAGGTTTAAATCCTAACTTTTCACCAACAATGTAAATTTGGAAATGAAAAAGATACATCATATGAAACTCCCCCTAAAGCACACATTAAACAGTCTTAAAAAAAATTGTTTATACTCAATATTATCATGCTTTGGATTTAGGACATCAAAGATACACTAAATATCAGAAAATGGAGTTATTTATCAGAAAACGATGTATCGATCATTGGTTCTGAACCCAAATCCAATTTCAAATGCTTAGTCCAAATTTAGAAATGCGTTAGAAATTCCAGAAATCTCAAAAAATCACGAAATTTTGCGTACACATTTTTGAAATCATACTTTATCAAGGAAAATTATTTTGAAATATATATGTTTTCCATATTTCGAGATTTATACAAACTTGGAAACTAACAAAAGTTCTAATGTTTTTGCAAACTTTGTATCACTTTTGTGTTTCACTTGAAAATTGTTTTTCAAAATATGATAAACATAATATAAAATATGTTTTATTTGACATTTCCAATCATGTTCTTGGAGCTATATGCACATCAATTGTGTATAAGCCTTCCCAATGATTGGTCCAATGAAGGATTAATGTCTCTAGATGACACTTTGGTCCATAGTTATGCATCATAACAAGCATGATGAACCAAGTGCATCTTCCTAACATCTCACATGTTGTCTAAGTGTCTCAATACAAAAATCATGGTTTCTTAGGTTTTTTGTGAGATGCTTAAAGGTATAAATCCTAGTATTTCTATAGGATCATGCAAACCTACACCTTTACTCAACCAAGCACATTCCAAGTTCTCTCCTAAGTGATGAAAATTCTACCTCTGGGAGAGCCTTGGTGAATATGTCGGCTAGGTTGGACTTGGATTCAATGTAATTAAGCTCAATGTCCCCCTTTGTCACATGATCTCTAATGAAGTGATGTTTCACTTCAATGTGCTTGGTCCTAGAGTGATGCACCGGATTTTTGGTCAAGTTTATGGTGCTCACATTGTCACAAAATACTTTCATGTTGGAGTAAGATAGCTCATAATCTTCTAAGGTATGTTTCATCCATAGTAGTTGAGCTACACAACCACCCATAGCCACATACTCGACTTCGGTGGTGGATAGGGCAACACAAGGTTGCTTCCTACTACTCTAACTAACTAGGGAGGACCTAAGGAATTGACATCCACCACTATTACTCTTCCGATCCAATTTGCAACCGGCATAATCGGAATCGGTGTACCCAACCAAATCAAAAGACCTAGTCCTAGGGTACCATAGTCCTACATTTAGTGTGCCTTTAATATATCTTAAGATTCTCTTAACGGCAACTAAATGAGATTCTTTTGCACATGATTGGTGTTAGTAATATATGAGAGATGTCCTAAGGCAATCGCCTTATGTATGAACCATTTATATGATAAATGAAGATTCACTATTTGAGTATACATGTTTAATGTATTTGATTGGATCTTAAACTCATTTACGAATGTCCACGATACGATTCACAAAGATGAGAGAATTTGTGATTGGATCACAACTAGTGAGTATCTCTACATGTGTAATTGTGATGTATCGGAATTATCCCTAGTCGATGAATTGATGGATTTGGACACCATCAATTCTGTCGAGACTAGCACGAGGTATACTCCTTGGTGTATCCAAGCAGCTGATTCTCACTGGCTGGAGACATTGTGATGTCCGAAGTTAATCGTGGATGCTAGTTATGATAACTAGTTCATTGGAGTGACCAGCCGTAAGACTTCATATGGTTCTCTGCATATATAGATATGTCAATGAAGTTCTTACTGTGGCTTAAGTGCGATGTTCCTTTGACTTGCGGTATTCAAGTCATCTTGATCATGGAGACTTATGCTTTGACATCTTAAGCAAACATCTCTAAGGAGATGTGGACCCGGGATGATTGGGTATAAGTCGAAGTGATCGAAGGTGTTTGAATAACCTATAAAGGATTCACCACTCCTTGCGAGGAGATGTATACCCATGGCCTCTCGTCGAATTTTTACTAAAGTCTTTGGCCAAAGCATTACATGTTTAGAGTAAGGTACTCTTCGATACATGTGGAGTAACTAGAATCCGTAGGACGAGGAAATGATACATGGGTTAGGTGTGACGTAGTCAGCCTAGTGGGGACTGACACAATAGACCATGTCCTGAACCAAGTGGGTATAAGATGAGTGAAGGGAATGGGGCACGATTAATTCGAGCTACTGAAGGGTTTCAGAAATAGTTCTGGATCAACCGTTGATCTTTTCGGTTAATTGGGGATCATGATGTACTACTAGGTTCCACTCATGATCGTTCTAAAATTAATGGTTAATTATAGACGGCCAACATAAACCGAGAACCTATTTGGTCACACGCACAACGAGTGTAATCCAAAGGATTTAAAACGAGCTTGAGAATGGGATTCTCAGACCGAGAGAAACTATGTTTGGTTGGACCAAACATAAAGCGAGCATGAAATTATTTCAGTCGCAATGGAAGCGTGGATGGGCCGTGTCTTATGAAGACATAATGGATGGACCAAAATGGTTTGGTTCTAATCCAATGGATGAGAATAAACCAAAGGGTTTGGTTTATATTAAACGAATGAACCAAAGATTGGTTCGGTTCGTTTTAACTTAAAATAAACCATCATGGTTTGGTTTATTTTAACTTATCTTAATGGAGCGGGTTAACGGGCTTTATGGATATGATCCATTAACCATTAAGAGAATGAGTTCTCTATAAAAGAGGGCTTAATGGATAATTAAGCCCTAATCCAAACCCTAGCCCTTGGAGTTGCCGCCCACCCCTTGAAGGAGGTTTTCGGCGCCAACCCTAGTGTGCCGCCACCCAACCTCTTGTGCCGCCGTCCAACTTGTTGCCGGCGACCAAGCTTCAGCCGGTGAACCTCCGGCGACCCTCCGGTGATTTCCTATAGGTTTGGCATCAAGGTGAGCCTTTTCTTTCCTTGGTTGGCCGGCGCCTATATCCTCCACCAAGCTGTCCAGTTTTCTGGACAGCTTCTCCTCCTCTCGTCGGAGCGTCGTTTGGACGATGGTTAGTGCTCCGACAGTGGCTAACTTACCGGGGATTTGATCTCCGGTAATCCTCTGAGGTGGGGGACGAAGGATTCGTCAAACGGCTGACGAATACCTCTCCGGAGAAGCGAGTTTTGAGAACTCGTTTTAGGATCCGAATTTGGATTCGGATCGTGATCATCTCTCGATCACGTCGTCTTCAACACGAGGCTAGTAACCCGTACGAAGACGAAGCTCGTGACTTAGCGAAGTCATCCCGAGGAGCTCGGCGTGGATACGGATAGAGACGATTCTTACGAGGATCGTTCCGGTTGATGCCGTTCCCGCTACACGTCATACGGAAGGTATAACGTAGATAATTTTCTTTTATTGCAAATTTTAATTTACGGTTATGTCTACACTTGTTGTAATAGCATGCGTGTGTTGTGTGTGTTGTAATAAATATAGATTTATTATTTTTAATTGCTTCCGCTGTGCTCATGTTTACGAAACATGATCGAACACACACACGCCGCGGTGCCGGAAACCCAACAGTGGTATCAGAGCCCAGGTTGTGTTTCGACATAATCGTAAAATAGTTTTGCGATAGTCATAATGTATTTCTGGAAATTTTCTAAATTTTGGAAATTTAGAAGTATTTATGAAAATTTTTCAATTTTGGAAAGTCTAGAAGTATTTATGGAAATCTTCCACTTTTGGAAAGTTGGAAGTATTTATGGAAATTGATATTTTCCATAAATAAAATATTTGATTAGATTCTGGAAATTTGTTTCCTAATTTAATCATTATTTGATTTGGGAAATCAAATCTTAAAATATTTTATTTCCATAAGTAGTTTTAAAGATTTAGGAAATTGGTTTCCTAAATAGAATTTCCTTAATCAAATAATTCTATGAATAAAATATGTGATTAGATTTGGAAATTTGTTTCCTAATTTAATTATGATTTGATTTGGAGAATCAAATCTTAAACATATTTTATTTCCATAAATAGTTATGACAAATAAGGAAATTATGTACATGACATAATTGTATGCCATGTAATTGCATTAGATGCATAACATTATGTCATGCGTGTCGTAACATGTAGATGTATGCAATGTATGCCATGCCATGTAGATAATAGTTATTTGCATGCAAAGAAGATGAGACATAAAACCCTAACTCAATATTAAAGCCTACACCTTCCATTAATATGGTTAGAACCATAGTTCTGTTTCTTGTTTGGGTTGTTGGACTCACTCCAAGCCCGGCTCGAACCTGAACATGTTCAAATCATTGGAATAGTTTAACTCTAATATGGTAAGAGTCAGAGGTCAATCGTTAGTTTGGGTTGTTGGACTCACTCCAAGCCTGGCTAATTGGTTGAATGCGCTCTAACCATATTAAAACTATTTCGCGATTAATGGGTTGGTTTTAACTTGGAGCATCGATTTGTTGGACTCACTCCAAGGTCGATGTGAAGAGAGGTGAAGTTGGGTGCTATGCATATGATGCATACTTGTTAATGTGTTAACAACCCAATGTATGTGTAAACATTCAATTAGTTGATAGCACATTGTGATAGTTACATATACATGATATGTAATCGGTATACTTGATACCCACCATCATAGCTAAGAATGGCTTGTTGGACTCACTCCAAGGTTGTTCTTATCTATGATGGATATCAGCCCATTCAGAGATGGACCTACAATCTCCCGAAGTGATTTTGGGGTTTTTGAAATTCGAAAAATGAATGGGATTTATAAATGTATATTGATGCATTTTAAAATCATCTTTCTCATATATGCTCGTTTTGTATTTCTAAAATTGATCATGTTGTCTTTTAATTTGCGTTCCATTTTGGATTCGAATAAATTGACTGGGCCGAGCTTCATGGACTAGCTTAGAAGCTTGAGAATTGTTCTCAAGGTTGAAAAGCTTGCAAATGTCCTCGAAGCGCCTCTTCCCGCCCATCCTAGTGACGATGCAACTCTTGACCAATTGTTGGCCTATCCGAAACATGTGAGTGATTCTGAACAAATGAGTTGCATCATGCTAGCCACGATGGAACCCAAGCTATGAAAGTAGCATGAGCATATGGATGCTCATATCGTAGTCCTTCATCTTTGTGAGTTGGTTGATGAGCAAGTGAGATTCGAAAGGTTCAAAGTCTCAAAGCTCCTCTTCACCTCTGAGATGCTAGGAGGTTCATCTGTGGTACTACTCAATATGCTGAAGACTGTGGAGTCTTCTGAGAAGCATGAGCAGGGGACGGTGCTGTTAGTTGATTCCTCGAAGAAAGGTTCTAAGAGGAAGTCAAAGGAACAGAAGAAGGGAAAGAAGAGAAGGGCTAAGAAGGTAGAACTAGCACAAAAGGAAACTTGCCATCATTATGGCAAGGAGAGCCATTTGCGAAGAAAATGTAAGATTCATCTTGAGTCCGTGAAGAAGGATAAGGCATCGGATGCCCCCCCCCATCTTCTTCAGAAATCTTCTTTATTGATTGTCAATTTATTTCCTCAGACACTTGGGTATTTGATACTGGGTGTGGCTCACATATATGTAATGACATACATGGGCTAAAGAATAGAAGAAGACTCGTCAAGGGGAGAGTCAAATTTACGTGTTGGGAATGGAGCAACGGTTGCTGCACTCGCCATCGGAACGTATTTGTTGGAACTCCCTGTAGGACTTCTCTTAGAACTGGACAATTGCTTTTATGTTCCTTCGTTGATAAAGAACATCATTTCTATTTCTTGTCTAAATAGAAATGGATTCCATTTGACTTTTAGTAACAATTGTTGTTACATAACTTTGAATGGAGTTCTTTATGGGATTGGAACTTTAAGTAATGGTGTTTATACGTTGGACGTATCCAGTGACATTTGCAATATCGAAGCGAGCAACACGCGTGCTCAAAAGGATAATCAAATAGACTCCTACATGTGGCATTGTCATCTTGGCCATATAAGCAAGAAACGCATGTCCGAATTACACCGATGTGGAATTTTGGAATCGTTTGAATTGGATTCATACGATACATGCGAATCATGGTTAAAAGGCAAGATGACTAAGTTACCTTTTACTGGAAAAGGTGAACGAGTGGGAGAGTTACTAGGTCTAATACATACTGATGTATGTGGACCTATGTCAACTCAAGCTTTAGGAGGCTATAGCTACTTCATTACCTTCACCGATGATCACTCATGGTTTGGGTATGTGTTCTTGATGAAACACAAGTCTGAAGCCTTTGAAAGGTTCAAAGAATTCAGAAATGAAGTAGAGAAACAACATGACAAAAGTATTAAAATACTTCGATCGGATCGAGGTGGTGAATACTTAAGTCAAGAGTTTCTTGATTATCTAAGAGATAATGGCATATTGTCTTAATGGACTCCGCCATATACACCACAGCATAATGGTGTATCTGAGAGGCGTAACCGGACCTTGTTGGACATGGTCAGGTCAATAATGAATCATGCGACTCTTCCCAAGTCCTTTTGGGGCTATGCACTTCAGACAGCTGTTTACTTGTTAAACAGAATGCCTACCAAGGTAGTCTCAACTACTCCATATGAGATATGGAATGGTAAGAAACCTCATGTATCTTACTTGAAGATATGGGGTTGTCCTGCTTATGTGAAGCGGACTGTCTCAGACAAATTGGATGCTAAGTCTGATAAATGTCTATTTATTGGATACCCTAAGGAAACAAGGGGTTACCAATTCTATCATCCTGTGGAACAAAAGGTGTTTGTTTCAAGGCATGCTGTGTTTCTAGAGAAAGAGTTTCTCTTGCAAGAAAACAGTGGGAATGTCGTCGAGCTTGAGGAGGCTCGAGAGACTCAAATAGACATTAATGAGATACCTGGTGAAGCACAACAGCCGACAACTCATAGTGATGAGCAATCGGCTGGACCTATTGTAACACCACATCTTCGTAGATCTGGTAGAGCACGCAATATTCCTGAGAGATATGGATTTCTCGTAAGCGAATCGAACGACGTGTTACTCATTGATGATGAGGAGCCTACCAGTTATGAAGAAGTGTTGACAAGTTCAGAAAGGGATAAAGCCTATAGGGTGCAAGTGGGTTTTCAAGAAGAAAACCGACATGGATGGTAATGTGATTACCTATAAGGCTAGATTGGTGGCGAAAGGATATCGTCAAAAACAAGGTGTTGATTATGACGAAACCTATTCGCCTGTAGCTATGTTTAAATCCATTCGGATGCTCCTGGCCATAGCGGCTCATTATGATTATGAGATATGGCAGATGGATGTGAAAACAGCTTTCCTTAATGGAAACCTGCTCGAGGACGTGTACATGATACAGCCTGAGGGTTTCACATCGGTTGATAAAACCAAGGTATGCAAATTGCGACGATCCATTTATGGATTGAAGCAAGCATCCAGGAGCTGGAATATCCGTTTTGATGAGACGATTAAAAAGTTTGATTTCTCACAAAATCCAGACGAACCTTGTGTGTACAAGAAGGTTAGTGGGAGTGCAGTCGTATTCCTAGTATTGTATGTCGATGACATACTACTTATAGGAAACGATGTTTCAATCTTCTGATCGATTGAAGGTTTGGTTATCCAAGACATTCTCCATGAAAGACACTGGAGAAGCAACCTACATCCTTGGGATTAAGATCTATAGAGATAGATCGAAGCGGTTGCTTGGTCTTTTCGCGATCTACATATATAGCCGAAAAGTGCTAAAGAGGTTTAGCATGTCGGAATCCAAGAAAGGTTATCGCCCATCGGGCATGGGGTACACCTTTCAAGTCTATGTCGCGCCGCGATGAGAGGATTTGCATGAGTAAGATTCCCTATGCATCCGCAATAGGATCTATCATGTATGCTATGTTATGTACGAGGCCCGATGTATCGTATGCTCTGAGTGTCACGAGCAGATACCAGTCTGATCCAGGAATGGATCATTGGGTGACTGTTAAGACGATCCTTAAGTACTTAAGAAGAACTAAGGATACGTTCCTAATATATGGATAAGGGTACATGGTGATACGTGGGTATACGGATGCCAGATCCAGACAGACAAGGATGATTCCATGTCTTAGTCTGGGTATGTATTCACCTAGAATGGAGGCACAATAAGTTGGAAAGGTTCCAAGCTTGACACTATAGCGGATTCTGCCACTAAGGCAGAATACATTGCAGCTTTGGAAGCAGCAAAGGAAGCGGTTTGGATCAAGTAGTTCATCTATGAACTTGATGTGGTCTCATCAATGATCCAAACATGTGCTTCGCCGCTATCATCTTATCAGAGAGATCATCAGTAGGAACGAAATACAAATCGAGAAAAATTCCCACTGAAAGGAACTTAGCGGATCCCTTGACTAAGGCATTACCTCAAAATAAGTTTGAGGGTCATGTTCGAGCTTATGGTATTGGATACCGTAGCGATTGGCATTAGGCCAAGTGGGAGTCTGTTAGTAATATATGAGAGATGTCCTAAGGCAATCGCCTTATGTATGAACCATTTATATGATAAATGAAGATTCACTATTTGAGTATACATGTTTAATGTATTTGATTGGATCTTAAACTCATTTACTGAATGTCCACGATACGATTCACAGCATGAGAGAATTTGTGATTGGATCACAACTAGTGAGTATCTCTACATGTGTAATTGTGATGTATCGGAATTATCCCTAGTCGATGAATTGATGGATTTGGACACCATCAATTCTGTCGAGCCTAGCACGAGGTATACTCCTTGGTGTATCCAAGCAGCTGATTCTCACTGGCTGGAGACATTGTGATGTCCGTAGTTAATCGTGGATGCTAGTTATGGTAACTAGTTCATTGGAGTGACCAGCCGTAAGACTTCATATGGTTCTCTGCATATATAGATATGTCAATGAAGTTCTTACTGTGGCTTAAGTGCGATGTTCCTTTGACTTGCGGTATTCAAGTCATCTTGATCATGGAGACTTATGCTTTGACATCTTAAGCAAACATCTCTAAGGAGATGTGGACCCGGGATGATTGGGTATAAGTCAAAGTGATCGAAGGTGTTTGAATAGCCTATAAAGGATTCACCACTCCTTGCGAAGAGATGTATACCCATGGCCTCTCGTCGGATTGTTACTAAAGTCTTTGGCCAAAGCATTACATGTTTAGAGTAAGGTACTCTTCGATACATGTGGAGTAACTAGAATCCGTAGGACGAGGAAATGATACTTGGGCTAGGTGTGACGTAGTCAGCCTAGTGGTGACTGACACAATAGACCATGTCCTGAACCAAGTGGGTATAAGATGAGTGAAGGGAATGGGGCACGATTCATTCGAGCTATTGAAGGGTTTCAGAAATAGTTCTGGATCAACCGTTGATCTTTTCGGTTAATTGGGGATCATGATGTACTACTAGGTTCCACTCATGATCGTTCTATAATTAATGGTTAATTATAGACGGCCAACATAAACCGAGAACCTATTTGGTCACACGCACAACGAGTGTAATCCAAAGGATTTAAAACGAGCTTGAGAATGGGATTCTTAGACCGAGAGAAACTATGTTTGGTTGGACCAAACATAAAACGAGCATGAAATTGTTTCAGTCGCAATGGAAGCGTGGATGGGCCGTGTCTTATGAAGACATAATGGATGGACCAAAATGGTTTGGTTCTAATCCAATGGATGAGAATAAACCAAAGGGTTTGGTTTATATTAAACGAATGAACCAAAGATTGGTTCGGTTCGTTTTAACTTAAAATAAACCATCATGGTTTGGTTTATTTTAACTTATCTTAATGGAGCGGGTTAACGGGCTTTATGGATATGATCCATTAACCATTAAGAGAATTAGTTCTCTATAAAAGAGGGCTTAATGGATAATTAAGCCCTAATCCAAACCCTAGCCCTTGGAGTTGCCGCCCACCCCTTGAAGGAGGTTTTCGGCGCCAACCCTAGTGTGCCGCCGCCCAACCTCTTGTGCCGCCGTCCAACTTGTTGCCGGCGACCAAGCTCGTGAACCTCCGGCGACCCTCCGGTGATTTCCTATAGGTTTGGCATCAAGGTGAGCCTTTTCTTTCCTTGGTTGGCCGGCGCCTATATCCTCCACCAAGCTGTCCAGTTTTCTGGACAGCTTCTTCTCCTCTCGTCGGAGCGTCGTTTGGACGACGGTTAGTGCTCCGACAGCGGCTAACTTACCGGGGATTTGATCTCCGGTAATCCTCTGAGGTGGAGGACGAATGATTCGTCAAACGGTTGACGAATACCTCTCCGGAGAAGCGAGTTTTGAGAACTCGATTTAGGATCCGAATTTGGATTCGGATCGTGATCATCTCTCGATCACGTCGTCTTCAACACGAGGCTAGTAACCCGTACGAAGACGAAGCTCGTGACTTAGCGAAGTCATCCCGAGGAGCTCGGCGTGGATACGGATAGAGACGATTCTTACGAGGATCGTTCCGGTTGATGCCGTTCCCGCTACACTTAATTGGTAAGGTATAACGTAGATAATTTTCTTTTATTGCAAATTTTAATTTACGGTTATGTCTACACTTGTTGTAATAGCATGCGTGTGTTGTGTGTGTTGTAATAAATATAGATTTATTATTTTTAATTGCTTCCGCTGTGCTCATGTTTACGAAACATGATCGAACACACACACGCCGCGGTGCCGGAAACCCAACAGTGGTATCAGAGCCCAGGTTGTGTTTCGACATAATCGTAAAAATAGTTTTGCGATAGTCATAATGTATTTCTGGAAATTTTCTAAATTTTGGAAATTTAGAAGTATTTATGAAAATTTTTCAATTTTGGAAAGTCTAGAAGTATTTATGGAAATCTTCCACTTTTGGAAAGTTGGAAGTATTTATGGAAATTGATATTTTCCATAAATAAAATATTTGATTAGATTCTGGAAATTTGTTTCCTAATTTAATCATTATTTGATTTGGGAAATCAAATCTTAAAATATTTTATTTCCATAAGTAGTTTTAAAGATTTAGGAAATTGGTTTCCTAAATAGAATTTCCTTAATCAAATAATTCCATGAATAAAATATGTGATTAGATTTGGAAATTTGTTTCCTAATTTAATTATGATTTGATTTGGAGAATCAAATCTTAAACATATTTTATTTCCATAAATAGTTATGACATATAAGGAAATTATGTACATGACATAATTGTATGCCATGTAATTGCATTAGATGCATAACATTATGTCATGCGTGTCGTGACATGTAGATGTATGCCATGTATGCCATGCCATGTAGATAATAGTTATTTGCATGCAAAGAAGATGAGACATAAAACCCTAACTCAATATTAAAGCCTACACCTTCCATTAATATGGTTAGAACCAGAGTTCTGTTTCTTGTTTGGGTTGTTGGACTCTCTCCAAGCCCGGCTCGAACCTGAATATGTTCAAACCATGGAATAGTTTAATACTAATATGATAAGAGTCAGAGGTCAATCGTTAGCTTTGGTTGTTGGACTCTCTCCAAGCTGGGCTAATTGGTTGAATGCGCTCTAACCATATTAAAACTATGTCCTGATTAATGGGTTGGCTTTAACTTGGAGCATCGATTTGTTGGACTCACTCCAAGGTCGATGTGAAGAGAGGTGAAGTTGGGTGCTATGCATATGATGCATACTTGTTAATGTGTTAACAACCCAATGTATGTGTAAACATTCAATTAGTTGATAGCACATTGTGATAGTTACATATACATGATATGTAATCGGTATACTTGATACCCACCATCATAGCTAAGAATGGCTTGTTGGACTCACTCCAAGGTTGTTCTTATCTATGATGGATATCAGCCCATTCAGAGATGGACCTACAATCTCCCGAAGTGATTTTGGGGTTTTTGAAATTCGAAAAATGAATGGGATTTATAAATGTATATTGATGCATTTTAAAATCATCTTTCTCATATATGCTCGTTTTGTATTTCTAAGATTGATCATGATGTATTTGAATTTGCGTTCCATTTTGGATTCGAATAAATTGACTGGGCCGAGCTTCATGGACTGGCTTAGAAGCTTGAGAATTGTTCTCAAGGTTGAAAAGCTTGCAAATGTCCTCGAAGCGCCTCTTCCCGCCCGTCCTAGTGACGATGCAACTCTGGACCAATTGTTGGCCTATCAGAAACATGTGAGTGATTCTGAACAAATGAGTTGCATCATGCTAGCCACGATGGAACCCAAGCTATGAAAGAAGCATGAGCATATGGATGCTCATATCGTAGTCCTTCATCTTTGTGAGTTGGTTGATGAGCAAGTGAGATTCGAAAGGTTCGAAGTCTCAAAGCTCCTCTTCACCTCTGAGATGCTAGGAGGTTCATCTGTGGTACTGCTCAATATGCTGAAGACTGTGGAGTCTTCTGAGAAGCATGAGCAGGGGACGGTGCTGTTAGTTGATTCCTCGAAGAAAGGTTCTAAGAGGAAGTCAAAGGAACAGAAGAAGGGAAAGAAGAGAAGGGCTAAGAAGGTAGAACTAGCACAAAAGGAAACTTGCCATCATTATGGCAAGGAGAGCCATTCTTGAAGAAAGTGCAAGATTTATCTTGAGTCCGTGAAGAAGGATAAGGCATCGGATGCCCCATCTTCTTGAAATCTTCTTTATTGATTGTCATCCTATTTCCTTAGACACTTGGGTATTGGATACTGGGTGTGGCTCACATATATGTAATGACATACATGGGCTAAAGAATAGAAGAAGACTCGTCAAGGGGAGAGTCAAATTTACGTGTTGGGAATGGAGCAACGGTTGCTGCACTCGCCATCGGAACGTATTTGTTGGAACTCCCTGTAGGACTTCTCTTAGAACTGGACAATTGCTTTTATGTTCCTTCGTTGATAAAGAACATCATTTCTATTTCTTGTCTAAATAGAAATGGATTCCATTTGACTTTTAGTAACAATTGTTGTTACATAACTTTGAATGGAGTTCTTTATGGGATTGGAACTTTAAGTAATGGTGTTTATACGTTGGACGTATCCAGTGACATTTGCAATATCGAAGCGAGCAACACGCGTGCTCAAAAGGATAATCAAATAGACTCCTACATGTGGCATTGTCATCTTGGCCATATAAGCAAGAAACGCATGTCCGAATTACACCGATGTGGAATGCGGAATCGTTGAATTGGATTCATACGATACATGCGAATCATGCTTAAAAGGCAAGATGACTAAGTTACCTTTACCGGAAAAGGTGAGCAGTGGGAGAGTTACTAGGTCTAATACATACTGATGTATGTGGACCTATGTCAACTCAAGCTTTAGGAGGCTATAGCTACTTCATTACCTTCACCGATGATCACTCATGGTTTGGGTATGTGTTCTTGATGAAACACAAGTCTGAAGCCTTTGAAAGGTTCAAAGAATTCAGAAATGAAGTAGAGAAACAACATGACAAAAGTATTAAAATACTTCGATCGGATCGAGGTGGTGAATACTTAAGTCAAGAGTTTCTTGATTATCTAAGAGACAATGGCATATTGTCTCAATGGACTCCGCCCTATACACCACAGCATAATGGTGTATCTGAGAGGCGTAACCGGACCTTGTTGGACATGGTCAGGTCAATGATGAATCATGCGACTCTTCCCAAGTCCTTTTGGGGTTATGCACTTCAGACAGCTGTTTACTTGTTAAACAGAATGCCTACCAAGGTAGTCTCAACTACTCCATATGAGATATGGAATGGTAAGAAACCTCATGTATCTTACTTGAAGATATGGGGTTGTCCTGCTTATGTGAAGCGAACTGTATCAGACAAACTGGATGCTAAGTCTGATAAATGTCTATTTATTGGATACCCTAAGGAAACAAGGGGTTACCAATTCTATCATCCTGTGGAACAAAAGGTGTTTGTTTCAAGGCATGCTGTGTTTCTAGAGAAAGAGTTTCTCTTGCAAGAAAGCGAGTGGGAAGTGTCGTCGAGCTTGAGGAGGCTCGAGAGACTCAAATAGACATTAATGAGATACACGGTGAAGCACACGGTGACAAACTCATAGTGATGAGCAATCAATTTGGACCTATTGTAACACCACATCTTCGTAGATCTGGTAGAACCATAATATTCTGAGAGATATGGATTTCTCGTAAGTAGAATCGAGCGGCGTGTTACTCATTGATGATGAGAGCCTACAGTTATGAAGAAGTCTTGACAAGTTGAGAAAGGGATAAGTGGCTTGGTGCCATGAAGTGAAATGGATTCCATGTATGAAAACCAAGTTTGGAACTTGGTTGACCCACTGAAGGATAAAGCCTATAGGGTGCAAGAAAACCGACATGGATGGTAATGTGATTACCTATAAGGCTAGATTGGTGGCGAAAGGATATCGTCAAAACAAGGTGTTGATTATGTGAAACCTATTACTTTGTAGCTATCTTAAATCCATTCGGATGCTCTGGCCATAGCGGCTCATTATGATTATGAGATATGGCGGATGGATGTGAAAGCGACTTTCCTTAATGGAAACACCTTCGAGGGCGTGTATATGATACAACTGAGGGTTTCACATCGGTTGATAAAACCAAGGTATGCAAATTGCGGCGATCCATTTATGGATTGAAGCAAGCATCGAGGAGTGGAATATCCGTTTTGATGAGACGATCAAAAGTTTGATTTCTCACAAAATCGAGCGAACCTTGTGTGTACAAGAAGGTTAGTGGGAGTCGATCGTGTTCCTAGTATTGTATGTCGATGACATACTACTTATAGGAAGCGATGTTTCAATCTTACGATCGATGAAGGTTTGGTTATCCAAGACATTCTCCATGAAAGACCAGGGAGAAGCAACCTACATCCTTGGGATTAAGATCTATAGAGATAGATCGAAACGGTTGCTTGGTCTTTCGCAGTCTACATATATAGACCGAGTGCTAAAGAGTTTTATCATGTCGGAATCCAAGACAGGTTTCTACCCATCGGGCATGGGGTACACCTTTCAAGTCTATGTGTCCGCGCCAGAAGGCGAGAGGATTTGCATGAGTAAGATTCCCTATGCATCCATGATAGGATCTATCATGTATGCTATGTTATGTCTACGAGGCCCGATGTATCGTATGCTCTGAGTGTCACGGCGGATACCGATCCGATCGAGGAATGGATCATTGGGTGTATTAAGGCGATCCTTAAGTACTTAAGAAGAACTAAGGATGTGTTCCTAATATATGAGAAGGGTACATGGTGATACGTGGGTATACGGATGCGGCTCGAGACGAGACAAGGATGATTCCATGTCTTAGTCAGGTATGTATTCACCTAGAATGGGCGCACAATAAGTTGGAAAGGTTCCAAGCTTGACACTATAGCGGATTACGCCACTAAAGGCGAGAATACATTGCGGCTTTAGGCGACAAAAGGCGGTTTGGATCAAGTAGTTCATCTATGAACTTGATGTGGTCTCATCGATGATCAAACATGTGCCGCTATCATCTTATCGGAGAGATCATCGGTAGGAGCGAAATACAAATCGAGAAAATTCCCCTTTGAAAGGAACTTAGCGGATCCTTTGACTAAAGCATTACCTCGAAATAAGTTTGAGGTCATGTTAGAGCTTATGGTATTGGATCTAGTAGCGATTGGCATTAGGCAAGTGGGAAGTCTGTTAGTAATATATGAGAGATGTCCTAAGGCAATGCCTTATGTATGAACCATTTATATGATAAATGAAGATTCACTATTTGAGTATACATGTTTATGTATTTGATTGGATCTTAAACTCATTTCTTGAATGTCACGATACGATTCACGGCATGAGAGAATTTGTGATTGGATCACAACTAGTGAGTATCTCTACATGTGTAATTGTGATGTATCGGAATTATCCTAGTCGATGAATTGATGGATTTGGACACCATCGATTACATCGAGACTAGCACGAGGTATACCTTGGTGTATCCAAGCACCGATTCTCACCGGCCGAGACATTGTGATGTCCTGAGTTAATCGTGGATGCTAGTTATGGTAACTAGTTCATTGAGTGACCAGCCGTAAGACTTCATATGGTTCTCTGCATATATAGATATGTCAATGAAGTTCTTATTGTGGCTTAAGTGCGATGTTCCTTTGACTTGCGGTATTCAAGTCATCTTGATCATGGAGACTTATGCTTTGACATCTTAAGCAAACATCTCTAAGGAGATGTGGACCCGGATGATTGGGTATAAGTCGAAGTGATCGAAGGTGTTTGAATAGCCTATAAAGGATTCACCACTCCTTGCGAGGAGATGTATACCCATGGCCTCTCGTCGGATTGTTACTAAAGTCTTGGCCAAAGCATTACATGTTTAGAGTAAGGTACTCTTCGATACATGTGAGTAACTAGAACTGTGAGGACGAGGAAATGATACTTGGCTAGGTGTCGTAGTCACCTAGTGGGGATCGACACAATAGACCATGTCCCGAACCAAGTGGGTATAAGATGAGTGAAGGGAATGGGGCAATTTATTCATTCGAAGCCATCAAGGGTTTCGTAAATAGTTCTCGATCAACCGCTGATCTTTTCTTAATTGGGGATCATGATGTACTACTAGGTGCCACTCATGATCGCTCTATAATTAATGGTTAATTATAGACGGCCAACATAAACCGAGAACCTATTTGGTCACACGACAACGAGTGTAATCCAAAGGATTTAAAACGAGCTTGAGAATGGGATTCTCGCATCGAGAGAAACTATGTTTGGTTGGACCAAACATAAAGCGAGCATGAAATTGTTTCACAATGGAAGCGTGGATGGGCCGTGTCTTATGAAGACATAATGGATGAACCAAAATGGTTTGGTTCTAATCCAATGGAGGAGAATAAACCAAAGGGTTTGGTTTATTTTAAACTAATGAACCAAAATTTGGTTCGGTTCGTTTTAACTTAAAATAAACCATCATGGTTTGGTTTATTTTAACTTATCTTAATGGAGCGGGTTAACGGGCTTTATGGATATGATCCATTAAACAATAAGAGAATTAGTTATCTATAAAAGTGGGCTTAATGGATAATTAAGCCCTAATCCAAACCCTATGGAGTGCCGCCCAACCCCTCAACTTGTTGCCGCGGGCGCCAAGCTTCAGCCGGTGAACCTCCGACCTCCCGTGATCTCCTATAGGTTTGGCATCAAGGTGAGCCTTTTCTCCTTTTGGCCGGCGCTTATATCTTCCACCAAGCTGTCCAGTTTTCTGACAGCTTCTCCTTCGCCGGAGCGCCGCTTGACGACGGTTAGTGCCCGACAGTGCTAACTTACCGGGGATTTGATCTCCGGTAATCCTCTGAGGTGGAGGACGAAGGATTCGTCAAACGGTTGACGAATAACTCTCCGGAGAAGCGAGTTTTGAGAACTCGTTTTGGATCCGAATTTGGATTCGGATCGTGATCATCTCTCGATCACGTCGTCTTCAACACGAGGCTAGTAACCCGTACGAAGACGAAGCTCGTGACTTAGCGAAGTCATCCCGAGGAGCTCGGGCGTGATACGGATAGAGACGATTCTACGAGGATCGCTCCGCTGATGCCGTTTCGCTACACGCCATACGGAAGGTATAACGAGATAATTTCTTTTATTGCAAATTTTAATTTACGGTTATGTCTACACTTGTTGTAATAGCATGCGTGTGTTGTGTGTGTTGTAATAAATATAGATTTATTATTTTTAATTGCTTCCGCTGTGCTCATGTTTACGAAACATGATCGAACACACACACGCCGCGGTGCCGGAAACCCAACAATTGGTACCTAGCACACATACCAACCGCAAATAATATGTCGGGTCTACTAGCGGTTAAGTACAAGAGGCTACCAATCATGCTCCTATATAGTGTAAGATCAATTTGTTTGCCTTCATTATCACTATCTATTTTTGTATTGGTTGCCATTGGAGTTGAAACTACTTTAGCATTTTCCAAACCAAATTTCTTATTCATTTCCTTAGCATATTTGGTTTGATAAAAATAAATTCCTTCACTTGTTTATTTAACTTGTAATCCTAGGAAAAAATTTAATTCCCCAACTAGACTCATTTCAAACTCTTTTTCTATATTCTTAATAAAGTCTTGGAGAAGTTCATCATTTGTTGACCCAAAGATAATGTCATCAACATATACTTGGGCTACAAAGATGTCCGTTGACTTTATAAATAGAGTTTGATCTACACTACCCCTTTTAAAGTCCTTAGAAATTAAGAAAGATGATAATCTTTCATACCAAGCCCGGGGAGCTTGTTTCAAACCATACAAAGCTTTCCTAAGCTTGTATACATGGTTTGGATAGTCCATATTCTCAAACCCGGGAGGTTGTTCTACATATACCTCTTCCTTAATAAACCCATTTAGGAATGCAGATTTGACATTCATTTGATATAGTTTGAACCCCATATAGGAGGCATACCCTAATAGTATTCTAATAGACTCTAACCTAGCAACTGGGGCATATGTTTCATCATAGTCAAGTCCTTTAACTTGATTAAAGCCCCTTGCAACTAATCTTGCCTTATTCCTAGTAATATTCCCTTGGTCATCTAGTTTGTTCCTAAAGACCCATCTTGTAGTAATGATGGTGTTTTCATTAGGTCTAGGAACTAACTCCCATACTTGACTCCTTTCAAATTGAGCCAATTCATCTTGCATTGCTAAGATCCAATACGGAACAAGTAATGCATCTTTGATTGTTTTGGGCTCAATTTGAGAAATTAGAGCTATATGACTAGTGGGATCCCTATGAAATGACCTAGTCCTAACACCTTGAGATAATTTACCCACAATTTGATCTAAGGGGTGATTTTGATGAATTCTTATGGTTCTAGGAGGTGTATTAATTTGAGGTTGATCATAATTAATCTCAATTCTTTGCTCATCATCGGAATCACCTCTTACTCCCCCTTGATTTAATCCTCCCCCTTAATCATTACCCCCTAAGGTTAAATCTTGAAGTTGTTGGGTAATTTCTTGATTTTCATTATTAATATCATCATCAATAGGGGATTTCCTATGGTATGTATTGGAAGTTTCATCAAATTGGGCATTTGAAGATTCTTCAATCTTTTGAGTCCTTTTATTGTAAACTCTATACCCTACACTAGTGGATGAGTATCCAACTAGGATTCCCTCATCCGCTTTGGACTCAAACTTACCTAGGTTGTCTTTGGTATTTAAAATATAAACTTTACATCCAAAGACCTTAAAATAATGAATTGTTGGAATTGTACCATTCCACAATTCAAATGGAGTTTTTCCTAAAAAACTATGAATTAATACCCTATTTTGGATATAGCAAGCGGTGTTAACCGCTTCTGCCCACAAGTAGCTAGGTAAGGAGTATGCATTAAGCATTGTCCTAGCCGCTTCTTGTAAGGCAGGATTTTTCCTTTCGACAACCCCATTTTGTTGGGGTGTTCTAGGACAAGAAAATTCATGCTTGTACCCTTGTTCTAAGCAAAAAGTTAAGAAATTAGAATTCTCAAATTCTCCACCATGATCACTACGAATCCGGTTGATTTTGAGTTTTCTTTCATTTTCTACTCTTTTGCTAAATCCTATGATTATTCCTAGGGTTTCATTTTTATTTTTCAAGAAAAATACCCAAGTAAACCAAGACAAATCATCTACTATTACTAGGCAATATTTACTACCAATCATAGAGGGGGTACTATCACAATCAAATAAGTCCATATGCAAAAGTTCTAAAGGCAAAGCGGTACTAAGTAAATTTTTACCTTTGTATGATGCTTTTGATTGTTTCCCTTCTTGGCATGCATCACATATTTTGTCCTTGAGAAATTTGACTTTGGGCAACCCTTTGTCTAACTTCATTTTTGCTATTTTGGCTATGTTCTTCATGTTTATGTGTCCTAGCCTCCTATGCTAAAGTCAACTTTCTTCCTCTTTTGCAATAAGACACTTAGTAGAAGCATTAGTAGCATAGGATAAATCAACATAATATATATTTGATTTCCTAAAACCTACTAACATGCAATCATTTAGAGTTTTGTGTCTTATAAAACATTTTGAGGAATCAAATTTAACATCAAAGTTTGCATCACATAGTTGGCTTACACTAAGTAAATTAAATTTCATATTTTTAACTAATAATACTTTATGAATGGCAAGGTTGGGGGATACCTCAATTGTGCCCTTTCCTAGAATCTTAAGTTTGCCGCTATTACCAAATGATACTTTTCCTTTGCTAGTGTGGTTGATAGTGGAGAATTTTCTCTCATCACCGGTCATGTGCTTTGAGCACCCACTATCAACTATCCACAAGCTTGGTTCTTCTACCTATATCACATGAAAAATACAATCCTTAGGTACCCAAATCTTAAGACCACTAGCATCAATTAGAAATTTCTTAGGTACCCAAGCCTTTCTACACTTGCTTTTAATCATGGATTTTCTACTAACAAGAGATGTAAATGCTACCTCCTTTTCCTTAGGCCTATATCCCAATCCGGCCTTGTTGTAAATAGCCCTTTGATCCTTAATAATCATGTCTAGGTATTTAGAGCCATTAGTAAATTTTTCTAAGCATGCTCTTAAGTTACCTATTTCTTTTCTTAATTCATCATTTTCATCCCTAAGGGTACATTCATCGTCATCACTAGATAATTTACCACAAGATGATTCTACACTCTTAAGTAATTTAATCTCTATTTTTAAATCCTTAATCCTAGTTTTTTATCTATTCAAAGCATTTTGAAGACATGCAATAGTCTTGTAAAGTAAATCTACCTTAGGTGAGTTGTTTACCTCATCATCATCACTTGATGATGATTCGTCGCTTGAAGAAGAAGAGGACTCCTCGCTTGAGCTCCCGGCTTCTTCCTCTAATGCCATGAGGGCTAGATTTCGGGTGACATGGCATACTTCTTCATCGTCGGAAGAATCCTCCATGCTTAGGGTGTCCCATGTTTGAGCCACCATTGCCTCCTTCGTCTTCTTCTCCTTCTTTTCTTTCTTTTTCTTTTCCTTCTCCTTCTTCTTTAGTTCCGGGCAATTTGGCTTTATATGCCCTTTCTTGTTGCAACCAAAGCAAGTTACGTTAGAGGTAGAATTTGAACTATATGAAGACTTACCTCTTGAGGATTGAAACATCCTCCTCACATCTTTCTTGGTGAGTTTCCTTAACTTCCCACCAAATTTCTTGATGTAATGTGCCACCTCTCTTGCCGATTGCTCATCTTTACTACTTGATGAGTCTTCCTCAGATTCAGATGAGGAGAACACTTCCTTCTTCTCCTTCTTCTTTTTGTCCTTCTTTCCTACAAAAAGAGTTATACGCTTCTCTTTGGATGAAGTGTTAGCTTGTTCATGTAATTGAAATTCACAAAATAGCTCATCTAACTTAACCAATGAAAGATCCCTAGAGACCTTATAGGCATCTACCATTGAGGCCCATAAGGTTGTTCTTGGGAAAGCTTGTAGCACATACCTTACAAGGTCTCGGTTTTCGACCTTTTCACCTATTACATGTAGTCCGTTGACTACTTCTTTGAAGCGACCGTGCATTTAGCTCACGGTTTCATTGGTCTTCATTGAGAAGCTTTGAAGTTGGCCAATTAGAAGATCTCTCTTGGCCCTTCTTGTTTCTTTGGATCCTTCATTGAGCTCGATCAACTTCTCCCAAAGCTCCTTCGCCGATTCAAATGGCCCCACCTTGCTTAGTTGCTCTTTTGACAAACCACATTGAAGTGTGGTTGTTGCCTTGGCGTTGGCTTGAGCCTTCTTGGCCATGTCTCTCGTCCAATCCTTCGTCGGTATGGGTTCTTCGTGTTCATCCACCGACTTCTCGAAACCATCTACAACACTAAACCAATTTTCAATATAATTCATTAGGTAATACTCCATCCTACCTTTCCAATAGCTGAAGTCGTTGTCGTCAAAGAACGGAGGCCTCGCCGTGCTATACCCATCTTAAAAAGCCATTTTTGCTCTGGTTGATTGTTAGATCTTCCGATGCGATCCAGGCTCTGATACCACTTGTTAGAGATCGATTTGAAGCTAGAAGGGGGGTTAATAGCTTGTTTTCTTCTCCACAAAAATATTAGCGGAAGCACAACAAAAATAATAACAACACAAATGAAAAACACGCTAACACGATTCTTTTACATGGTTCGGAGATAGCGGTCCTACTCCATGGTGATCCTTGAGGTGGATCAACCCTAATCAAATCACTATGAAGCTTTCCTTTACAACAATCCTCCTCTTCTTACAAAGAATGAAACTAGAGCTTAGAGAGAGGAGGAGGAGATTTAAAATCACTAGAAAGCTTGAAAACTCGTGGAGGCTTGAGAGAATAATTAGAGAATAAGCATTAACACTAAAAACCTCTACCAGCCCTCTTTTTATAGAGAGAAGGCTGATTTTCCCATTGGAGCACCATCACGATCAAGCACCGATCGTACGATCACCATTACTGCGACCGAATAGGCGATTTTGCGGGATTCAGAGTCGTTTCCTCCAACGACATTCTCATCAGTCGACTGATGGAGTGATCAGTCGAGTGATCACAGGCCGCAATCGAGTGTGACTCCACTCAGGCTCAGATTTAACTTGATCCGATGATCGATCACAAAATCGATCGCTACGCCAAAGCACCAACCGATGGTCGTTTCATCCCGACTCCCGAGCACGACCGATCGATTCATCGTACTCATCAAGTATGAGTAATTCACACTTTATTTTAGCCCCTAGACTTAGACTCAACCTTCTAGCTCTTCCTTAAGCCTTGCGCCTATTTCATCCTTGAGCTTTCTTGGTTTTTCATGTCTTGGGAAGGCCTTCTTGGACTTTATGCGGTCTACATGCTTGGACTTATTTGGACTTCCTTTGTCAAAATCTATTTGGACTTAATGTCGCCAAGACAACATGCTTGGTCTTATGCCGCCAAACCTTTACTTTGGACTTCTCTTGCCAAGATCATACTTGGACTTTGCCTTTACCTGTCACTTAAACATGTTCACCATTAGATCACAATTTGTTGCCTAACTTAGATGATTATCCAAACATCAAAACATATAAATGTTTGGGGCATTGTTGCACCAACACATAATTCTAGGAATATTTTGCCTAGGGAGTCAATTAGGAGAATTGAAGAAAATTTGGGTGTTAATCCTAAGAAATCTAGGGACATGCCTAAGAAGAAGAATATTTCCCAAAAGATAAATGAAAATTTAAAATTGGGAAAATTAGAGCTAGAAAACCAAGCCTTGAAGTCACGGCTAGAAAAACTTGAGAAGACCCTAGCAATATTCACAAATTCGGTTAAGGGGTCTAATATACAAAAGTCAAGGCCTAGGAAACAAGAATAGTCTAAGGGCAAGAAAGGTTTGGGTCACAAACCTATGTCCTATCATAATGTTCTATTTGATTATGGAACTATTTCTAGGTCTAGGAAAACCAAGGCTAATAGGGAAGTTATCCCTAAGACTAGCCATGGTGTTTGCTTAGTGGCTAAGGACTTAAGAAAATCTAAGAAAGCCAATAGGAAGGTCAAAGAGGAGTCACCTCTAGAGTTGACCTAGGAAAGACCCAAAAGACTATGGCTTTAAAGCCTAAAAGGGTCATTAGGAAGGTATCTAGGAAAGTTATCCCTAGAGAATATCTTGTTAACCCAAGAAGCTCCAATAGGTATTGGGTTCTTAGGAGCATGATCGATTCAAACTAGATGGGTTAGGTTGTGTCAACCCTAAGTGGATGGGTAGTTAACCTAGCCATTGTGAGTTGACACATTAGGGTGTTGGACTTTCCGAGCCGCAAAAACCGCCTTTTTGCATTGCGGAAACCACGGAAGTCCAGCCACGGATCCGTGCGAAGATGTATTAAAACTAAAAACATGTAGCCTAACTAGTCCGTAGCAAACGTCTATGGTAAAGACACTCTAAATCCGTTTTATGGCTGAGGCTTGGCCAATAAGCCTAGTAGAGGTGAATAGGCCCACCTGAATGACCTATCTAGTCCGTAGTAAACAGCTACGGTAAAGACAAGGCAAATCCATTGACGGTTGGTCACTTACCTAAAGTGGCAAATATTTCATGATAGGCACACAAGCTGGATGGAGTGAATGGACATTGATGGACAATTTGAGAAGGTACACATGGAGTGATGGACGCAAAGAGATAGTATGGATGAGCAAAGGAAACACGGAGGACACACCCGCACTGTGCAAGTGCAAGTGTGGAATATGTATGCATATATGAGTTAATGTACCCATGAGAGATTTAGTATACATGAGAGTTGAGGTAGCCATGAGAGCACATGTACACCCCCCTGGATGCATCTCAGATCTGACACATTGTCCGACAGGACATGAGAGTGCATTCTAGGATTTTGTATGATTATGCCTTTCTTGATGATATATATTTACCTTTCATCAAAAATAAACATATATGTGTTTACTAAAAACCCTAGATCTACCTTAGATCTAGAAGGTGATATCATTACCCTCGATGCGACGCCCTTCGCAAATCCCGCTCGTCCAAAAGCTTCGCCGGAACTCAAGAGCGTCAAGTGCACACTCCTCTATTGGTATCCACACAAGCAATAGGTGGAAAAAGCAATCTTGAGTGTGCTAGCACTCCTTAGATGCTCACAGCAAGATGAGTAAGAAGATGGAGAGAGCTTGAGAGGATGATCTAAGGAAGAAGATGAAGTTGTGGTAACTCACACAAAATGAATTTTTCATCTAATGCAAATCAAGTGGCCGGCCACTTCATGGAGAGGGGGTTATATGCATGCATGTATCTCCAAGAGCCAATGTCTCTTGGTCTCCCTTATGAGGTGACACCACTTGATAAGTCAATGATGATGTGGAGCATCATCATTGGCCGCCCATGCCAAGTCATCATCATGACATGACATTTGGTCAAGTCAAACTTGACCTTTCATCTTCCCTCTCATGTCAAGTAAAATTTGACCTCTTATCTCCCATGGTTGATCAAATCCAACCATTTGATTCAAGTCAATTTAATTTAATGAATCTCTATTCATTAATTTAAATTGATTTGATTCAAATCTAAATTAGACTCATTCAACACTTGAATCAAATTGAGTCCAACTCAATTAGTCTAATTTGGATTACTCTTAATCCAATTTGGTTCATCCCATGAACCTAATCCTCATGGTTTATCATATGAACCTAATCTCCATCTAATTTCTCTTTGTGTGTGACCCTATAGGTTCTTGTAACGTTGGCAATGTCCCTAAACCGATTTAGGAACATAAGCAATGAGCGGTATCTAGCAACACATCATTGCTACCCAAGTTACAAGAATGTTGAGCTCCAACATCACCTTTGTGACTACTAATTGTGACTCTCAGAATATGTGACAATGTCCCTCTATCCTTGACATCTAGATTGACCAATTGAGGCATAGACCGTGTCATCCTCGGTACAATCTATTTCTTGAACTCCAAGTAGACTCACTCTAATCAAATGGGCTCAATATCTCATATTGACTCATTTGGGCATGGCCATGCACTTCGTGGTCTCACTCTATCAAGAATATCGATGTCACCCCCGTCATATAGGAGGGATAGATCCCATCTACATCACTCACATCCCTCCGTATAATTTTTACATACCTAGTAATCACCTTTATAGTCCACCCATTTACGGGTGATGTTTGACGAAGCCAAAGTATGCAACTCCTTATGTAGGGAACCATGGTGACTTCAGGTCTAAGGACTAATAGTCATACTAATAGCCACATGAGAAAATATATGACACTCATATAATGCTCCATGATACTTTCTCATGGCGGGTCATTCAGTATACATTCTCCAATGCATATCCATGTGTCAACTTGATATCTCATATCCATGACTTATGAGATCAAGTCATCGTGTTGACCTACATGCTAGTCTCTACACATTATCATTGTCCCTGAATGTTAATACTCGACTAGGAATGATTAAGAGTAGTGTTCTCTATATCATCTCATTATCGATTCAACCAATCGATTGATATAGATAAGAACCTACTACTCAAGGACATTATTATATTTAGTTATTTGGCACCAATACAAGTAAATATAATAACCATGCCTTTATAAATAGGAATATGATACAATAAAGTCCATACAACATCATCACATGATTGACTCTATGGCTTTCACTAACAATCTCCCACTAGCACTAGTGCCAATCACCGTAGTATCTAATACCCAATGACCTAGTGTGACCATCATGCTTTTTCTGTGCCAAAGCCTTGGTCAAGGGAACTGCGATGTTAGCCTCTGTGGGTACTCAGCAAATCTTCACATCTCCTCTATCGATAATCTCTCGAATGAGATGGAAGCGTCATAGTATGTGTTTGGTCCCCTAGTGTAAGCGAGGTTCCTTAGCCTGTGCAATCGCTCCATTGTTGTCACAATAAAGCTCTATGGGATTTGCTATGCTAGGAACCACCCCAAGCTCAGTAATGAACTTGCGGATCCAAACTGCCTCCTTTGCTGCCTCAGATGTAGCAATATACTCGGCTTCTATTGTAGAATCGACAACTGTATCTTGCTTCGAACTCTTCCAGCTCACAGCGCCACCATTCAAGCAAAACACGAACCCTGACTGCGATCTATAATCATCCTGGTAAGTTTGGAAGATGGCATCGCTGTAACCCTTTACAGCTAGCTCCTTATCACCTCTAAATATCAAGAAATATTCTTTAGTCCTTTTCAAGTACTTAAGAATATTTTTGACTGCTATCCAGTGACGCTCACCTGGATCTGACTGGTACCTACTCGTCATGCTCAAAGCATACAAGACATCAGGACTATTACATAGCATGGCGTACATGATAGATCCTATAACATATGCGTAAGGGATCTTATCCATGCGGTCTCTCTCCTTTCTAGAAGAGGGACTTTAAGTCTTCGAAAGACTCACACCATGTGACGTCGACAGAAGTCCCTTCTTGGAATTCTACATAGCAAACCATAGTAATACCGTGTCAATGTATGTACTCTGACTTAGGCCAAGTAATATCTTATATCTATCTCTATAGATCTTGATGCCTAGAATACAGGCTGCTTCACCTAAGTCCTTCATTGAGAAGCACGTCCCCAGCCAAGTCTTCACAGACTGTAGAGAAGGGATGTCATTCCCAATGAGTAGTATGTCATCCACATACAATACAAGGAAGACAACTGTGTTCTCATTAACCCTCTTGTAGACACAGGGTTCATCTTCATTCTTAATGAAACCAAACTGTTTGATCGCATCATCAAATCGAAGATTCCAGCTCCGAGAGGCTTGCTTTAGCCCATAAATGGACCTTTGCAGCTTGTATACTTTCCCAGTATGTTGTGGATCTTCAAAACCCTCAGGTTGTGTCATGTACACATCCTCGAGTAAGTGTCCATTCAGAAATGCAGTTTTGACATCCATCTGCCAGATCTCATAATCGTGGTATGCTGCAATAGCAAGCAAAATCCGAATGGACTTAAACATCGCCACTGGAGAAAAGGTTTCATCATAGTTAATACCATGAATTTGCTTGAAACCTTTAGCCACCAATCGTCCCTTATAGGTATGCGTAAGTCCATCCATGTCAGTCTTTCTCCTAAAGACCCACTTACACCCAATGGGTTTGACCCCTTCAGGTGGATCAACCAAAGTCCATACTTGGTTGGTGTACATGGATTCCATCTCGGATCTCATGGCCTCTAGCCATTTCTCAGAATCTGGGCACATCACAGCTTCCTGATAGGAGGTAGGCTCATTCTCAATGAGCATAACGTCATCATGGTAAGACAAGAGAAATGAGTATTTCTCAGGCTGACGACGTACCCTATCAGATCTGCGAAGAGGTAGGTCTACCTGAACAGGTGGTTGTTCCACAACTCTTTGTGCAACAACCTCATCACCCACAACACTTTATGGTTCCTGTTCAACCTCCATCAAGGCCTCAGTGCTATGGTCCTCATCTTGAATTTCTTCAAGATCAAACGTACTCCCACTAGTTTTTCTAGAAACAAAATTCCTTTCTAGAAAAACCCCAGTCTTTGCCACAAACACTTTGTGCTGACTGGAATGTAAAAGTAATATCCCTTTGTGTCCTTGGGATATCCAACAAAATAGCACCTATCGGATTTGGGTCCCAGTTTGTCTGAGACTTGACGTCGAACGTAAGCCTCACAACCCCAAATCCTCATGAAAGACATCTTGGGATTTCTCCCTGTCCTTATCATATATGGTGTCTTTATTACAGCCTTGGATGGTACATGGTTAAGGGTAAAGGCTGCTGTGTCTAGAGCATATCCCCAAAAGGATATAGGAAGATCTGTGTGACTCATCATAGATCCTACCATATCTAATAGGGTACGATTCCTCCTTTCGAATACACCATTCCACTGTGGTGTTCCAGGAGGAGTGAGTTGGGATAAAATCTCACACTCAGCTAGATAGTCACGAAACTCATGGCTAAGGTATTCACCACCTCGATCTGATCGAAGTATCTTAATACTCTTGCCAAGCTGGTTTTGTACTTCATTCTTGAATTCTTTGAACTTTTCAAAGGATTCTGATTTATGTGTCATAAGATACACATAACCATATCTACTGAAGTCATCAGTAAATGTAATGAAGTACCTGTAACCACCTCTAGCTGCAACATTGAAAGGGCCACATACATCACTATGTATAAGTCCTAACAAGTCCGTTGCTCTTTCGCTGTGTCCACTAAAGGGAGTCTTGGTCATCTTGCCTAAAAGGCAAGACTCGCATGTCTCATATGATTCAAAATCAAATGAGTCTAGCAGCCCATCCTTATGGAGCTGAGATAAGTGACTCTCATTTATGTGACCTAAGCGACAATGCCAGAGATAGGTTTGGTTCAACTCATTTGACTTGAACCTTTTGGTACTTATGTTATAGATAGGGCTCTCTAAGTCTAGAAAGTAGAGTCTGTTCATTAGAGGTGCACTACAATAGAACATATCATTTAAATAAACTGAACAACATTTGTTCTTTATTATAAATGTAAATCCTTTCTTGTCCAAACAAGAAACCGAAATTATGTTCTTAGTTAAAGCAGACACATAACAACATTCATCTAATTCTAGTACAAGCCCAGTGGGCAGAGATAGATCATAAGTTCCTACAGCAACAACAGCAACTCTTGCTCCATTGCCTACTCGTAGGTCCACCTCGCCCTTTGTCAATGTCCTGCTATTTCACCGCACATTGGTACAAATGTGAGATGCACATCCGGTATCTAATACCCATGATGAAGAAATAGATAGATTGACTTCTATAACATTTATACCTGAAGTAGAAGTCCCACTTCTCTTCTTCTTAAAATCTTCTAGGTATGCCTTGTAGTTACGCTTCCAGTGTCCAGCTTCCTTGTAGTGGAAGCAAATCCCTTCCGTGGCCACCCCTCCTTTTGGTTTATGTTCTTTGCCTTTGCCCTTGGCTTGGGACTTTCCCTTACCTTTAGGCTTGCCCTTGCCTTTCTTCTTTTGCACCATCATAATGGAGTCAGATTTTCCTTTCTTAAGGTTGAGCTCGTGATTCTCAACATCGAGCATCTCAGCAAAGGTCTTATCAATTTCATTCATGTTGTAATTCATGACAAATTGATTGTATGCTTGCGGCAAAGATTGCAAGATCAGGTCAGTGGCCAGCTCTTTGCCAAGTGGGAATCCCAACCTTTGTAGGTTTTCTACGTACCCAATCATCTTGAGTACATATGGACCTACGGGAGTCCCATCTTGCATTTTAGACCCAAACAATGCCTTAGAGACTTCATATCTCTCATGCCTTGCTTGTCCTTGATATAGTTGATGAAGATGTTCAACCATATCATAAGCATTCATGAACTCGTGTTCTTCAAGTTCGGAGTTCATGGTTGCGAGATGACACATCTAATGCATCATCTTGATGCTTCTTGTAAGCATCTTTGTCAACTCGCAAGGCAGTGGCAGGAGGTGCCTCCGAAATGGGCTTCTCCAGGACGTACAACTTTCGTTCTTGGGTGAGAACAATTCTCAGGTTCTTGTACCAGTCTAGGAAATTTGCTCCATTGAGCTTGTCCTTCTCAAGGGCGACGCAACGCAGAGAGAGTGTTCGTGTTTGTTGACATAGTTATCTATAACATACAATGCAGAGAATTAATATCATATTCCTTTTATCATTTAATTAGGCATTTAATCAAATGATGCACCCACTGAATTATAGGAATTTTGTAGAATCGAGTTATGGATGTGGTCAAACCACATTACTAGATTCATACAAACTAGCTATAATTCTTGCGGGACAAGATCCACATCATACTAAGCCTTGAGTTAGCTTTGGCTAAATCGCCCAAGACTTAGTACGATCGGTGGGTAACACATTACCAATTACATCTCAATGCAACTCTTGTTTATAGGATCAAGACCCACATTTACAAAAGACCTTGAGTTAGCTTTGGCTAAATCACCCAAGACTTAGTACGATCGGTGGGTAACACAATACCGATTACATCTCTATGCAACTCTTATTTATAGGATCAAGACCCACATTTACAAAAGACCTTGAGTTAGCTTTTGCTAAATCGTCAAAGATTTAGTGTAAATGCGATCTTATCCTATCTTTCCAACGATTGGAATATGCCTATAGTTCTACTCGATCCAATTGAGTTAACTAGTTTTACTCAATCTAATTGAGCTTACTCTAACCCAAGCCGTGATAGGCGGGACCAAGATTGTCCCTCCGCACCCTACCAAGATAATATGCGTTGCTCTGCTTTGGCATATTCAACATCTACAAATGATCGAGGTAGTGATGGGTATCAAGGACATGGTAGGCATTTACGAGTTGATTCGATTAAGATCTAATCTAATCCTAATGTGTATCATATAAGCATTAAGGCCTTTATTATCCTATATTAGCATGCATCACATACATACAAGCATTATTCTACCATGCATCATATACATACAAGAAAAATATCGTAGCATGCATCATATACATACAAGCATTATTCTACTAGCATGCATCACATACATACAAGCAAAATCAAATATATATATATATATATATATATATATATATATATATATATTAACATATATGTTAGGAATATTGGAACGGCTAGAGGGGGGGTGAATAGTGTCGTTCTCAAGTTGTCGGAAATCGATCGCGTTCGTCTCTACAATTTCATTAGCGCAGTGGAATATAGATATAATACAATAACGAAATGGACAAGCACACACAAAGACACGAAGATTTAACGTGGTTCGGAACCACACGGTTCCTACTCCACGGATCGGGTTCGTACGAACCCTAGCGATGCCAATCAAACACCATTATAATAATAACTCCTTCTCGGAACAATCCGGAGGTGGAGAAACCTCGTACAATATGATTACAACAATAATCAAGTAGATACAAGCAAATACAATATGAAATACAAATGCAAGTAAAGGAAAAACACTTTACAAGAGTTTTGGATTGCTTGATCTTTGATTGCCTTGAACTAGCTTTGAAGGACTGGAAAGCACCGACTTCCCTCTTCAATTTCGCTCCAGAAAATTGCTATCTTTTCCTCCATCACGAGCTCCTTATATAGCTTTAACCTGTGCTGGAAAAGTTCAATCAGTCGACTGATCGGGACCATCAGTCGACTGATCACACTATTGTAGTGAGACAACGGTGTAATCCACGCTGAAAAAATCCAACGGCTAGGACATCAGTCGACTGATCATGACCATCAGTCGACTGATGAGCCATCACTTGACTGCTCGTCTCTGGCGAATGAGTGAGACTCATTCCAGGGTCAAAATCCGAGCATCACGATCGATCACATGATCACTAACAACATGAGGTTTTAACCCAAGTATGGTTCCCCCGCTAGACCACCCTTAGCCTAGACCTAAGCCTTCTAGCCACCTCCATCAACCTCACGCCTCTCGGATCCCTCCAAATCATCCATGACTTGTTCATCCATCGCGCTAGCCTTCAGGTGCTTCCATCGGCTATGTCATGCTAACGGTGTCTACACCGCCAAGGCACATTGGACTTACGCCGCCAAGACTCCGCTTGGACTTTACGCCGCCAACCATTGGACTTATGCTGCCAAGACTCCCGCTTGGACTTTACGCCGCCAATATCAAACCCTTGGACTTCTCAAATGACAAGGCTCAAGCTTGGACTTTCCCTTGCCAACCCATGTTGGACTTTCCATGCCAAGACCATGCTTGGACTTTCCATGCCAAGACCCATGCTTGGACTTCCCTTGCCACCCCATATTGGACTTCTCAAATACCAAGACCATGCTTGGACTTTTCATGTGCCAAGTGTCCCACTTGGACTTTCCATGCCAAGTACTCAAGACTTGGACTTTACCAAATGACAATTACATTGTCATATGTTTTTGTCGAAACATCAAAACATCACTCAAGTCAAACTCGAGTCCTGGTCAATCGTGACCTGAGCCGATTGCACCAACAATCTCCCCCTTTTTGATGTTTGACAAAAACCAAACAAATGATTGAGTTAGAACACTAACTCAAATCCTTTACCAATTATCCCAAATTGGTAAATACTCTCCAGATGTTCTCCCCCAAACATTCTCCCCCTTACTAACATCAAAAAGGTTTTCTCTCCAAGGAGGTCAATGTCTCATGTCCCAATGAGATATTACAATCTCCCCCTTGGTCCAAAAATACCTAGGATGCCTACCATCTTCCTAGTGATAATTCATATATCACTCAAGAGAGGCAATCCTATTCACTCTCCCAATTTCCAAAATAGGTATCAAAAACCTATCAATTTCCCAATTGATGATATATTCTCCCATTAACTTCTCCTCTTCAAGGAGAAAAAAAAACACATCCATCATCCCAAGATGGATACCTCCCCCTAAAGGCTTGCTCCCCCTTGACCATTGCACCAACAATGTCCTTGGGAAGTCCCTAAGCCAATAGAAACTCTAAACCATCAAAATTATGGTTAGAAATTCAACATTGAACTTTCCAACACCTTAAAATTGATACAAACCCTAAACACTTCTCCTAATCCATATCCAATGGATTTTCACCCTTTATAATGCTACCCAAAGCATATCCTAGGGTTAGGAGTTATTAGGGACCATAACCGTAGCTGAAATCGGGTTAAACACCCTTGGTTACCCCGAAATCAGGCTATTAGTCGAGTGATTCAGAAATCACGATCATGCATCATCATCGATCGGCCACCCGAGTATCGATCGATAAAAATCCCGATTTTCAGTTATCAGAAATGAGTTTTGAAAAATCATAACTAATTATACATATATTGAAAAATCACGAAATTTGATACGTATAATACTTATGACTAATACAATGGGTGAAAAATGTTTGAAAATTATTTTACCCATAAAATAGTGAAATTGGCACAAAGTTCAAAACCATTGAAATTTTCAATGTTTTGGTCCTACTTTGTATCAACTTCATCAATGGTGATTGCTATCAAAAGATAGGCTTCACCAAGGTTTTCTAAAATGATTTTAAAAAGTTTTCAAAACCTTATCTTGGATCATATTCCTTGGGCTCTATGTACATGACTTGTACACATGCTCTCCCAATGATCCACCAATAAAATTAGATGAGTTTTAGTTCAGCTAGATGCAAAAACTATGCACCTTGAACTTAACTCATATCCTAGCATCTCACATGTATCTAGGGTGTATAAATACACATACATGTCAATTAGATGTGAGATGTGGGTTTTGATTCATTTAATCTAGGGTTTCATTCATTTCCTAGGCAACCCTACTTGATTCCCTTATAAATGGGACTTCAAGTCATGCCATTGTCCTTAGTTCAATTTTAATCAATCTAATGCATGAAATGATCATGACATAAAGATAGCAATAATTAAGCATGGCCAATGATCATGATGATGTCATGGCATATGATAAAATCTAAAAACACATGACATTGGTCCTTAATCCCTAAGCATACTCATGACATATAAATGATAGAACATAAACATGATGTCATGTCATGGCATATGGCAAACAAATCATGGCAAGTAAAAAAAGTATAGGTATAAGTATACCTAAATTTTAATATTCATTGCCATTTGATATAATTAATTATATTTTGCCATATTATCACTAATCTTCCTAGTGTGCCAAAAACTCAAAATGGAAAACTAATCTCCAAAACTCAATTGTGCCAATTTAATCATTTTATCAAACTTCTCAAATAATATTGGCACATCCTAAAATCTTTTAGGATTAAAGCTCAAATGTATTTTCAAAGTAACCATAACCTTGAAAATATCCTAAAGTGCCACCTTTACCATGGTTGAGTTAACTACTCATCCAATCAAGGTTGGCAAACCCTAAACCCACCAAGCGTGAATCAATCACGCTCTTAGGAACCAAAAACCGATTTGAGCTCCTAGGGTTAATTAGGTATTCCTTAGGGATAACCTCCCTAGATACCTTCCTAATGACCCTCCTAGGCTTATTAGCCTTGGTCATTTTGGTCTTACCTAGGTTGATTCTAGGGGTAACTCCCCTTGCAACCTTCTTAGTGGCCACCCTAGGTTTCTTAGAAACCTTGGCCACTAGGCACAACCCTTGGTCAACTCTAGGGATGACTTCCCTATTGACCTTAGTTTTCCTAGGTTTAGTTCCATAATCAAATGGAACATTGTGATAGGTTTCCTTGGGCTTAGGTTTACCCTTGGATGAATCTAATTTCCTAGGTCTTGATTTTTGACAATTTGACTCTAGGCTTTGACTTCTAGACCCTACATGTTGACCTCTTGATCCTTGAAATAGATTTTGCATTTTTGCAAGGGTCTTTTCCATCTTTTCAAGCCTTGACCTCAAGACTTGATTTTCCTTTTCTAGTTGCCCAATTTTAGAATTTTGATTTAATCCTTGGGCATTTGACTTCCTAGGCATATGCCTAGTCCATTTAGGATTGAAACCTAGGTGTTCTCCTATTTTCTTGATAGATTCCCTAGGTAAAATATTTTTAGGGACATTAATCCCAAATTTCTTCTTATTTCCTAAGTGGACACTCTTAGCACCTAAACAAATATGTCTATTATTTCTAGCATGCTTTTCATGTACAATAGCAAGACTATTAAAATTATTCCTAGCATGCTTCTTATCCCTAGAAATTGAAGGTGCATTAATAAATTTTACCTTAGGGTTTGCCTTGGAGGCTCCCCCTACTTGTGTTGCTCCTTCTTGCCCTTTCTTCTTCCCCCTTGGGCAATGACTCCGGTAAAGCCCCTTTGAGTTGCACTTGAAGCATATGATGTGCTCCTTGCCTTTAGATGTTGGGGAACCGGCATCCTTGACTTTTGGTGCCGGTTGAGCCTTCTTTACCCTTTTTGGGCACTTAGTCTTGTAGTGCCCGGATTCCCTACACTCAAAGCAAATTATATGATTTTTGTTTAAAACCGAATTGCTTGAGTTACCTAGAGTGGTTGTAGGCCCCGGAGTGGATTCTTTATCTCTCCCGGAAGTGGATGGCTCCTCTTGAGATTGCCCTAGTGTGGAGGATGGTCTCTCCTCCTCAATCCTAGAAGTGGATGCTTCTTCCACTTCTTCCTCCTTTTCTTTCTTCGATCCGGAAGTTGACTCCATCTCAACTTCCGATTCCTCACTTTCACTTGAGGATGAACTCTCTTCTTCATCCTCCTCTTCCAAGACTTCTTTGACCGATGATGAGTTTTCATGGAGCTTTGCCACTTGGCTCCATAACTCCTTAGCATCCATAAAGTCCCCTACCATACACACAATATCATTAGGGACCAAATCAAAAATAAAATTTACTACCTTTACATTTTTCTCGAAGGCTTGAATTTGATCTTCACTCCATCTCTTCCTTTTGAGGAAACCACCTCTTGGTCCTCTTGGAAACTCAAATCCATCCATTAATAGGGACCACCCCTCAAAATCTTTCATCATTAAAAAGTCTTCAATCCTTTTCTTCCAAGAATTGAAGCCTTCTCGTCCATAGGATGAATAAGGGACCGGTGTGTTGATGTCCCATCCTAATTGTTCTTGGACTTCCATCTTTTCCTCTAGCATCTTGACTCCGGGTTGTTAATCCGTAGAAGAGCCCCGGGCTCTGATACCACTTGTTAGGAATATTGGAACGGCTAGAGGGGGGGTGAATAGCATCGTTCTCAAGTTGTCGAAAATCGATCGTGTTCGTCTCTGCAATTTCGTTAGCGCAGCGGAATATAGATATAATACAATAACGAAATGGACAAGCACACACAAAGACACGAAGATTTAACGTGGTTCGGAACCGCACGGTTCCTACTCCATGGATCAGGTTCGCACGAACCCTAGCGATGTCAATCACACACCACTATAATAATAACTCCTTCTCGAAACAATCCGGAGGCGGAGAAACCTCGTACAATATGATTACAACAATAATCAAGTAGATACAAGCAAATACAATATGAAATACAAATGCAAGTAAAGGAAAAACACTTTACATTGATCTTTGATTGCCTTGAACTAGCTTTGAAGGACTGGAAAGCACCAACTTCCCTCTTCAATTTCGCTCAAGAAAATCGCTATCTTTTCCTCCATCACGAGCTCCTTATATAGCTTTAACTGCCGAAAGGTCGATCCGATCGGATCGGACCATCATCGACCGATCACTCGCTGCCGTGGAGACAACGGTGTAATCCACGCTAGAAAAAATCCAACGACTAGGACATCAGTCGACTGATCATGACCATCAGTCGACTGATGATCCATCACTCGACTGCTCGTCTCAGTAGTCGAGTGAGACTCCATTCTGTGGCCGAAAATCCGAGCATCCCGATCGATCACATGATCACCGATCGCTCATCCATCACCGACCGCCTAACAATGGCAAATGATCGCTAGGTGACTTCCGCAGCCAAACCCTAGTTGACTTTAGTCCCTGATCGCCACATGGCATCAGTCGACTGACACACCTCAACCATGAGGTTTTAACCCAAGTATGGTTCCCCCATACTTGCTAGACCACCCTTAGCCTAGACCTAAGCCTTCTAGACACCTCCATCAGCCTCACGCCTCTCGGATCCCTCCAAGTCATCCATGACTTGTTCATCCATCGCGCTAGCCTTCAGGTGCTTCCATCGGCTATGTCATGCTAACGGTGTCTACACTGCCAAGGCACATTGGACTTACGCCGCCGCCAAGACTCCGCTTGGACTTTACGCCGCCAACCATTGGACTTATGCTGCCAAGACTCCCGCTTGGACTTTACGCTGCCAATATCAAACCCTTGGACTTCTCAAATTCCATGGCTCAAGCTTGGACTTTCCCTTGCCAACCCATGTTGGACTTTCCATGCCAAGACCATGCTTGGACTTTCCATGCCAAGACCCATGCTTGGACTTCCCTTGCCAACCCATGTTGGACTTCTCAAATACCAAGACCATGCTTGGACTTTTCATGTGCCAGTGTCCCACTTGGACTTTCCATGCCAAGTACTCAAAACTTGGACTTTACGAAATGACAATTACATTGTCATATGTTTTTGTCGAAACATCAAAACATCACTCAAGTCAAACTCGAGTCCTGGTCAATCGTGACCTGGGCCGATTGCACCAACAATATATATATATATATATAATTAACTATGATGTGGTCATGGCCCTAGTACAATCTTCTCAAGCCAATGAGAAGATCGGACGGTCAACCTAAGGCTAGCGACTTCTTCAAGCGCTTCCTTTGACCGCCATGTGTCGTCGGCACCCTTCTCGTAACTTCGTCTACAAGTGGACTTTCCACCGCTCCATTTTGTACATTACAAATATGAAACTCGAGTTACATTTGAGTCTAAAACTATTTACAACTAGAATTTCAAAAGAAGAGGTACGACGCGCAGGTAGCATACACTATACAATACGCACAACCATAAAAATGACACGTAGGCCGTATTATGAATTACAACATATCACAATCCAATCAAATTGGGGTCATTGGGCCATGACAATCACAGAATTATACATAATTATAAATTATGTATTTTTACAGAAAATTTCTATAATTTTTCCTATTTTTTTTTTCAATTTTATGAGTCACCTCTCTGTAACGGTCCCGCTAAGCGGTTTCTGGGCGCGATCACGGGACAAGGCCCCTTTCGGGGATAGGGGCAGCGCCCTTACTCGCAAAATAAACTTAGCGAGTGTCCCTACTACAATCTTACAGCGACTTAAGTCACTGTCCCAAAAACCTAAAGCGAGAACTTGCCGTTTCGGAGAGTTTTTCTCGGTGGTTCAAGCCGACAAGTGTCCCAACACTTGTTGCTTCGACTCTTCGAGAAAAATACCCAAAAATTCTATAAAAATAGGAAATTTACAGAAACATAAAATTCTGCAATTTTTATTTCTAATACAAAAATTACAAAAAAAAAGGAAACACATACATGCTTCGCACGTGGCTGTGATACCACTGTTGGACTTTCTGAGCCGCAAAAACCGCCTTTGAGCATTGCGGAAACCCCGGAAGTCCGGCCAAGGATTCGTGCGAAGATGTATTAAAACTAAAACATTGTATGTGTTTACTAAAAACCCTAGATCTACCTTAGATCTAAAAGGTGAGATCATTACCCTCGATGCGACGCCCTTCGCGAATCCTTTACGTCCAAAAGCTTCGCCAGAACTCAAGAGCGTCAAGTGCACACTCCTCTCAAGAGCGTCAGTCCGCAGACAATGACCATGCATATACATTGCTGATATATATGTACGCATGTATTCGATATATGTTTTACATATGCCTATGAGATGCTGCATTTGTTTGTTGTATATGTTTGTTCATCATGATACATGTCATTTGCATTTTATATACTGCAATGTGTTGAGCATGATATATGTGTTGGTCTAGACTGATGTATGCACTTGATTAGCATCATGTCATAGTGTGGTATGGACCAAGATGTTATTACATGTGATTATATACTTTTCATATGTCTGAGTATTGGTCAGGTATGGGATTGACTTTGTACGTTATATGGGTTATGTTATTGTATATCTGTTCAGGATGATCTAGCTTAGAGTGTTGAAGACCGACAGGTACGTTGGTACATTACTTCATGTTCAGTTGATCAGTTTAGTATATACATTGAGTATGACTTTACTGTGGTTACTTGCTATTAGATTTGGATAGGACTGTATGTCTATTGGACTCATGTTGTATACCTGTAGATCTTCACGTGTATACTTGTAGATCTCTTTACCCTATATGTTCATGCACTCTCTACATATTACCCCTGAGTTTATACTCACCACCCCGGGACCCTGGGCTTCCTGTCGCCCAGGTAACAGGTAGAGGATTCCTTAGACGTTCGGAGCTCTGCCAGCTGATCCCATCTCACACCGAACGGATGGAGGTTTATTTACGATTTATTGTATTCTTGTGGATTGATGTATTCCGTATTGTTGTTTTTGGTTCTAGCCTATATTGTTTCCGTATTTGTGATATACGGATGTATTGTATGTATTTTGCCGTTGTTGTGGTTTCTATTATGATTCTTGTTGTGTCAAGTCACTCCGGAGTGCACAGTTGGGTCTTTGTATATTGTTTTATTTGTAGTATGTTTCCGCTGTATTTGGTATGTTGATATCTTTGTATTATATTATTGTTGTGGGCCTACGGGCCTTGTATTAACCCGATATGTTGCCACGTACAGAGGAGATGCTGTCCGTTTGCTTTTCGGCATGACATACTCTCGGGGCGTGACAATTTTATTTGTATTAGAGCCCTAGGTTGCGAAGTCTACTTTCAGATTTTATTTCGTTCGGACATCGAGTTTTGCTTTACTCGATTTTGGTTTTGTGAGTTCTGGGATCTGGCTGTTGTGGACATCTCCGAGCTACAAGGTTTAAGGTATGTTAATAGTTATTACATATCCTTCTGTTGGCTATGCATTTAGTTGCTTATAACAGTGCATGCCTTGTAGTATGTTAGTCACTATTTGTAACCATGGTTTGAGTTTGACCACGGGAACGATATGTTGAGGTTATTATATATGTACCTTCTATCGAAAAGGTAATTACCTTTGAGAGCCGACTAATACCGAGTCAGAAAGTAGGGATTAGGTAGTCACATCTCTCGTGGAGATCATGGATTACGGTCCTAAGATTTTCACTAATTATGATAGTCAGATCATTACCTATTGGGTAATGGATGTTTAGTACACTATTGTTGATGCAGATAGTAGAGGATTAGTTTGGAGATATTCATAGGGATTTTGATCCCTGAGTTGGTCTTGTTAGGTTGTATAACATTGGGAGTACTTTTTGGAGTACTTGACTCGGGTTACACGAAGATAGTAGTGTTAGTTGAATACCATTATCCGGATTTAGCCGGTACTTGGTGAAAGAGATAGAAAGTAACCTACAGGAAATAATGTATCATTTGGTCACAGTTCAGTGATGTTGTGTGACAGTAATTCCCCACGTCACCTTCTCTGACTCATTGTCACGGAATTCTTGGGCATCGAGTAGGGTGATCGGTTGGTAATGAAAGTACCATGCAGAGTCGTTAGACTTGCGAGGGTTACGACCACCTAATAACTCGAGAATGTGATCGACATGTGTTAAGCCACCTACGGTTGACATCTTGATCAGATGTTTGGGACTCCTATCGATTCTATCTAAGGCGTTAGACCGAGTCATTTATATAGAAATGATTTCAGCAAGTGTTTTAAGGAGTTGGAGATTTAATAAGCAGATATTGCAAGTCAAATTATTGGAATTAGAAATCTCCGAATGTTGGACAAAAGGAGCAAGATTGGAGTCATGGGCCACGAGCGACTATTGGAGAGTTTTCCGATCATATAAGACCGATTGTAGATCGACAACACCTTTTTCATTTTTATCAGCGAAATCAGAGGAAAGACTCCGAAGGGAGATTATGTGCGTGAAGTGCGGGTCACGACGACACCAGAGTCAGATTATCCGACGGATCATTTTATCTATTTCTACTATAAGCAGCCGATATCTAGAAGGATAGTATGTACTTTGAAGACTCAGTTAAAGACTATGGATGATGCTTTTGAGCGGACGATCCACAACCTCGGAAGCCGAGATCATGACAGAAGAATGGATTATCACATCAGCAGCGATCTACTACCTCAGATATAGTTGGAGCTCTTTGATACTTTCATTCTAAGAAGTAAGTTACTCAAAGAAGATTTACCAAGACATCTCAAGATTCGGATGTTCAAAAAACAATCATACCTTCCTGACGACGAATCGCTTACCTTCCCAGGCGTAGTTATGATTTGTTCAAAGGAGAGATAGTATACGACGATAGTCGTATCTATGCAGTATTCTTCAGTTGCAGCTATACCTTTCACAGAGTTGGAGCGTGCTACGATGTTGACAGTTCTTTAGTATTTTACAGCCGGATGTGTACCCTTTTGCCAGTACAATAGTGTTTACCATCTCCATTGCAGTTGTTGCAGTTTGTACCTCAGTTCAGCAGTTGATTTCAGTTCCTTCATGGCAGATTTTTGCAACTACTTGAGCTCAACCGTCCAGAATAGATGTTAGACAAGTTTACATGATTACTCGAGAAGCAGTATAGAAGACCGAAGGATCGGTCCTTCGGGGTATTACTTTAGGTTATCCTATTTGCGGATATATCGAGAGATACTGGTAGTTTACAGGTATCTTTGTTTAGAACATTCTTGGATAGGGTTCGAAGGGTTCCTAGCGACTTGTGGGTTGGTGATTTTTCTCTACCGTCAGGTGAGATGTTGATCAACAATGAAGAAGTCAAGGGATACCCTTAGCCTTTGCTAGACATACCTCTACTATAGGCATATCCTTACAGATAGTTGGATTGTTGGAGCGTTGTTATACTTGGACTCTCGGATCTACGTATAATCCGAGAGTATTTGGATGTAGTTACGGATGAACTCTCCGACTGGTCCTTGCATGGGCAAGTGGAATATACGATTGAGGTGATTTCGGGAATAGTCCTGATATTGGGGACCTCATACCGGGAGATGATTTTATGGGTATTAGTGTTGCTAAACACTATGGGAGATTTATCTGCCTCAGTGTTTCTTCTTGAGAAGACTTGTAACTCTTTGTTAGAAGAGAGTCAGACCTTGAGTTTATGCATCGATTATCAATGATTGGAATGCAGTAGTTGTTGTGAATGAATATCCTTCGTTGTGGATAGATGATTTGTTTATATCAGCTAAATGCCACCTGTGTATATCCTTGGGTTGGTCTACGACTGGAGGTTTGATATTGTAGTAACTTAGTGTCATACAATTATCATTGTCAGTGTGATGATTGAGCTATCATCAGCTTAGAGTAAAAGGATGCAGGTGTGTAGAAGACGACATTTCATACTTGGTATGAATCTTAGGAGATGTTGATAGTGTTGTAGATAGGCGTTCATGGATTTGAGGAATCAAGTACACTTGGAGTATTTGAGATCGATTGTCATCATATCTGTAGAGGATATATGATTGGGGATATATTCATAATCTTAGGAGAAATTGTGGTGTCCCTAGATTGATTTGGTATTTACCAGAGATGAGGATAGGATGTTTTAGCGATACTATATCGCCGACTTGTTGGACCAAGAAGGTGATCGAAATCATCTAGTCGGAAGTTGTGAAGCTAGTTTTCAGGGCCTAGACGATGACTGAATTTTGCATTAGTGTTAGTTAGTCCTTCCATTGGGGATGTAAAGGTACTGCAAATAGATGCAATATTTCAGGGATTAGGAGCGATCCCGATGCAGTTGAATGAGACGTATATTATGTGTATGCTAGTTGAGAAACTAGCGAGATTAGTCATTATAGTCTTCTGGTTACTTTTAGTTCTGTGTGACAGAATAAATTTTGGACATTAGAATAATTTCTCTTGTGAGAATAAATATCCGTCTCTGGGAAGGATAGTGGTTCCTAGAGTTGCATTCGATTTAGGAAGAGTTGTTTCAGGAGACTCTTTATTCGAGAGTGATGATTTATTCGGAGTGTATCCGAAAATAGTGAGTATTGAGACGCTCCAGTTGGTGGAACGATATGTGGGACATGGATGATTCCGTAGTTTGATGTTGGGTATGCCAACAAGCAAAGGTGGAATATTAGTGACCAGTAGGGTTACGTACCATGATGAAGTGAGAGCCTAGTACGTTAGACGGTGTTGGGAGATTATCTAGAATTCGGAAAGGACTTGATCGGATTTGGGTAGTCGATGGTCGATTAACTAGGTCCGTTCATTTTCTTCCGAGCCATAAGATGGACTCCGTTGGATTGCTTGATGAAATTATATCCATAAAGTAACATTGAGTATCATTTTTGATAGTGATTTATGATTCCCCTTACGATTCTGGCAAAGTTTCCATCGGTTACGGGTATAGAGTTCCACTCTGGTACAGTTATTGACCTTTTAATAGATTGGCTGAGAGCGTATAAGAGCTGGAATATAATATTCGAGCTCAGTACTCTACTTAGTCACTTGAGGTGTGACTTTGCTCCGGATACTTGAGATGGTTGTTGTGACATCTCGTACTCGTACGTGAGTCGGAAATTTAGGGACCAAATTTTTATAAGTGAGGGAGAATATAAGATATGAAAAAAATAAATAAATAAATAAATAAATAAACCTTGTTAGTAGAGAAATTTTCTTATAAAATTTCTCGGGAATTCATAGAAATTTTTTCCGGATTAAAAAGGAGAATGTACGAGGAAGATTTGAGATTAAACAGGTGGTTAAGTCAACTTAGGCTAATTTGGACTTGACCTAGGCTAGCTCAACCACAAATGGTGGGGTTATAAGGTTGAACCGGATGCAGATTCCGCTAATTCCTTTTCCAGCCCCGATTTCTTTCTCCTCTTCCCGATCACGCGATTCCTTCTTCTCCTCAAATCGCGATCTCGTCTCTCCCTCTGTTTTTCCTTTTGTCGCGGCTCATCTCTTCCGACGATCTGCCACCATCGACGCTCGAGGCAGCCGATCTCCACCGTAGCTGGACGCGTCGGCTTATCTCCGGTGCCTTGTCTCTTCTACCCCATTGTCACCGCTGCCGGAGCTGCTCGCCGTCCAACTTCGTCGAATGTCTTCAGCTACCACACCTAGTTGCCACCTGCATTTATCGAGGATTGGCCCCGCCGGAGGTGTTCTCCTCTTCCTTATCCAGATCCCTGCCCACAGCTGATCTCGCCGCCCTTCTTCTCCCCGTCCGACAACAACAAACACCACAGCCATGGCTGAGATCTGCACGATTGCTGCAGTGTCGATTCTTATTGGAGCTGATTTACCAACTCTTATTCGTCGTTGCCGCCGGAGTTAGGTAAGTCGTTGAACCTCTCCTCAATCTTGGACAAGATCTGTTCTTATTGGTAATCCCTATCGCCTTGAGCTGGGTTTTTCGTGTTTGGGCAGTGTTGGAGTTGGTGTTGCGCCGGAAAACAGGGAGTTCTGCCGGAGGAGATTTGATCGGTAAGCTCATGTTACCCTTTCTATTCGACAGTCCTTATGTGTTTGGATGGGGGTTGATCTCTGTGTGTGTGTGTGAATTGATTGGCGGTGATAGATCGATCTTGAAGTAAGCTGCAATTACAACCCTGATTCAAGTGTTCAATTCTGTTTCCTTAAATGATTCGGTGGATGATTGGTGGATGTGGATTGGGGTTGGAGATGCCACAGCTGTAGAATGTGTTAGGGATGCATTTGAAGTTGCAGCTGGGATGATTGGCTTAGATCGGTAACCCATAAAGGAATTGCTTGGGGTTTAATTATCTAATTTCTGGTAATTGGGTTCTGATTGTTCTTGTGGTCACTGACCATGGATGAGAGAATGGATGGAGTTGTGGTGAGGTTGATTTGAGTGTATTTAGATCTATTTACTTTAATAGATCTTTGGATGTTGGTGATCTATTGTGAGTGTGGTTATGGTGTATCAGATTGGGATAATTGAGTTTTTAATTCGTTGACGAGGAAAGGATGCGAGTATAGGAACGATGTAGTGTTTAGTTCCTACGTTTGTTGGATACTTGTACTTAATCATTGTAGCTATTATGTGCAGGTTTGGGGATACGAAGCAGGTCCACGACCGTGAGGATTATTCGAGCTTCGTATCAGGTGGGTAATATCTACCTGGTCCGGTAGTTTTGATCAAATTCCAGTGCATGAACTTGGACTTATGCTATTACTTTGATCTTAGATCTACTCTTATTTAATCATATGCTTGTACTGCCTTGACCTTTGAGATATATACTCTGTTACTTCATTGATTATCTAGCACGAATAGGAACTATAAACCCTATTATGTGTTAGCTGATGGATGTTCGATGTAAGTGGTTAGGGTTATCTTTGTGACCTCAGATTGGGTTACTGTGTTACATCACTAGAGTTAGGTGATGGATTGGATTATGGAGTCGATTGTTATATCATACCCGTATTAGTGGTGCATCTATGGTGGATCTAGTTGTTTGTGCATAGATAAGTATGTGGTTGTCAGTATGTGACCATGGACTAGAGGTCCTAGCATGATGGTATATTCATTATGGATTGTGTGCCTGTGTATGGTTATATGGACGGTCGATAGTATCTCGCTGCTGACTAGAGGTCTTAGCGTGATTGACTGTCAGATGTGTATGACTCTTTGTGCGATAAAGAGAGTCTTGTGGAGTGTAGTCCTTGCATAGTTGACTATTGGTTGACCAGGACTCCCCGTGGGATAGGGAGTGTTGCGAGGATACCTATATGGAGCTATGCATCATTACATTTGCATGCATGCTGTTGATTGGGTCTCCCTTGTGGTTGAGATGGGTCGTCAGTCATCCTACCTCCCCGGCCACTCGGGGTAGTGGTAGCAGGGTTGATGGCAGAGCATTAGATGTGCCGCACTAGGCCACTATAGACAGTGGTAGCTAGAGTGGCGCGTGCTTGTCCCGACGCGGCAACACTCGCCCACTCATGGGTAGTGGTAACTAGAGTTGCTTGCAGCAGGGGCCCCTAGGGTAGTATATAGCTCTATGGCAGCTACCTACCAGTCATACTACCCAACTCGGCCACTCGAGAGTAGTGGTAGCTGGAGTCAGGATAGTTCTCATTGTCGTGCCACCCTGGCCACTCTGGGGTCGTGGTTGGACTGGTCCGCAGACAATGACCATGCATATACATTGCTGATATATATGTACGCATGTATTCGATATATGTTTTACATATGCCTGTGAGATGCTGCATTTGTTTGCTGCATATGTTTGTTCATCATGATACATGTCATTTGCATTTTATATACTGCTATGTGTTGAGCATGATATATGTGTTGGTCCAGACTGATGTATGCACTTTATTAGCGTCATGTCATAGTGTAGTATGGACCGAGATGTTATTACATGTGATTATATACTGTTCATATGTCTGAGTATTGGTCAGGTATGGGATTGACTTTGTACGTTATATGGGCTATGTTATTGTATATTTGTTCAGGATGATATAGCTTAGGGTGTTGCAGACCGACAAGTACGTTGGTACATTACTTCATGTTCAGTTGATCAGTTTAGTATATACATTGAGTATGACTTTATTGTGGTTACTTGCTATTAGATTTGGATAGGACAGTATGTCTATTGGACTCATGTTGTATACATGTAGATCTTCGCATGTATACTTGTAGATCTCTTTACCCTATATGTTCATGCACTCTCTACATATTACCCCTGAGTTTATACTCACCATCCCTGGGCTTCCGCCTGTGTAATGTGTAGAGGATTCCTTGGACGCTCGAGCTCACACCGGTGATCCAATCTCACACCGAGCGGATGGAGGTTTTTTTATGATTTATTGTATTCTTGTGGATTGATGTATTCTGTATTGTTGTTTTGGGTTATAGCCTATATTGTTTCCGTATTTGTGATATACGGACGTATTGTATGTATTTGGCCGTTGTTGTTGTTTCTATTATGATTCTTGTTGTGTCAAGTCACTCCGGAGTGCACAGTTGGGTCTTTGTATATTTTTTTATCTGTAGTATGTTTCCGCTGTATTTGGTATGTTGATATCTTTGTATTATATTGTTGTTGTGGGCCTTGTATTAACCCGATATGTTGCCACGTACAGAGGAGATGCTGTCCGTTTGCTTTTCGGCACGACATACTCTCGGGGCGTGACAACATGACCTCACCATTACTTTGCACTCAATGCTTACCTTTTGTCCTCCTAACCTGATCCCTAGCTTTCGGTCACTACCAAAGTTCCTCGACTCCAACGAGGTTCTCCTGGTGTTGCCCAACCACCACAGTTTCTCATCCCGAGATTCTTTCTGTGTCATTGACCTTCAACTTAGCTTAATTATTTCCTGCACACTTAATAATACAACACATGAGATAACAATAACAACTTACCTTTGGACCTTTACCATGATCAAAACCTAAGTTTAATTATCTGGTGCCCCTGCACCAACACAGTTAAGGCACCGCCTCGACTGGAACTCCAGTCGAGGCGCCCATCGATTGCTAGTCGGCTCCCATCAATCAATTGATGATAATCCCAATCGACTACCTAGAGTCGACTCCACTGCCAAGTGTCAAATCACTTGACCAATGGACTGGTCCATAACCCCAGTGGACTGGTCCATAAGCCCAGTCGACTGATAAACCTCAAACATTAGGTTTAACTCAAGTATAATGTCCTCATACTTGCTAGACCACCATTAGCCTTGACCTAAGCCTTCTAGTCACCTCCATCAACCTCACGCCTATCGGATCCCTCCAAGTCATCCATGATTTGTTCATCGATATGCTAGCCTTCATATGCTTACATCGGCTATTGTCATACTAACTGAGTCTACACCACCAAGGAACATTTGGGCTTATTCTTCCAAGACACACACTTGGACTTTACGCTGCCAAACATTGGACTTATGCTGCCAAGATTACCACTTGGACTTTACACTGCCAATATCACACCCTTGGACTTCCCAAATGGCAAGTACCCATGACATGGAATTTCACAATCAAGACTACACACTTGGACTTGCATGACCAAGACTACACCCTTAGACTTTACTTGCCAACCCATGTTGAACTTTTCAATTGTCGAGACACATCCTTGGACTTTCCATTCCAAGTACCCAATACTTGGACTTTCCCATTGCCAAGACCCATGCTTGGACTTTCCATACCAAGTGTCCCACTTGAACTTCTCCATCATATGGTCAACCCCATGTCAACCATATCGTCAACCAATTATCAAACAATGGTCAACTCATCGTCAAACATCAAAATACTACTCGAGTCAAACTCGAGTCTGGTCAATCATGACCTGGGCCGATTGCACCAACAATCTCTCCCTTTTTGATGTTTGACAAAAACCAAACACCTTTGAGTTAGAATACTAACTCAAGTCATCAACTCTCATACTTTGGATACTTCTCTAAAATCTTTAAATTATCCCCCTTTTTGACATATATCAAAAAGGCTCTCTCCCCAAGGGTGTCAATGTCTATATATCCCAATGAGATCTTACAATCTCCACCATGGTCCAAAAACATCTAGGATGCCTTCATTCTTCCTAGTGATAAGTCTCCTATCACTAAAGAGAGGCAATCCTCACTTCTCCAAATTCTCTCCCTTATGAGGAAGAACACATCCATCATCCCATGATGGATAACCTCCCCCTAAAGGCTTGCTCCCCCTTGACCATTGCACCAACAATGTCCTTGGAGAGTCCCTAAGCCTATAGGAACACTAAAACATCAAAATTATGGGCAAAAGTTCAAACTTGAACTTTCATACACCTTAAGATTTGATACACACCCAAACAACTCTTCTAATCCATATCCAATGTATTTTTACCCTTCCAATGCTTACCAAAGCATATCCTAGGGTTAGGAGTAGTTAGGGCAGCTTACCATAGCTAAACATGGGCTAAACATTTTTGTTTACTCGAAATTAGAATTTGGCAGTCGACTGCCTTCCATGGGAGTCGACTAATTTCTGCAAATGCAGAAATCAAAAATCAAAAATGAATTTTGGAAAAACATAAGTAATTATGCATAATTTTAAAAATCATGAAACTTCACACGTATAATACTTAAGTCAATCATTATGGGTGAAAAATATTTGAAAAATAAAATATTGAGAATGATACAAAACTCAAAAACATTGATAACTGTAGGGAATTCTATATGCCAAATAGCATATGCGCAACGGAAAAATTAGGATCCCTTCCTAGTGATCCTTGCGAAAGAAAACCTCGTACAAAATAAATTTCTCTAAAACCAAACCTATCTTATAGGAGAGGATTACCTTTGTTGCGTGCCCTTGTTAATCCCGCTTTTCCTTTTGGTTTGTTGGATCTTTAGCACGTTCAAATGTCCGTGCCTCTATACGTATCCACACGAGCAAGCTCTTGTCTCACAAAAGAAAAACTAGAAGGGCTCTCCTTTACTTCTTGCTAGAGAAGTCCCTAAAGGAGAGGAAGCTAGGGAAAAAGAGAAGGGAAGAAGAAGACTACTCTTCTTGCTAGCCTACACTCACAAAACCACACAACCAAAGCTTCCACCAAGCTCTCAAGCTCTCACACAACCACAATGCTTACTATGGCCGGCCACTTCATGGAGTCTTTTATAGGGTTGGAAAAACCCTTTCACCTCCACACATTCAATGCAATCCATTGCATTGAGACACAATCCAAAAAGGAGTTGGCTTCCTTGTTTGGCCGGCCACTTAAGGAGACAAAAACCACTTTGTCTCCTTCCACCTCATCTAGCTTAGGTGGATGCTTAGGTGGCATGCTTATGTGGCATTCTTATGTGGCATTCATGCATGTTGAATTAATCTTATTAATTCAATTAAGCTTATGTTATCATATTGAATTAATCTCATTAAATCAATAAGGTAACATATTGAATTAATCTCATTAAATCAATTAGCTAAAATTCTCATTAAGCTTAAAGTCCAAAAACCATTTTGTACTTAAGCTTATTCCCAAATTATTCTAGTCAAACTAGAATACTCTAATTCCTCTAATTATCATGCTCTTTGTGTGTGACCCTATAGGCTCTCATAACGTTGGCAGTTGATCTAAACTCTTTTAGATACACAAGCAATGAGCGGCATCTAGCAATATATCATTGCTACCCAAGTTATGAGATAAGTCAAGATCCGACTAACCTTTCCGTGACTACTTTAATGTATGACCGTGTCCTTCTATCCTTGATATCAGATTGACCAATGAGGCATAGACCGTGTCATCCTCGATCAATCTATGTGTTTCTTGATCCCTGAGTAAACTAACTCAAACAAATGAGCTCAATATCTCATATTGACTCATTCAAGCATGACCATGCGTTTTAGTAGTTCTACTCAATCAAGGGGCCCACCGATATCACTCTCGTCATATGAGAGGGATAGATCCCATCTACATCACTCACATCCCTCCGCATAATTTGTTATATACCCAGTAATCGCCTTTATGGTCCACCCTGTTACGGGTGACGTTTGACGATACCAAAGTACATAACTCCTTATGTAGGGAACCGTAGTGACTTCAAGTTCGAGGACTATTCATACCAATAGTCACATGAGAAAGTTTATGACACTCATATAACGATCCATGAAACTTTCTCATGGCGGGTCAGTTCAGTATATATTCTCTAATATATACCCATGTGTTAACTTGATATCATATATCCATGATTTGTGAGATCAAGTCATCAATTGACCTACATGCTAGTCTTTATGTATTAATATTGCCCTTGCATATTAATACTTGACTAGGAACATTTAGAAAGTGTTCTCTACAGCCTCTCATAATCAATTCTGCCAATTGATGTGCTGTAGATAAGAACCTACTTTTCTAGGGCATTACTATATTTAATTTAGCTGGCACAAGCAAGACTTAAATATAATAACCAATCCTTTGCCTTTATAGAATATGATACAAAATGTTCCCTATTCAACCATCACATGATTGGTTCTTAGGGCTATAACTAACAATCTCCCACTAGCACTAGTACCAATCACTATGATATCTAATACCTAGTGACCTAGTGTGACCATCATGCTTCCTCTGTGCCAAAGCCTTTGTCAATGGATCTGCGATGTTAGCTTCTGTCGGTACTCTGCATATCCTCACATCTCCTCTATCGATGATCTCTCGAATGAGATGGAAGCGCCGCAGTATGTGTTTGGTCCGCTGATGTGATCGAGGTTCCTTAGCCTGTGCAATAGCCCCATTGTTGTCACAATAGAGGTCTATTGGATCTGTAATGCTAGGAACTACCCCAAGTTCACTGATGAACTTGCGGAGCCAAACAGCCTCCTTTGCTGCATCAGACGCAGCAATATACTCGGCTTCTGTTGTAGAATCAGCAACTGTGTCCTGCTTTGAACTCTTCCAGCTCACAGCTCCACCATTCAGGCAAAACACGTACCCCGATTGCAATCTATAGTCATCCTTGTCTGTTTGGAAGCTTGCATCACTGTAACCCTTTACAGCTAGCTCCTCATTGCCTCCAAATATCAGGAAATATTCTTTCGTTCTTCGTAAGTATTTAAGAATATTTTGATCGCTATCCAAACTGACTTTCACCGATCCGGACCGTATCTACTCGTCATGCTCAAAGCATACGAGACGTCAGGACGAGTACAAAGCATGGCGTACATGATAGACCCTATGGCAGATGCATAAGGGATCTTATCCATGCGATCTCTCTCCTCCTTAGAAGAGGGACATTGAGTCTTCGAAAGACTCACACCATGTGATAAAGGCAGAAATCCTTTCTTGGAATTTTGCATAGCAAAACGATCTAGCACTTTATCAATGTATGTACTCTGACTTAGGCCAAGTAATCTTTTAGATCTATCTCTATAGATCTTGATGCCTAGAATATAGGCAGCTTCACCTAAGTCTTTCATCGAGAAACAATTCCCTAACCACATCTTCGAGTGAGGGAATATCATTTCCGATGAGAAGTATGTCATCTACATACAAGACAAGAAATACAACTCTGGTTCTACTATTTCTCTTGTAGACACAAGGTTCATCTTCATTCTTGATGAAACCAAACTCCTTGATTGCATCATCGAATCAAGATTCCAAATGAGAGGCTTGCTTTAGTCCATAAATGGACCTTTGCGGTTTGCATACCTTTCCAGATGCTTTGGATCTTCAAAACCCTCAGTGTGTCATGTACACATCCTCGAGTAGCTTTCCATTCGTAAAAGTGGTTTTGACATCCATCCGCCAGATCTCATAATCGTGGTAGGTCGCAATAGCAAGTATGATCCGAATGGATTTAAGCATCGCAATCGTGAAAAGGTTTCATCATAGTCAATACCATGAATTTGTTTGAATCTTTAGCCACCAATCTACCTTTATAGGTATGCTTATTACCATCCATGTCTTTTTACTTTAAAGACCCACTTACACCCAATGGGTTTTACCCTTGGTGGATCAACCAAAGTCCATACTTGGTTAGTGTACATGGATTCCATTTCGGATCTCATGGCCTCTAGCCATTTCTGAACTGGCTCATCATAGCTTCTTGATAGGATGTAGGCTCGCCAAGATCGATAAGCAATACATCACCTTCACCAAGAGAAAAGAATATCTCTCAGGTTGACGACGGATCCTATCAGATCTACGAAGAGGTTGGTCTACTTGAACAGGTGTTTGCTCCACAACTCTTTGGGCAACAATTTCCTCATCCACAACACTTTGTGGTTCCTGTTCATTTTCCATCGAAGCCTTAGTGTTATCGTCATCTTGAACTTCTTCAAGATGAATTTTACTCCCACTAGTTTTTCTAGAAATAAATTCTCTTTCTAGAAAGACAGCATTTCTGGCAACAAACACCTTGCCAAGTGTGGGATTGTAAAAGTAATATCCCTTAGTTTCCTCGGGATATCCTACAAAATAACACTTATCTGATTTGGGTCCTAGTTTATCTGAGACTTGACGTCTAACATAAGCTTCACAACCCCAAATCTTTATAAAAGACATTTTGGGACTCTTCCCAGTCCATATCGTATATGGTGTCTTTTCTATGGCTTTTGATGGGACGCGATTAAGTGTGAAAGCGGCTGTCTCTAGAGCTAGTCCCCAAAAGGAAGTAGGTAGATCAGTCTGGCTCATCATTGATCGTACCATATCTAATAGAGTACGATTTCTCCTCTCAGATACACCATTCCATTGTGGTGTTCCAGGGGGAGTTGGGATATTATCCCACACTCACCAGTGATCACGAAACTCTTGACTAAGGTATTCACCACCTCGATCTGATCGAAGTAGCTTAATACGCTTACCAAGTTGGTTTTGTACTTCATTCTTGAATGCTTTGAACTTTTCAAAGGATTCTGACTTATGTCTCATCAAATATAAGTAGCCAAATCTACTCATATCATCAGTGAAAGTAATAAAGTACTTATAGCCTCCTCTTGCTTCGACATTGAAAGGCCCACATACATCAGTATGTATGAGTCCTAACAAGTCCGTCGCTCTCTCGCCATGTCCACTAAATGGAGTTTTAGTCATCTTTCCCAAAAGACAAGATTCGCATACCTCATATGATTCAAAATCAAATGAGTCCAATAATCCATCTTTATGGAGTTGGGATATGCATTTTTCATTTATGTGACCTAGGCGACAGTGCCAGAGATATGTTTGGTTCAAATCATTCGATTTGAATCGTTTGGTATTTACGTTATAAATTGGGTTTTCTAAATCTAGAAAATAGAGACCATTCATAAGTGGTTCATTACAATAGAACATTTCATTTAAATAAATGGAACAACATTTGTCCTTTATTATAAAAGAAAAGTTTTTCTTGTCTAAACAAGATACAGAAATTATGTTCTTTGTTAATGCAGGTACATAAAGGCACTCCTCTAGTTCTAAGATAAGCCCAGAGGCAAAGACAAAGAATATGTTCCACCCTACAAGAAAGAACTTTTTCATGCCTACTCGAGGTCCACTTCGCCCTTTGCCATTAGTCTACTATTTCTCACCCTCGCACATTAGTACAAATGTGAGATGCACATCCCAGATCTAATACCCATGTAGAAGAAATAGATAGATTAACTTCTATAACGTATACCGAGGCGTAAGTCCCACTTCTTTTCTTCTTTACTTCCTCAAGGTAGACTTTGCATAGCCCGCTTCCAAAGGTCCAGCCTCACCGCAATGGAAGCAGTCCTTCCTTAGGTACTTTACCTTTACCCTTTGAAGTGGATGAATTGGCCTTGCCTTTTGGCTTGGGTCTTACCCTTGCCTTTGGCTTCCTTTCCCTTGACCATTAGTACGCATTAACTTTCTTCTTGAGATTCGGTTCAGAGCTTCTTAACATGCCGAGAATCTCGTGCAAAGGTTTATCAATTTCATTCATGTAAAAAATCATGACGAATTGATTATATGTTACCTGCAACGATTGCAGTATAACATCTGTAGCCAAATCTTGGCTCAGTGGAAAACCTAGTCTTTCAAGGTTCTCAACGTACCCAATCATTTTAAGTACGTGAGTTCCTACAGGTGTTCCTTCTTGCATCTTGCATGCAAAAAGAGCCTTAGACACTTCAAAACGCTCGTGCCTAGCTTGTCCTTGATATAGTTGTTTCAAATGCTCAACCATATCATAGGCATCCATGTTCTCATGTTGCTTCTGAAGCTCAGAGTTCATGGTGGCAAGCATAAGGCATGACACATCTAATGCGTCATCTTGATGCTTCTTATAAGCATCTTTTTCAGCACGAGTGGCTGCAGGGGCGGGTATTTCAGGGGTAGACTGCTCTAGGACATATAGTTTGCGTTCTTGCTTGAGGATAATCCTCAAGTTCCTATACCAGTCAAGAAAGTTTGCTCCATTGAGCTTGTCCTTCTCAAGGACAGATCGCAAGTTGAGGGGGTGTGTCGTGTTAGATGACATGGTGATCTACAACATTAAAATGCAAAATTTAGTATCATACCTAAGTCATTTAATTAGGCCTTTAATTAAATGAGGCTCCCACTAAATTCTCATAGCTTTGATATGAGCTAATCATTGATGTAGGCAAACACATTTTGCTTACATTATTAGCTTCTATTTAGCTATAAATTTATATGGGATAAAGATCCACATCATAATTCGTCTTGAGTTAGCTTTGGCTAATCGCCCAAGACGTAGTATAATTAGGTAGGCAATCTTTTGCCAATTACATCTGATGTAACTCTTTAATAGCTTTGGTTAAGTTTAGATTAGTTTAGTGTTTATTCCTAAATCAGCTTCCAGGCTGTGGCGAGGCACAGAGGCCTTCTTTGATATCGGAGCAACGACCACTTCTAAGACAAAGCTGATGTTCGGAAATCACACAAAACTAATTTTAAAACTTATGTTCAAAGCTAATATATGCCTCTACTTTCTTAACCAAGTTTGATAGCGGGACATCACGATTGTCCACTCGCACTCTTCCAAGATAAAATGCATTGCTTTGCTTTGGCAAACCCAATAACAAATGATCGAGGAAGTAGTGAGTACCAAACTTTGGTAGGCATATCGTTTTTGACTTATTAAGATATAAACTTAAACATGCATCATATACATATTAGCATACATCACATATAAGCTAAATTAACATGCATCACATACAAGCTAAATTAACATGCATCACATACAAGTTAAACTAAGTGTGTCATGGTTATGGCCCTTATTCTACAATCTTCTCAAGCCAATGAGAAGATTGATTGGTCAACCTAGGGATAGCATCTTCTCCCAAGTGCTTCCTTTTGGTTGTCTTGTGTTGTTGACTTCCTCCTTGTAACATTATCTTCCAATGGACCCTCCATCTTTGTTGTATATTACAAAAGGAGAAATACTCGAGTTACATTCGAGTCTAAAGCTAATGTTACAACAAGAATTTTAGGAGAAAGGCACGACACGCAGGCCGTATTAAGAATTACAACACACAATCACAAACTTTTTGGGACTAGGCCATAACCATGCACCATGTCAATTTTAACTTTTAAAAGACATCGGATATTTTATTATGTTTGAAAATTTGCTAATGCAATTATCAACTCATAATAAAATTCATCCTACTTCTATATCATATATAAATAGAGAAAAACTATTTTATACGATCTTTCGCAAGTGGCTCTGATACCACTGTAGGGAATTCTATATGCCAAATAGCATATGCGCAACGGAAAAATTAGGATCCCTTCCTAGTGATCCTTGCGAAAGAAAACCTCGTACAAAATAAATTTCTCTAAAACCAAACCTATCTTATAGGAGAGGATTACCTTTGTTGCGTGCCCTTGTTAATCCCGCTTTTCCTTTTGGTTTGTTGGATCTTTAGCACGTTCAAATGTCCGTGCCTCTATACGTATCCACACGAGCAAGCTCTTGTCTCACAAAAGAAAAACTAGAAGGGCTCTCCTTTACTTCTTGCTAGAGAAGTCCCTAAAGGAGATGAAGCTAGGGAAAAAGAGAAGGGAAGAAGAAGACTACTCTTCTTGCTAGGCTACACTCACAAAACCACACAACCAAAGCTTCCACCAAGCTCTCAAGCTCTCACACAACCACAATGCTTACTATGGCCGGCCACTTCATGGAGTCTTTTATAGGGTTGGAAAAACCCTTTCAATAACTTCAATACTTTTGACCTATTTTGTATCAACTTCTTCAATGGTGACTTCTATCAAAAGATAAACTATGCCAAAGTTTTTCAAAATGATTTTAAGAATATTTTAAAACCTTATATTGAACCAAGGTCTCTGGGATTAATGAACATGACTTGTACATAATCATTCCTCATGATTCATCAATGGTATAAGATGAGTTTGAGTTCATCTAGATGCAAGAATTATGCACCTTGAAATTGACTCATTTTTTAGCATCTCACATGTATACTCTAGTGTGTATCAATACACACATATCTCAATTTCATGCGAAATGTGAATTTTATTATTCATAATCTAAGGTCTCATGCATTTTCTAGGCAACTCTATTTGATTCCCTTATACATGCGACTTCAAATCAGGCCATTGTCCTTAAATAAATTTTAATTAATGCATGAATGATGATTATGGCATAAATGATAGCATAAATAAGCATGTGCTAAAAATCATGATGTCATGGCATTAAATATAAACCAAAATATACATGATATAAAAACTTAAACCTAGGCATTATCATGACATAATTGAAGGTCGAATTACAAGATTTAGAGCTAGGAAGATGACAGAAGAGCTAAATGTGTTAATTGAAGATTCTAAGGCCAAAGATAAAATTGAAGCAGATTTGATCAAGAGCGAATCATGTGGTGTAGTCAACCTAATTCAAGCCATAAATGAGATTAATTAGCCTCCAAGTCATATTTTGATATAATTATAATTTTTAGGCCCAATTGCTATCCTTATTTGGGTTGAAATGGTGACTTAAGGCCGATATACTATGTAGTCTATTTAGGCCTTTTCTAAATGGGCTTCCTTTTGACCTTTTAGGGTTTTTAGGTCACCCTCAATCTATAAATAAAGGGGATGGTCACCACACATGTAATCATTGGTTATTTTTCAATCTATATTATGGTGAGGCTATCACATGTTGGTTCTTCATTGAAATAGAACTTATCAAGGCATTCCCTTGTGGCGTTCAAAGACTTATCAACCTCAATCCAAAGGTTGTGGCTTCTTCCATCTTCTATACCAAGGTTCATGCTTTCTTAAGCATTGGGTCAAGGTTCTTTCCATCCATCTTATCGATTTAGACTTTCCTTATTTCTTCTTCAATTTGTTGTGGGTTATTGAGACTTTCTTCTCATCGGGTTCACATCAGTTGGTATCAGGGCCTAGGTTATTTCTAAATTGATTTGGTTATCTTTTCTCTTGTGCTCAAATCTTTGTGATACTTTTCATCTATTTTGTGTTGGATTGATTTGAAACGTTAGAGGGGGGGGGTGAATAGCGTTAAAACTTTTTTTTTCGTTCGTTCATTTAAAATCCGAGTAGATAATTAATTTGCAGTGGAAAAGATAAGCAATAAGTAAAAGAGACAATTCTTTTTACTTGGTTCGTAGCCTTAGGCTACTACTCCAAAGTCCTAGTGGTCCTTGACCATGTACGGAGGGCAAAAGCACTAAAGGAACTCCTCCTCGTTGGAGGTAGGAGTTAATCGATACAAGAAGGAAAGAACTTGAGGTAGAGGGACACTCCCCCTCTCCTCGTATACGATAAAAGCTCCGAAAGATTTAAAGAAATGAACTTAAAATAAAAGCTAAAGCCGACGTTACAATAAGAAAGAAATTAAGACCTAGACGTCAGAGAGAAAGCACTTCGTTGACGGAAAGGTTGTAGCTTTGCGGAGGCTTTTGGAAGCTTTAGAATTGATGAATAAACCCTAGGATTGGCCCTCCTTTTATAGCCTTTGAGCCCCTTTTCGAGAGGAACCCTAGCCAATCAAAATTGAGCACCAATCTCCTTGAAATGGGGTGATAAGCCTTGACTCCTCGAAGCTGATCATTGACCATCAGTCGACTGATGGCCATCATCAGTCGACTGATGGCAGCATCAGTCGAATGCTGACCTCAGGCAGTCGACTGTTTGACGGCAGTCGAGTCCTCCAAGCTGGCAGTCGACTGATACTAGCTGCAAGGCAAAGTTAGCTCAAAGAAAACATTATTTCGATGGCCTTCGACCGTCCGATCTCGACCAAGACCATCGATGGGATGTCTTTGGTCGGATCTACGCTTAAGACCATCCACGTAAAGAGGATACGACCTCACTTACGCTCGCACACACGAGCTTACCTCGATACTTACCATGTCATTTTTTCTTCCGGCCTTCCACTCGATTCCTTCGGCTTCCTCTGAAGTCACTCGAGTGTCGCCCGACCACCTGGCTTCTTCCGGGTGTCGCTAGCCTTCAGCTCTAGCTTTAGCAATCTTCTGCACACTCGATTCAGCTCGTGAGATAACGACATGAGCTTAACTTTGTATCGTTTGCTATAATCAAAACTCAGGTTCGACCTATGTGCCTACTGCACCAACAATCTCCCCCTTTTTGATTTATGGCAAACCCACATACAAAGTTAAGTAAATAGAAAGCATGAAGAATAATGTGCATTAGAAACAAACAAAAAATAAAGAAGATTAAGTTGGAGTAGTAAGGATTTTCTTCAAGTACTCCCCCTTGAGGAAATCTCCCCCTTGACCGAGGGTGAGTCTTGAAGAAATACCTTAATCCTCCCCTTGAGGGTTGCTTTAAGTAATTACTTAAAGTTGGCCTTAGTAAAACGTTTAAGTTAAGAGTTCTTCTTAACTTGACCCTTTCTCCCCCTTAAGTAAAACATTAAAAATAATTAAAACGTTGATGGCACAAATAAGTTTAAGTTAAGAATTCTCTTAACTTGGCCTTTAATAAGTTTTCAAAACTTAAAGTTAACTTTTGGTTTAATTATAAAGTAAGAGTTAAACCAAAAAATTTAAAAATTTGACCTCTTAACTTTGGCCTTTTTCTCCCCCTTTTGCCATATATCGAAAAGAGTGAGGGTGTATGTGGAAAAAAAAATAAGTGTTAAATTTAAAGTGTTAGGGCAATCTCTTGCCGTAATATGGTTTTGATGGTGTGACAAAGGGTTTAATTTATTTTGATATGTTGATGTGATATGTGCGTTGAAGTCGTGCAGGACTTAGTAATTTGCACATGGAGTCGTGGCGAGTTTCACATCTCATGACTCGTGCCTTGAGTCGGTGAAGGATAGCTTTACGAAAGCCGTGCGCTTGGAGCATCCGAGGGACCACCGGACGAGAAGCTTGGAGTGAAGCCGGAGGAAGTAGACTTCGAGGCAAGAGACGCGAAGGAGCATTGCAGAGCCGCGCCGATGTCAGGGGACGTGCCGAGCGAAGAGAACTTCAAGGCGAGGGACTCGAGAGATGAGTGAGCGATTGTAACCGTGGAAGGGTAGCTCTTAGGTGAAACTTGGCCATTTGGCCAAGTGTCGGATGGGTTTTCGACACCCCGATCGCATGTCATGGCGGGCGATCAGTGAGAGTTCGATCCGTATACGATCGATCGATCGGATGCCGGGTGCCGACGCCATACATGGGCCCGATCGAAGACCATCACGATCGGCCAAGGCATCGGGTCAATAGGGTTTTGGCAGACCGCTCGAGCCGATCGGGCCGATGATACGGAGGCAGCAGTCGACTGATGAGGTCCATCAGTCGACTGCCAAGAGTTCCGTTGGACTACAACGGTCGGGATCCGACGTGTTCAGAGGCCGTTGTAGTGACGGCAGTCGACTGCCAAGGGCGGCAGTCGACTGATGGCGGCCAACGGGAAGAAAAACAGCCCTCTCTATAAAAAGAGAGGGTGTAAGCCTTTGAGAGGCTAATGCTTATGCTCCAAGTGATCTTCCTAGTGCCCCACAAGCTCTAAACTCTTCTTACTCGCTTTTACTCCATTCTATTTGTAAGAAGAGTGATCTTGATTGTAAAGGTTACCTCCACCTAGCTTGGTGCAAAGGAGAGACCATTTAGTGGATTGGTTTAGCGGAGTGATTCACCGAGGACGAATCGGGGACCGTGGATTAGCGGCATAGCCGTGAACCACGTTACATTCTTTGTTAGCGTTTGTTTTCTCGTATTTCTATTTGTTTGTCTTTATTAGTCTTCCGCTTGCGCTAATTAGTTTTGTAGACAAGCAAATACCGGCATCCAAATGAAAAGGGCTATTCACCCCCCTCTAGCCGACCGTACCGATCCCCTACAAGTGATATCAGAGCCGAGGAAAGCTTGTCGAGGACTAACCGCCACAACAAGCAACTTTTAAAATGGCCGGCTCCAACATCCATCCTCCGAAGTTTGAAGGAGAATTCGCTTGGTGGAAGAAGCGATGGAGGTATTTTTCGAAACGGATTTTGATATAATGATTACAATGGAATCCGGTTTCGTTTTGCCTAGGGATGAAGAGGGGAAGCCAATAGAGAAATCTAGGTGGACCAAAAGGCAATGGGAAGAGCACCTTACAAATTCAAAAGCCAAGCATCATCTCTTCAATGTGCTCCCCCAACAAGAAATCAACCGAATAGGAGAATGCCTAAGCGCCAAGGAGATATGGGAGAAGCTAATTGAGCTTCATGAAGGCACATCCGAGGCAAAGCTAGCAAGGAGAGATCTCCTCCGCTCCCAACTATCCAATATAAAACTAGAAAAGGGAGAAAAGGTAACCTCACTACACTCTAGGTTTAAAGAAATTTTAATTGGGCTAACAAGTGTAGGTGAGAAGCTATCAAACCGGGATATGCTCATGAAGGCCATAGATGCTTTTCCCCGGTCCTCAAAGTGGAGCTCCATGGTGGACTCATTCTATATCTCAAAGAATTTAGAAGGAGTTCTTCTCAACAATGGAACTCCACGAAACTAGGCTTGAAGGAATACTAGAGGAGCCTAGAATTCAACCCTCAAGAGGAGTGGCTTTGATGGCAAACAAGGGGAAGAAGAAGATGGAAGTCTCCTCCTCCTCATCCGATGAAGCCTCCTCCTCCTCCATGGATAGCACCGAAGAAGCCTATATGGTAAGGAGGGTAAGACGTGCGTTTAAGAACTTTAGATTTGATAAATCTCATGATAGGAATAGAAGACCAAGGGGGAAGGTCATATGCTATAATTGCCAAGGAGAAGGGCACATAAGGGACAATTGTCCTCTCTTAAACAAGAGCAAGGAAGAGAGGAAAAAGAAAGAAGAAAAGAAGAAGAAAAAGGGGAGCAAGAAAAAGAAGGAAGAGGAGAAGAAGACAAAGGAGAAGGGAAAGGCTAAAGCTCTCAAGGCAAGGACTTGGGATGATCCATCCTCATCCTCCTCATCATCATCGGATGAGGAGAATGCCTTTGTCACCAATTTGGCCTTGATGGCCTTTGATGACTTGGATTGCTCCTCCTCCTCCTCAAATGAAGAATCAAGCTCAAGTGGGGAAAGCTCAAGTGAAGGGGGAGCCTCCACATCCTCCTCATCCGAAGAAGAAGAGGACATGGAAACTATGGTAACAAATCTAACTCCTAAGAAAATAGTTTCCATGGTTTCTAGCTTAACTAGAGATTTATTTAGAGCTAAGAAGAAAAACAAAAGCATGCTAGATCAAATTAAGGACCTAGAAAATAAACTAGAAAATGCATGCTTAAATGATAATATTTCTTTTAGCTTAAATGAAGCATGCTCACATGACCTTTATGTGCCATTAGATGTTAGTGATGCATGTATAAATGAAAATAGGGCCTTAAGGGAAATGGTAGATTATTTAACCAAAGCCCTAGAGAAATTCACTATTGGCTCCAACACATTGAACATGATCTTAGGGAGCCAAAGAGCTAGTTTCAACAAAAAAGGCCTAGGATACAAAGAAAAGAAAAATGAAAAGGCCTATAAATGCCTAATAGCTAGGGGACAAGATAAAAAGAAAGTAATTGCTAGGAAATGGATCCCCAAGGAGTATTTAGTGAACCCAATAGGAAATAATTTATTTTGGGTTCCAAAATCCATCCTTAAGGGTTAGAATAACTCCTAGGGTAGTCAACCACATGGACCTAATCTATATCATATTTTGCTTGACTTAGGATGACGGGACAATATTTTTTTTTAGATAGTGTTGGGTGATGATAACGTGCCCATAAATAGGTAATAATGCTTAAATCATGATGATTAATGAAATTGCTATGTATGTTTGAAATCATGATTTATGATTTTAATATTTGGCACGTAATCATGAGAAATAGGAGTGAATCATGTTTTAGGTGACACTTTGGTTATTATCATCATAAAATACCTAATGCATGATTATAATTTGATGAAAATATGTATTTCATGATCATAATGTAGAATTCATTCATATATGTCATTATGATCATGTAGGTTGTTAGGTTGATACTTAACCATGATAGAATTGCATGAATATATTGGTTAAGTATATACAAATACCCCCTAGGATGCATCTCACACTCACTATAGGCTAACTTGATTGCAAACTTAGCATGGGTGAGATGTTAGGATGATACAAATGTCCACTAATGCCTATGACATTTAGATGGTCATTTAAAGTATCAACATAGCAATAATAGACCAATCATGGGGAAGGCTTATGTTTAATTCATAGACATATTGCCCAAAGATCATGGTTGGATATTTCATATGTTTTCAAAACAATTTCTTACCTTAAAATACATGTATTCATGTTTTGAAACAATTGGATGCAAAACTAGGTAGCTAACTTGATACTAGAATGATCAAAAACCTAGTGGTTTTTAGAGTTTTTGGATTTTTGGCAAAAACAAGAAAATATAATGAGTTTTCATGAAAAACTATTTTTCATTGATAGATATACTTAAAAGAAATATGTTCCCCAAATGTCATGATTTTTCAAATTTTCTGAAATTTATAATGCATTTCTGAAATTCATCCAGAAAATCAAAAATTCGGATTCCTTTGTGCTCGACCGCCATCCGATAGCAATGATCGGTGGCCTAATCGAACATTGAAGGCCGAATTCAGTTTGTAAACCAATAAGTGGTACCCAATTTTAAATCAACTTGTCATATTTTCCCTCCATTATACTTGATGCCATGAGCTTATAACTTAGTGTTAATCTTTTTGATGGTGTCAAAGGGGGAGAAATAATTATGTTTAAGTTAATTATTTTAGGGGGGAGAAATATATGATAGGGGGAGAAAATTTGCATAGAGAGTTTCATGGATTAAGGGGGAGTTGCATGTTGTTATATCATGTTTATCTTTACATGCTTTCTTACCTTAGAATTTATATCAAATGTTTTTACCTAACTTAACGGATTGCCACACATCAAAGGGGAGATTGTTAGGCAATCTCTTGCCGTAATATGGTTTTGATGGTGTGGCAAAGGGTTTAAGTTAGTTTGATATGTTGATGTGATATGTGCGTTGAAGTCGTGCGGCAGACTTAGTAATTCGCACATGGAGCCGTGGCGAAGTTTCACATCTCATGACTCGTGCCTTGAGTCGGTGAAGGATAGCTTTGTGGAAGCCGTGCGCTTGGAGCATCCGAGGGACCGCTTGACGAGAAGCTTGGAGTGAAGCCGGAGGAAGTAGACTTCGAGGCAAGAGACGCGAAGGAGCATTGCAGAGCCGCGGCGCCGATCGCCGAGGGACGTGGCCGAGAACGAAGAGAACTTCGAAGGCGAGGGACTCCGAGAGATGAGAGTGAGCGATTGTAACCCGAGGAAGGGTAGCTCTTAGGTGAAACTTGGCCATTTGGCCAAGTGTCGGATGGGTTTTCCCGACACGGCCGAGCATGTCATGGCGCGATCTAATCAGTGAGTTCGGTGGTATCCGTATTGGATCGATAGTGAGAGCGAGCCATATCCATGGCGGGCAGATCGCCAAGACCATCGATCGGCCAACGGCGCAATGATCGGTAGTCAATAGGGTTTTAGCCACGAGCCGCTCATAGCCGATCGGGGCGATCGAGGCAGGCCGATCAGCGATGAGGTCCATCGGCCGATCGCCAAGAGTTCCGTTGGACTACGGTCGGGATCCGACGCGTGTTCGGAGGCCGCCAGAGTGGCAATGACGGTCGGCGCCAAGGCGGCAATGATCGTGATGGCGGCCAACGGGAAGAAAAATAGCCCTCTCTATAAAAAGAGAGGGTGTAAGCCTTTGAGAGGCTAATGCTTATGCTCCAAGTGATCTTCCTAGTGCCCCACAAGCTCTAAACTCTTCTTACTCGCTTTTACTCTATTCTATTTGTAAGAAGAGTGATCTTGATTGTAAAGGTTACCTCCACCTAGCTTGGTGCAAAGGAGAGACCATTTAGTGGATTGGTTTAGCGGAGTGATTCACCGAGGACGAATCGGGGACCGTGGATTAGCGGCGTAGCCGTAAACCACGTTACATTCTTTGTTAGCGTTTGTTTTCTCGTATTTCTATTTGTTTGTCTTTATTAGTCTTTCGCTTGCGCTAATTAGTTTTGTAGACAAGCAAATACCGGCATCCAAACGAAAAGGGCTATTCACCCCCCTCTAGCCGGCCATACCGATCCCCTACATAAAGTCCAAGCATGTTCCACATTATTTTGAAAATAAGTTCATCTATAAAATGTTCGACTCATATCTGGCTTGATTGATATAAAAGATCAACCAGTCCTGGTCAGAGTCGGTTAGTATGTATGATTATACTCCGTGGTTCATGGCGATGCACTAGCTCTACACCTGGAACCAGGAGTAAGGTCCTAACATCTCACGCCCATCTACGTGGCTAAGTACACAAACACATTATTCCTATGTGTTGTGATATGTATTGGCTCCTTAAATCTATAGGTGCATGATATCTATGGTATGTCCTATGCTAGTTCCATGAAAATGAAATTTAAGAAATAGTAGTAAGAAAATATAATCTGCAAGTTCCTATTCTATTACGCACATGCCCAATTTTCATCTTAATAGACTAAATTCGGCTTCGGGTAGGGGTTTAGTAAATAGGTCTGCTAAGTTAGACTTCGATTCGACGTATTCGAGTTGTATGGCTCCGTTGGCCACATGTTCTCGAATGAAATGGTGTTTGACTTCTATATGTTTTGTCCTAGAGTGACATATCGGATTCTTAGTAAGATTAATTGAACTAATGTTATCTACGTGAAGTTTAGTATTCGTAAAGTCTAACTTAAAGTCGCGGAGAGTGTGTTTCATCCAAAGAAGTTTAGTGACACACTCACCCATCGCGATGTATTCGGCTTCGGTGGTAGATAAGGCAACACAGTGTTGCTTTCTACTTCTCCAACTCACTAGACTCGAGCGGAGAAGTTGACAACAACCACTCGTGCTCTTTCTATCGAGCTTACTACCGGCATAGTCCGAATCGGAGTAGCCGATTTGTTTGAACTCGGTAGATCTAGGATACCAAATACCAACATTAAGTGAAGCCTTTAGATATCTAAGGATACACTTGACTAGAGTTAAGTGAGACTCCTTGGCACAGGTTTGAAACCTTGCGCACATACTCACTACAAATAAGATATTAGGTCGGCTTGCAGTTAAGTAAAGGAGACTCCTTATTATGCTCCTATAGTATTTTAAATCAATTTGGTTTCCAATTACTTCTTCTATATTAACATTAGTTGCCATTTGGGTATTAATAATTTTAGCGTCATGCATTCCAAAGCGTTTAATTAATTCCCTAGTATATTTGCGTTGATGTAGGTATATTCCATCTTTAGTTTGTTTAATTTGTAATCCTAAGAAGAAACTTAATTCGCCTACTAGATTCATTTCAAATTCACTTTCCATAAGTGAAATAAACTCATTTAGTAGGATTGAGTTGGTGGTTCCGAAAATAATATCATCTACGTAGATTTGGGCTATGAATATGTCTTTATCTAAGGTTTTCACGAAAAGGGTTGGGTCAACAACACCTTGGTTAAAGCTTTTGGACTTAAGATAAATCGAAAGTCTCTCGTACCAAGCTCACGGAGCTTGTTTAAGTCCATAAAGTGCTTTCTTTAATCTAAGAACATGATCGGGTTTGTCTAAACTGTAGCGCCCGCCCTTATCTGCTCTCAGGGAGGCTCTACTTTTACCCCTTTCTTTTTTTTTCTTTTAAAACATAATACACATGGATCCTTCCACCATCATACTTAAGCATGTTATCATGGCATAAACCTTCTTTTCTACATGCATCACCTATCTTATTCATAGTTAGCATGTTACCATATCTTATCTCATTTCATAACATGCCCAACATAAGGATCCATTCGTGAGTTCTATCATATCAACTTTCTTAAGTAATTGAACAATAACATAACTAAGCAACATCCAACATGGTGCTAATAATTCACAAGTCTTATAAGCGGAAGCAATGTCTTAAGTTGTTAATTGAGCATATAAATATAAGCAGATAGTAATAGGGTCTTTCTCCACCATGCCACTATCACATACACTGGGCCCTTCCTGCTACTTCCTCTAGTTCAGGTTTCCTTGATCTGCAGTATATGGACAACATAGATTATAAGCATATAGCTTAGTAAGATTCTTGTCTACTCACAAAAAACCACAAACTTCATCAAGCAATTAGAAACATAAGCATGCTAGCATAAATGGCCTAAGTATTCCATAGTAACACTAATCAACAACATACCACGTAATGAAACCTAAGCATGGCATAGAGTTTACATCATGCTAAGCATAATTAAAACCAAGCATAATCTAAACATAAGCATTCATGATATAAATCTTAGACATGCAGGAAGTACATAAACCCAAATATTCTTAACTTACTATAAGCATCATAACTTAGTAAAATCTAACATGCTTAAAGGACATAATCATAAGCATTTTTAACTTGAGCATAAACATTTGTAATGACATAAATCCTAAACATGCATAAGGTACATAATCACAAGTATTCTTAAACTACTGTAAGCATCATAACTTCATAGAGTCTAACATGCATAAAGGACATAATCATAAGCATTTTTAACTTGATCATAAACATTTATAATGGCATAAATCCTAAACATGCATAAGGTACATAATCACAAGTATTCTTAAACTACTGTAAGCATCATAACTTCATAGAGTCTAACATGCATAAAGGACATAATCATAAGCATTTTTAACTTGAGCATAAACATTTATAATAACATCAATCCTAAACATGCATAAGGTACATAATCACAAGTATTCTTAAACTTAACCATAAGCATTCACGACATCATAAATTCGAAACATGCATAAAGTACATAGTCACCACATTCTTAAACTTAACCATAAGCATTCACGACATCATAAATTCGAAACATGCATAAAGTACATAGTCACCACATTCTTAAACTTAACTCTAAACATCATAAATTCATAACATCTAAAATGCATAAAGGACGAGTTCGTAAGCATTCATAATCTTTAACATAAGCATACACAATTTCGCAAAAGTCTTTTTCTTTTCAAAACATATACATATAGATGCTTCAACATCATCATAACTTGTTTGGGGGCCCTGTGTTAAGTACCACATAATGCGATTCCCTAATAGGTCAGTAGCGAGCCACCGTGACCTACCAGAGCAAGACCTCTTACGCCTTACCAAGGCAAGACCTCTTACGTCTTCTTATATCCCTATGGATTTGATTAACGACCACCGACGCCGGGTACTTAACCTCTTACAGTAAAATACTTAATTCCTTTCTTTTCTTGTCATATTATAAAGAATGCTCTTGATCTCCAACATAAAAGGAAGCATCTTAATCTTATCTTATCATAAGGAGAGCTCTTGATCCCTACTTGAAAGGGAAGCATCTCCATTTTATCTTATCTTAAGGAGAGCTCTTGATCCCTACTTGAAAGGGAAGCATCTCCATCTTATCATAAGGAGAGCTCTTGATCCCTACTTGAAAGGGAAGCATCTCCATCTTATCTCCAGGACACATGCATTCATAACATAAGAGTACCCTAAAGGGGTCCTAAAGTATAAACATGTTCATCACATAAGCATATTTCATGGCACATTACATCATAAACATGAAGCATATTTCCTTGGCATATTCATGGCATATTAAATCACAAAACATGTTCATCACCTAAGCATATTTCATGGCACATTACATCATAAACATGAAGCATATTTCTTTGGCATATTCATGGCATATTAAATCACAAAGCATGTTCATCACCTAAGCATATTTCATGGCACATTACATCATAAACATGAAGCATATTTCCTAGGCATATTCATGGCATATTAAATCACAAAGCATGTTCATCACCTAAGCATATTTCATGGCACATTACATCATAAACATGAAGCATATTTCCTAGGCATATTCATGGAATATTAAATCATAAAACTTGTTCATCACATAGCCTAACTACATAAGGGGGGGGAGGGGTGTTTTCATGAAGCCCTAACCCCAAAACCAATATTGGTCGAACTCAGAAGGTATTCCAACATGGCAGTGTTTAGTCACCTAAAACTCCTACATGAGGCATACAACATCCCCTAGTTCCCTTAGAAGCCTTTTCTTGCAACCCTAACCCTAGTTTCATTGGTTGGCGAAACTTGTGAGGGCTCAAGCTTGGGTTTGTCCCCTACAATTCATTCATGAAGTCTTATAACTTATCATAGTATCATTAGAAATATTTTTCATGCAGCCCTAACCCTAATTTCATGGGTTGGCCGAAACTTGTGAGGGCTCAAGCTTGGGTTTGTCCCCTAAAATTCATTCATGAAGCCTTATAACCTATCATAGTATCATTAGAAATATTTTCATGCAACCCTAACCCTAATTTCATGGGTTGGCCGAAACTTGTAAGGTTAAGATCTTTGGACTTTTGTCACCTAAATCTATTCATGTAGGCATATATCATAACCTAACTTCATAAGGGGGGGCTCTTCATGAAACCCTAACCCTAAACCCTTGGTGGCCGAAACATATAGGGTTAAAACCTTTGGACTTTTGTTACCTAAAGATCCCTACTTGGAGCATACAACCTATAAAAGGTTTCCCTAATAGTATTTTCATGAATCCTAGCCCAAAACTTAGTTGGCCGAAACATATAAAGCTCCAAACTTCATATTTCTTTCATGTAATTTATCCTACAAAACTAATATACTGCAGGTGAGGAAATCTTACATCCTTCGCTTGCTTTTGGTGGGTAGTTGACCTTATGGAAGCCAAGAACTAACTTCTTCTTGCTTGGATGAAGTTCGGCCAAAGGTGCAAATGGAGAGGGGGAGCAAGATGGTTTCGGTGAGGATGAAGAGGAGAGGAAGAAGTGGCCAAATGGGAACTTCCTTCTTCTTTATAAAGGGAGGAAGAGAAGTTTCTCTTTTATTTTCCATGCCCCTTCATTTACCCTCATCACCCTTATCTATAATTCCCCTCTTCTCTTAATGATATAATCCTATTGGGCTTATGGTTAGTGGGTGCATCTATAGGGCTTGGCTATCTCTAGAGGTTTGGGGTTCAATTCCTAGGCCTTGCATCTCTTTTTGGCTATTTCCTTTTATTTTTGGAAAACCCACATAAAGCCCATTATCGTAAAGGCAAAAATTCTCGTAAAATTGCTGGAGACTTTTTACGGGCGTTACATAAACTTTCGAAACCGGGGGGTTGACTAACGTAAACTTCTTCTTTAATGTATCCATTTAAGAATGCAGATTTCACATCCATTTGAAACAATTTAAATCCTCGATGTGCTGCATATGCTAATAGCATTCGAATGGACTCTAATCTAGCTACTGGGGCATAGGTCTCGTCGTAATCTAAACCTTCGACTTGACTAAACCCTTTAGCAACTAGTCTAGCTTTATTTCTAACTACTTCACCTTTATCATCAATTTTATTTCTAAACACCCACCTTGTTCCAATGATTGTTTTATCTTTAGGTGGTGGTACTAATTCCCATACTTCGTTCCTAGTGAATTGAGCCAACTCTTCTTGCATTGCAATAATCCAATCGGGATCAAGAAGAGCTTGGTCAATAGTTTTGGGTTCAATTTTAGAAATCAAAGATATTTGACTAAGGTTTCTGTGTGAGGCTCTAGTTCGAACTCCTAGACTTGGATCACCTATCACTTGGTCGATAGGATGACTCGTTTGAGTCCTAGTTGGATTTGGGTTTGAGTCTACAACTTGATCTATATGATGGCTTGTTTGAGTTCTAGTTTGGTTGGAGTCATCTATCACTTGATCAATAGAGTGACTTGGTTAACTTAGGTCACTAGACCTGACCTTCGGATCAGAGTTAGGTCTAATATGAATCGGCTCGCTAATTGGGGTTGTCGGGGGTTTTGTAGGTTCGTGTCCTTCATCGAATACTACATTGATAGTTTCCTCGACTCTAAGGGTGTCATGGTTATATACTCTATAAGCTCTACTTGTAGTCGAGTATCCTAGAAAGATTCCGGTCGTAGTTTTGGATGTAAATTTCCCTAGGTAATCTTTAGTGTTTAGGATATGTACCTTACACCCAAATACCCTAAAATACTTGATGTTAGGTATTTTATTGTGATAAATCTCGTATGAGGTCTTAAGGTGCCTCTTTACCATAAGGATCCTATTCTGGACATAGCATGTCGTACTCACGGCTTCGGCCCAAAACCTATCGGGTAGGTTATACTCATTAAGCATTGTCCTAGCGGCTTCTTGTAGAATTCTATTTTTGCGTTCTACTAGGCCATTTTGTTGTGGAGTTCTAGGGAAAGAGAACTCATGGTGGTATCCATTTAGGTTACAGAATTCTGTAAACCTATGGTTTTCGAATTCACCACCATGATCAGTCCTAAGTCTTTTGATTTTAATGCTTTGTTGATTTTCTATTAACTTAAATAGGTTGATTAATTGACCTAGGGTATCACTTTTGTGTTTGATGAACCTAACCCAAGTAAATCTAGAGTAGTCATCAATAATGACTAAACAGAATTTACTTCCGTTAAGTGACTTAGCTCCGTGTGAATCAAATAGATCCATGTGTAGGAGCTCAAGCACACTTTTGGTTCGTTCTTGACTAGTTAGTTGATGTTGTGTCCTAGATTGTTTACCTTGTTGACAAGCATTACATATTTTATTATCCAAGTTGTTGAGGTTAGGCAAACCTCTGACTAAATCACTCTGACTCATCTTGTGGATGAGTCTTGGGTGTGAGTGACCGAGTCGTCGGTGCCACAACCATGATTCCTCTTGCCGTGTCATAAGACACTTAGTTGAGGAGTTAATTAAGTTGATAGTGTAAATGTTGTTATTTCTAGTCCCTTTAAGAATTGTTTTAGAGGTTTCGTTTGTATTAATTACACATTCATTTTCTAGAAATATGACCTTATAGTTATTATCACACAATTGGCTTACTGAAGATTATATTGAAAATTTTCTACTAATAAAACGTTTTGAATGACAAAATTTGAGTTAAGCTCAATATCACCTGATCCGATGATTTTGAGCTTGCCGTTATTTCCGAAGGCTACCGATCCTTGTCGTTTGAATCGAAGCTTCGAAAACTTGAGTTGATCCCCGGTCATGTGTCAGGAGCAACCACTGTCCAACATCCATTGATCCTACACGCAAGGTAGTTGGATCGGATATTGGATTTAAAAAATTGGTTGAAAATTATTAACCTAAATCATCTCACCCATGTCTACATGATCAAACATGTTAATCCTATATGTTCTTGTGAGATGACTTCCAATTTTAGTTGAATTAAATTTAATGACTTAAACACTTGTCAACCTTGCATTAGATTCGGATTTGACCTTAGGCTCATCAAGTCACCTTTTCAAGATCATGGCTTCCAGGTCGTGGCGAGGCACAGAGGCCTTCTTTGATCGGAAAAATGACCACTTCCTTAGACAAAGCCATTTTCAAGAAAATAGAGACTTGACTCACCTAAGACCACTTCCTGGTCTAACTAGTCTAGGATACGGCGAGGTAGCTTCAGCTAGTTCCGCTCGGTCAAGTGCACCGAACTAGATACGCCTTATCTAGCCCGAATACACAAGACTCCGCTTTCCTAGCGTACTATCATCTCGCCGCGTCCTGGTACTATGTTATCAAGTATTGACGAGTTATAGTCCTATCTAACCATTCTAAAAAGAAAAATCAAACTAAATAAAAACCTAAGCATGCAATTTCTAAGTTAAAATGCAAACAAATTTCGTACTAGCTCCCCCTGGACCGTTGAATCGATTTGGTCTCTCCACATAGTGGATTTGGTCCTTGGGAACCCAGTACTGGTTTGATCCTAAGTTTGAAATCAAGGTGGTCTTAGAGACCCATGCTTGGACACATTTTTTATGTCGACTTACAATCGACATATACGACTTATTGGTCGTGTTTGAGCTAAAACCTAGTCCGACCTTGTTGTACACGACCCTTTGCGATCCAAGTAGGAGGTCAAGTCCTTTGGATCCCAAAGTAAACCTTTCCAACGTATTCCTAAGATCTTCGACTTGACTTTTCAAGAGTGAGTTCTCAACTTCGAGTTTTTCAACCCGAGTTGAGTCCTCTTGAACTCGACTAGTCGAAGAGGTTAGGGAGACCTCATGTTTGAGTAGTTTAACTTCCTCAACCAAGGTCTCGACCTTGGACTCAGACTTAGCTAACTTTTTATTTAAAAACTTAATTGCACTATAAAGAGTAGTAATAAGAGACCGACTCACCTTGAGTGTATCTTTTGAACCGGATGCGTATCCGTGGCTTGTCTTGAATAGTGTTTCGCAGTCCGACTCGTCTTCGGTTTCCGATTCAGGTTCCGGTTCTGACTCCGTCTCCGATTCCACCGGTTTAGCCATAAGGACTCGATCATTGTCTTCTTCCTCGGAAGCTTCTTCCCAAGTAGCGTTGAGTGCCTTTTTATGTTTTGGTGCCTTTCTCTTGAGTTTTGGGCATTCGGACTTAATATGTCCAAACCTATTGCATTCATAACATCTTATGTTTAAACTTTTAGGATTACCTTCGTTGGGTCGAGTGACGGCTCATTTTTGGCCCTTGATTATCCTCCGAACTAGGTTGACTAGTTCGGCTTCCATTTCCGAGTCGACCTTCGAATCCGACTCATCCTCTTCTTCCTTCGGGGGTGTCTTGCTTGCGGTTTTCTTCCTCGAACCTGCAAAAAGTGCTATACCCTTCTCGGGTTCCGAGTTAGACTGCTCATGAAGTTTGAAATCATAAAAGAGTTCATCTAACCTAAGTTTAGAAAGATCCTTGGAGACCTTGTAGGCATCGACCATGGATGCCCACAAGGTAGTCCTCGGAAAAGAGTTTAGAACATACCTTATAAGGTCGCGGTTTTCGACCTTTTGCCCGATTGCGTGTAGGTTGTTGACTATGTCTTGGACACGGGCATGGAGTTGCATCGCGGACTCGTGTTCCTGCATTTTTAGGTTATATAGTTTATTGAATAGAAGATCACGCTTACATACCTTGGCTTCATCGGTCCCTTCGTGTAGCTCCACTAGTTTTGTCCAAAGGTCCTTTGTGCTTATGAAGGGGCCGACGCAATTTAGCTCTTCCTTGGATAAGCTGCATTGAAGGATTTGAGTTGCCTTAGCGTCGGCTTCGACTTGTCTTTTTGTCGCAATGGTCCATTGGTCATAATCCAAGGATTCACCCACTTCGTTAGTCGGAAGTATGAATCCCGTTTGGATTATGATCCACATCTCGATTTGGGTTTTGAGAAAGCATTCCATCCGACCCTTCCAATAACAGAAGTCATCTCCATTGTAAAACGAAGGTCGGACAGTGCTAAAACCCTCGAGATGGGCCATTAGAACAAAAGACACAAGGAGACGAAGACGAAGAAACTAGCAACGACAAAAACACACAAAAAAAGTTCCAAGACTCGTGTCTTGGATTAGTAGTGCGGGAGTAAAAGTAACAAAGCAAAATAAATTTGAAATAAAGAGAATTAAAAAGAAAAATAAATCTGTAAAATGGCTAGATTGGTGATTTCACCAAATCATAGCAACCCCCGGCTCTGATACCAATTGTTGGATCGATTTGAAATGCTAGAGGGGGGGTGAATAGCGTTAAAACTTTTTTTTTTCGTTCGTTCGTTTAAAATCTGAGTAGATAATTAATTTGCAGCGGAAAAGATAAGCAATAAGTAAAAGAGACAATTCTTTTTACTTGGTTCATAGCCTTCGGCTACTACTCCAAGGTCCTAGTGGTCCTTGACCACGTACGGAGGGCAAAAGCACTAAAGGAACTCCTCCTCGTTGGAGGTAGGAGTTAATCGATACAAGAAGTAAAGAACTTGAGGTAGAGGGACACTCCCCCTCTCCTCGTATACGATAAAAGCTACGAAAGATTTCAAGAAATGAACTTAAAATAAAAGCTAAAGCCGACGTTACAATAAGAAAGAAATTAAGACCTAGACGTCGGAGAGAAAGCACTTCGTTGTAGCTTGGCGGAGGCTTTTGGAAGCTTTAGAATTGATGAATAAACCCTAGGATTGGCTCTCCTTTTATAGCCTTTGAGCCCCTTTTTGAGAGGAACCCTAGCCAATCAAAATTGAGCACCAATCTCCTTGAAATGGGGTGATAAGCCTTGACTCCTCGAAACTGATCATTGACCATCAGTCGACTGATGGCCATCATCACGATCGATGGCGATCATCGATCGAATCGACCTCAGCAATGATTGCTTGACGGCAATGAGTCCTCCAAGCCGCAAATGAGTGATACTAGCTGCAAGGCAAAGTTAGCTCAAAGAAAATATTATTTCGACGGCCTTCGACCGTCCGATTTCGACCTAGACCATCGATGGGATGTCTTTGGTTGGATCTACGCTTAAGACCATCCACGTAAGGAGGATACGACCTCACTTACGCTCGCACACACGAGCTTACCTCGATACTTACCATGTCGCTTTTGCTTCCGGCCTTCCACTCAATTCCTTCGGCTCCCTCCGAAGTCACTCGAGTGTCGCCCGACCACCCGGCTTCTTCCGGGTGTCGCTAGCCTTCAGCTCCAGCTTTAGCAATCTTCTGCACACTCGATTTAGCTCATGAGATAACGACATGAGCTTAACTTTGTATCGTTTGCTATAATCAAAACTCAGGTTTGACCTAGGTGCCTACTGCACCAACATTTTGCTCATCTTTTGATATTTTTTTCTTATTATTCAAATCATTGCAAGTCTTCTTTGCATTTTTACTATAAAAAAAGGAAGAAAAAAAGTTGTGATTTTTAGGGGGAAAAAAAGGCAAGAAGAAGAAAAAGAAGAAAAAACAAGGGAAAGACAAAATTAAAAAAAATGGAAAAAAAATTGGAAAAAAAAGGAAAAGAAAAGAAAGAAAGAAAAAAGGTAGAAATACTTTTTTTACTAATTTTAATATTTCAATTCTGCATATTTTTTAAGTACTGCCTAGATTCAATTATGTAAATTTCTTTCAGAACTTATTTTATCCTTCCCTTTCAATTTAGTATTTCGATTAAGCTTTGCAAAAATTAAATTTTGAAAAATTTCCTTTCCATACTTATTTTATCCTTACCATTCAATTTTGCATTTCCTTTAAGTTTTGCCAAGATTAAATTCTAGCAAAAGTCATTTCAACACTTTTTTGAAGTATCTTTATCTTTCAATTCCACATTTCTTTATGTTCTGCCAAGATTCAATTCTAGCACCTGCTCATATTCCATTCTAATAATTTCTTTTTTGCACTTAATTCAAGTTTATCATTCTACTAAGTGTATTTTTTTTCTTTCAATTCCTATCTTTTATCCTAATCCTTACTCCATGCCCTTGAAAAATTTCTATTAGTCAATGATTGGTTACAAGGATTTGCCTCAATTCTCAGTTCTTTAAAGAGCTAACTTTAGTGAGTTGAGTGATTGAGTGACAATATATTTCTTTAATGGTGACCGGTGGTGAAGAAACTAGGTTGGGTGAATCATTTGAGCAACACACTTTGAAACAACACTTAGAGTGCATGGAGATCAAATTTAATCAAAACTTAGACAAATTGGAAAGATGAGTTGCTGCATTTGCAAGATTCCAAAGGAGTCAAATTGGTGAATATCCTCCTACACAAGGGACTTGGCAACATTACCTTAACAAGAGTAAAGATGAAGATGAAGATGAAGAGAAGTATCCAATTGAAGGTGAAGCTACTATCACTTGTCATGTTATAAATGTGCAAGCGAAGGAAAAAGTTGAAGAACAATAAAGCAACCTCTTTCATACTCGTTGTCACATTAAAGACAAGGTTTGTAGTGTTATTATTGATGGAGAGTCACAAAAATGTAGCTTGCACACTTTGGTTGAGAAGTTATGTTTACCTACAACTAATCATCCAAGACCATATAAGCTACATAGGCTAAATGGGTGTCAAGAAGTTATGGTTAGCAAACAAGTGTTAGTTACATTTTCCATTGGTAGGTATCATGATGAGGTGCTTTGTGATGTAGTGCCAATGCATGTAGGTCATTTCCTTTTAGGTAGACCATGGCAAGTTGATAGGAAGGTCATGTATGATAGGTTCAAAAATAATAATTCTTTTGTGTTGCATGGTAAACGAGTCACTCTTGTGCCATTAACTTTCAGGCAATTATATGAAGATCAATTGAGGATAAAAAATGAGAGTGAAAAAAGAAATATTTGTCAGCAAAAAAAGAATGAGAAGGACAAAAGAAAAGTGTGAGAAAAGAAAAAGTGAGGGTGAGAGGAGTGAAAAAAAATAATGAAAAATAAAAAGAAGAAAACTTCCAAAAGCAAAGGAGGAAAAAAGAGAGTTTTTATTCAAAAGAAAAAGAGATTAAGATAGTTTATTTCAACACTAACAATCTTAACCATACTTCGCCTAGTGTTAAATCTATTTTGCAGGAATTTGATGATGTATTTCCTAATGAGGTTCTTGATGTATTGCCACCATTTTTAGAAAAATAGTACTTGATTGATTTCAATCCCAGAGAAATAATGCCTAATCGACTGGACTATAGGAGCAATCCTGAGGATATAAAGGAGCTTCAACAAAAAGTCAAAGAGTTGACAAGAAAATGGTATGTTAAAAAAAGTTTTAGACCTTGTGCATTTCTTCTTTTTCTTGAGCCTAAGAAGAATGAAACTTGCTGAATGTGTGTGGATTGTAGAGCTATCAATAAGATAACAGTAAACTATCATCATGCTATTTGTAGATTAGATGATATGTTAGATGAATTATGTGTCTCATGCATTTTCTCTAAAGTTTATTTGAAGTCCATTTATCATAAAATTCACATGCATGATGGAGATGAATGGAGAATTGCTTGCAAAACTAAGGACAACTTGAAAGAATGGTTAGGGATGTCATTTGGGTTAACTAATACTTTCTTCAGATTATTGAACCATATATGGCATGCCTATATTAAGAAGTTTGTTCTAGTTTATTTTGATGATTTTTTGATTTCTAGAAAAACCTTAAATGGACAATTTAATCATTTAGAGAAACTTCAAATTGTTTTGCAAAATGGAAAATTTTATGCTAACATTTAAAAATATTTTTTTTGTAATATTCAAATTTTGTTTCATTGTAATATTGTTAATGATAAGGGAATAGTTGTTGATGAAGAGAAAGCTAATGACATTCATGAATGGCCAATACCAAAAACCATAACTGAGGTATGCATTTTTTATGGGTTGGTTAAGAACTTTGGTACTTTATCTACACTATTGAATGAAGTTGTTAAGAATGTTGAGTTTTATTGGGATCCTGAGCATGATTTACCTTTTGATTTGTTTAAGAAGAGGCTAAGTTTTGCATTACTTGATTTTGATAAATCTATTGATATAGGGTATGATGCTTCAAAAATAGATACTAAAATTGTGCTAATGCAAGAAAGCCAATATTTTGTTGATTTTAGTGTGAACATCAATGAAGTGACTTTGAATTTTCCTATTTCTAAAAAAAAAAATGTATGCTTTGAAGCAAAATTTTGAGACTTGGCAACATTTCTTAAGGCCGAAAGAGTTTATCATAGTGACCTTTGAACCCGGAGGATGGTTTATGTTCATGAGACAGATAGGTTCTAACTTAACATCATAATAAGCAGTCACAAGGAGATGGAACATTTCAAATCATTGAGAGTGCCTACAAACTTGACTTGCTCCATAATGTGAGTGCTACATTAATGTTTCTAATGTTCTCCTTTTGATGCAGGATGAAGATTCTAGGATAAATATTTAACTTGCCAAAATAGTGATAGTACCTATTAATTTAACTTGCCAGGTTAAGCATAATATTAATGCTACATTCAATATTTCTAATCTTTCTCCCTTTGATGTAGGTGATGAAGATTCGAGGACGAATCATTTTGAGGAGAGGGGGAATGATGGAGTCAAAGATGGGGAACGAGTTGTCACTCAAGAAGCTAATGATGGGAATCAAGCAAAGGCCTTGAAAGATAAGAAGCATCCTGTTTTAGATGTTCTTGATGATCCATTACACATAATTGAAGGTCGAATTACAAGATTTAGAGCTAGGAAGATGACAGAAGAACTAAATGTGTTAATTGAAGATTCTAAAGCCAAAGCTACAATTGAAGCATATTTGACCAAGAGTGAATCATGTGGTTTAGTCAACCTAATTCAAGGCATAAATGAGCTTAATTAGCCTCCAAGTCATATTTTGACATAATTTTAATTTTTAGTTTCAATTTCTATCCTTATTTGGGTTGTAATGGTGACTTAAGGCAAATATAGCTATGTAGTCTACTTAGGCCTTTTCTAAATGGGCTTCCTTTTGGCCTTTTAGGGTTTTTAGGTCACCCTAAAGCTATAAATAAAGGGGGTGATGGCCACACATGTAATCATTGGTTATTTTTCAATCTATAATATGGTGAGGATCTCACATGCTGGTTCTTCATTGAACTACAACTTATCAAGGCAATCCCTTGTGGCGTTCAAAGACTTATCAACCTCAATCCTAAGGTTGTGGCGTCTTCCATCTTCTATACCATGGTTCGGGCTTTCTTAAGCATTGGGTTGAGGTTCTTTCCATCCATCTTATTGATTTAGACTTTCCTTGTTTCTTCTTCAAGTTGTTGTGGGTTCTTGAGACTTTCTTCTCTTCGGGTTCACATCAGTTTGTAACCCAAACATTTCTTGCCCTTGGATGGTTCTTACCTCCTAGACCCTAGGCTTTGATTTATAGACCCCTTAATTTTATTTTTCATCTTCCTAAGTGTCTTCTTCAATTTCTCAAGCCTTGACTTAAGGCTTTGTTCTCTATCTCTAATTTTCCCAATTTTGATTTTTCATTCATCTTTTGGGAATGACACTTCCTAGGCATATGCCTACCCTTCTTTGGGTTAATACCTAGGTGATTTTCTACCTTCCTAATGGACTCACTAGGTAGAATGGTTTTAGGGTTATTGTTTCTAGATTTGTCTTTAACCCTAAAATTACAATTTTTTAGCACCTAAGAAAAAATATTTATTGTTACTTCTAGCATGCTTTTCATGAGCAATTGCAAGTGAATTAAAGGCATGCTTTTTAACATTAAAATTCGAAGGTGCATTATTAAAATATACCTTAGGGTTTGCTTTTGAAGCTCCCTCTACATGTGATGCTTCTTCTTGGCCCTTACTTTTCTTGCTCTCCCTAGGGAATTGACTTTGGTAGTATCCCCGTTGGTTGCATTTGAAGCACATAATGTGCTCTTTGCTTTTAATTGTTGGGGATCTGATCTCCTTGGCCTTTGGCATGACTTGTGCCATCTTCTTGACCCTTTTTGGATACTTACTCTTGTAGTGTCCGACTTCCCTACACTCAAAGTATACAATATGATTTTTATTTTTAATTGAAATGCTTGAGTTACCTAGGTTGATGGTAGCCGGAATTGATTCTTCATCTCTTCCGGAGGTTGAAGCTACTTCTTGATTTTGCTCCGGCTCCGTTGATCTAATATCATCACCCTGAATCATAAAGGTGGAGGCTTTCTCTACTTCTTCCACCTCTGCTTCGGATGTTGACTCCTTCTCAACTTCTGAATCCTCACTTTCTTGTTAGGATGAGCTTGTTTCTTCAGTCTCCTTTTCCAATTTACCCGATGATGAGTCTTCATGATATTTTGCCAACTCACTCTAAAGCTCCTTGGAATCTTTATATTCACCTAATCTACACAAAATATCATTAGGGATTAAATCAACCATAAATTTTATTACCTTCTTATTTTTCTCGAACTTTTGGAGTTGTTCCTCGGTCCATTTCTTCATCTTGAGGAATCCTCCCTTTGGCCCTTTTGGATATACGAATCCTTCCATCAAGGCGGACCAATCTTCGATGTCTATCATCATCATGAAGTGTTCAATCCTTGCCTTCTATTGATTGAGGCCTTCTCGTCCATAAAATGCATAAGGAACCAGAGTGTTGATATCCCACCACAATCCAAGATTTTGTTCCATCTTTCCCTCTAGCACCTTGCTCCTTCAGTTATGAAGCCGGTGAAGAGCGACCCGCTCTGATACTACTTGTAGGGGATCGTACATTGCTAGAGGGGGGTGGGGTGAATAGCATAATCGTCACTTGATGTAATTCGATCGCATGCTTGCTACAATTGGGTTAGTATGCAGCGGAAATATAAAATACAATACTAATACAAATACAAATCCACATGAACAATCAAAACATAAGAATATATGTGGTTCGGAACCTTAGGGTTCCTACTCCACGGGGTGAGCTTAACGAGCTCTAGTGATGCACACACAACTAATAAATCTCCTTCTCGTTGACACACCAGAGGTGGAGAAACCTCGTACAAAAGAATACAATAGTAATACGAAAGATACCAGCGATTACAAAGATAAATGGAAATATAAGTAAAGAAAAACACTTTACAAAAATGCTTTGAATTCTTGATATTTGATTGATTGAGAAGTGCCTTGAAGGATCGGATTACAACAACAAATCCCCTTCAAATCACTTCAAGAACCAAGGCTAAAAACCTCCCCTTCGAGCTCCTTATAAAGCTACAACTTGGGTTGATTTCCGCCTAGCAGCCGACTGCTCATACCCATTAGTCGACTGCTCCTATAGTCGTTATCTCACAATAACTTAATCCACACTTGCATTCAAGTCAATAGATACACTGACAGTCGACTGCTTCTACCAAAGGTTATGTGCCCATGACCTCGACCAGCAGTCGATTGCCCTCCATGGTAGTCAATTGCTTAAGGCCAGTCGAGGTGCCAGTCAATCACTAGTCGAATCCCATCAGTAGACTGATCATAATCCCAGTCGACTACTCAGAGTCGACTCAACTTCCAAGTGTCAAAACACTTGATGAGTCAACTGGTCCATAATGCGAGTTGATTGATAAACCTCAAACATGAGGTTTAACCCAAGCATGATGCCCTCATACTTGCTAGAATACCCTTAGCCTAGACCTAAGCCTCGTAGCTGCCTCCATCAGTCTCATGCCTATCGGATCCCTCCAAGTCATCCATGACTTGTTCATCCATACATTAGCCTTCAAGTGCTTCCATCAGCTATTGTCATGCTAACCGAGTCTACACCACCAAGGTACATTTGTGCTTACACTGCCATGACACACACTTGGACTTTACGCTGCCAAACATTGGACTTATATTGCCAAGGCTACTGCTTGGATTTTAAGCCACCCATATCTTACCCTTGATCTTCCCAAATGCCAAGTACCCATGACTTGGACTTTCACCGTGAAGATGACACACTTGGACTTGCTTGGCAAAGACTATACCCTTGGACTTTCTAATTACCAAGACTCTTGCTTGGACTTTCCATGCCAAGTACCTAAGACTTGGACTTTCCCATTGTCAGGACCCATGCTTGGATTTTCCATGCCAAGTGTCCCACTTGGACTTCTCCATCATATGCTCAACCCCATGTCAACAATATAGTCAACCCATTATCAAACAATGGTCAACTCATCATCAAACATCAAAACACTACTCGAGACAAACTTGAGTCTGGTCAATCGTGACCTGGGTCAATTGCACCAACATCAAGCTCATCCAAGCAACCAACAAGCAAATAATTCAAAGCAATCTTCTGTAAAGCGTTCTTTACATAGAGTTGTATTTCTTTATATTTACTGGTATTTTCTTATTACTATTGTAATCCTTTGTACGAGGTTTCTTCACCTCTGGATTGTTCTGAGAAGGAGTGTATTTGTGGTGGTTTGCATAACTAGAGCTCATTTGAGCTCAACCCATGGAGTTGGAACCTTAGGTTCCAAACCACATTATATTCTTGTTTTGTGCATGTATTCTTATTGTGTATTTTCATTGTTATATATTCTGCTTTGCTAACAAGTATTGTAGACAAGCACAATCGAATTTCGAGCGACGATACATTCCGCTATTCACCCCCTCCCTAGCGATGTCTGATTCCTCTACAATTGGTATCAGAGCCCAGTGGCCCTTAGAAGAAAAAGATGCTCTGATACTCTACAATTGGTATCAGAGTGGGTCTCTCTTCTCCGGCTTCACAACCAAGGGAGCATCGCTAGAGGTGAAGAAAATGGAGTTCTAAGAAAGATTGGGTGACAACATCAACATTCCACCTTCCTTCGACCGCAAAGATTTTGCATATTGAAAAGGTAGAATGATGTATTTTCTTATGTGTGATCATGATAATTGGATTAATGTCATAGTAGGGTTAGACGCTCCGAAGGATGAAAATGGGAGAATACTCAAGAAGAAGAAGTGGAGCTAGGAGCAAATTTGATACTTCGAAATAAACAACAAGGTAACAAAAATATTGATTAATGTGTTACCTAACAATATTTTGGCAAAGCAAGGTGAGTTTAAGGATGCCAAGGAGCTTTGGATCAAATTGGCAAAGATCCATGAATAACCCTCAACAGCTCAAGAAATAGAAGATCCCAAGGAACAAGAATGCTCATCGACACAATTGGAGAAGGAGATCGAAGAGGCAAGCTCATCCTCACAAGAGTGTGAGAATTCAATGGTTGAAAGGCCATCAACATCTGAGGAAGAAGAATTGAAACCTCCACCTCTAGTATTGAGGGAGAGGAGAGACCTTGCATGTTGGAGCAAGAAGAACAGGAACAATTTACCTCCGGTCGAGAAGAAGAGGAAGTTCAAGACTTCCATACCATGGAAGGTAACTCAAACATTTTAATTAAAAATAAAAATCACATCATATGCTTTGAGTTTAGGAAAGTATGACATTACAAGAGCAAGTGTCCTAAAATAGTGAACAAGGTTCAACCGACACCGAAGGCGAAGGAAAAGTCAAAGGAGGTTGGTGCCCCAACACATAAGAGCAAGGAGCACGTTGTGTGCTTCAAATGCCAACAAAAAGGGAATTATAGGAGTCAATGTCCTAGGGGAAGAAAGCAAACCAAGGGCCAAGAAGGAGAATCACATGTAGGGGGAGTTTCTAAAGCTAACCCTAAGGTAAAGTTTAGTAATGATCTTTCCTTGTTTCTTAATGAAAATGCATGCTTTTAATTCACTTGCAATTTTCCATAAAAAGCGTGCTAGTAATAATGAATACTTTTGTTTAAGTGCTAAGAGTTATAATTTTAGGGCTAAGAACAAATTTAGAACCAATACCCCAATTCTACCTAAGGAAACAATTAGGAAGGTAGAAGACCATTTAGCCATTGATCCTAAGAAGGGTAGACATATGCCTAAGAGAAAGAATCTTTCCAAAAGAAGAATGAAAATTCTAAATTGGGAAAATTAGAGTTAAAAACCAAGTCTTGAGGTCAAGGCTTGAGAAATTAGAGAATACCCTTAAAAATCTGACAAATTCAATTAAGGGGTCTAGGAGTCAAAGTTTAGGGGTTAAGAGACAAGAACCATTTAGGGGCCAGAAATATTTGGGTCACAAATGTAAGCCCAACGAGACCTACCATAGTGTTCCATTCGATTATCGAACCGTCCATAGGTCTAGGAAAATCAAGGTTATTAGGGAAGTCATCCCTAAGGCTAACCATGGTAGATACCTAGTGGCCAAGGTTTCCATGAAACCTAGGAAACCCACTATGAAGGTCACAAGGGAAGTTATCCCTAGAGTTGACCTAGGCAAGACCCAAATGACTAAGGTTTCTAGGCCTAAGAGGGTCATTAGAAAGGTACTAATGGAGGATATCCCTAGTGAGTACCTAGTAAACCCATGGAGCTCCAATAGGTATTGGGTTCCTTGGAGCGTGATCACTTCACGCTAGATGGGTTAGGTTGTGTCAACCTTGAATGGATGGGTAGTTAACTTTACCATAGCAAAGTTGACACTTTAGGTCATTTTCAAGGTTATGGGATACCTTGGAAATGAGGTTTAATTTCATATTATAAAGGTTTTTAGGATGTGCCATTAGATTTTGAGAAGTATTGAAAATTGATGAAAATTGATGAAAATTGACACAATTAAGTCTAGAGGTCATGGTATGCCATTTTGGGTTTTTGGCACACTTGGGAGATAAGTGGTATTATGGAAAATTAGGTTTAATTCTAACAAATGACAATTAATATTAAAATTTAGATATTCTTATGCCTTTATATTTTCTTTCCCATGCTTTGCTTGTCATATGTCATGTCATGACATCATATCATATAAAATGTCATGATAATACTTAGATTTATTTTTCTATGTCATGTATATTTAGGTTTATGTTTTTATGCCACGACATCATTATTATTGGAACATGTTTTATTTATTCTATCATTTTATGTAATAATAATCATTTATGCATTTAGGGTAATTAAAAATGATTTAAGGACAATGACATGATTTGAAGTCCCATGTATAAGGGAATCAAATAGAGTTGTCTAGAAAAAAGCATGAGACCTTAGTATAGAATAACCAAAACCCACATCTCACATTAAATTGACATGTGTGTGTATTGATACACCCTAGACACATGTGTGATGTTAGACAAATGAGTTAAATTCAAGGTGCATAATTCTCGCACCTAAATAACTCAAACTCATCTAATATCATTGATGGATCATGGGGAAAGATAATGTGCAAGGCATGTGCATTAAGCCCATAGATCATGGTCCAATATAAGGTTTTAAAAATATTTCAAAATCTTTTTGAAAAACATTAGTGTAGTCGATCTTTTGATAAAAGTCATTGATGATGTTTATACAAAGAAGCCTCAAAACATTAAAGTCATCTTTGTTTTAGAACTTTGTATCAATCTCACTATTTTATGGGTATTTTATTTTCCAAATATTTTTCACCCATAATGATTGACTTAAGTATTATACGTATGAAGTTTCATGATTTTTCAAATTATGTATAATTACTTATGAATTAACAAATTTCATTTCTAATTTCTGGATTTCTACAATTGCTAAAATCAATCGACTGTCGCCCTGGGAAGTCGACTGCCATAGAGAGCAGTCGATTGGTTACTGTCTGAGTCCACTGCCAAGGCATATTTCGGGTAAATAAGGTTGTTTAGCCCATGTTTCAGCCATGTTAGGCTACCCTAACTTCTCATAACCGTAGGATATACTTAGGAAAGCATTGGAAGGGTGAAAATTCATTGGATTAGGAGAGTTGTTTTGTAGAATATGGTAAAACAAAAAAAAATTAGATTAACCCTTTAATTAATTTGGATTTAAATAGTGGGTTAATTGGGCTGGAAATTGGGCTTGGGCTGGTATTAGATTTGGGCTGGTATTAGGCTTGGGCTGGCATTGGGCTTGGGCTAAATCGGATTGGATTTGACTTGAACCAGTTCAATCAAATCAAACAGCGAAACCACCCATATAAGCCGATCGTGATTCTGTTTCCATCGCGATCGCTATCTTCCTCCTTTCCTCGTGAGTTCTCGCTTTCTCCTTCTTCTCCGAGCGATCCTGCCGCTCGATCTCAGCTCGCCGGCGTCCTGGGGAGGGAAGCTTGGCCACGCCGCCGCAGCCTTCCCGATCGCACGCGACGCCGTCGACTTCTTCGATCATCGCGACCGCCGTGAGCTCTCCCTTGCTTTGATCGCCGACGCCTGTACCCGTTCCTCTAGCTGCTGTGGTCGCCACGCATGCCGATCGTCGCCGGTGGGGATCTCTAATTTCGGGTTCCCGAGCTTTATTTTCGGTGAAGAGTTCTCGCTGTGAGCTAGGGGTCAACAGTGAGTCAATCGGGTGTCCAACTGTGAGCTGGAGCTTCGATCGCTGTCGTCATCCTCTTCTTCCCCGAGATCAGATCGTCGGTGCTTTTCTTTTCTCCGCAGCTATCGCGTCCACCATCGCGGATCGCCACAGCTATCACTCACATCGAGCCAGAGTCATTTGCTGATCACGCGACTCTATCTATCGCCGGTCGGCTAGATCTCAGTAGCGGATCATCGTTGTTTGCAAGCCGGTGATTTCTACCGTCAACAGTTGGATCTGAGGTTTCTAGCTAGGTGTGATTTCTAGATGGTACCGGAAAAGAAAGAAATCAAGGGATGATGAGTTTTTCTGGCATTTTCTCCCTGCATTGCTTAATGGTGAGCAGATCTGTGGTCGCCTTATGCTCAGTTTATCCTTGTCGTGTGCAGAGTTTCATCCATCTGCATTGCATCGAGAGTGGAAGCATTGGTTGGCTGCCCTATTGGTTTTGTTGTGCTAATGGATAGTGAGGTTGAGAGCTCGGCTCTATTGAGTCGGCAGTGGATGCAGTGGAGCAGGGAACCTGAATTTGCTGTGATTGAAGCTTAGCTACGGTTGGAGGTATTGACAATAAGGTATTGCGAATTGGTGTATTGATGAGATGTGAGCTCAGTTACGGGAATTGACACGTGATTGTGTGGAAGCAGAGATTGCCTTGTGGATCAAATTCAAAAATGCAAGGTATGTCCGATTGGTATATTTATAGTTAATATTGTGGATTGATATAGATGAATGTGGTAGATTGATTGGTTAATATGAATTCATTCATCCTGTAGTATTAGATTGTTCGATTAATTGATCGAGATATAAGGATGATATGAGAGTTGATTCGATCATTAGATATGTGATGATACTTAATTGTATCCAATTGTTACAGGACGTTGATTGTGATAGATACATGGACGTGGAGATGTATAGCACGGATTACATATCAGGTGGGTAATATCTACCTGGTTCGGTAGTTTTGATCAAACTCTAGTGCATGATCTTGGATTTATGTTTATACCTGTTTACCTTAAATCCACTCTTATTTAATCATATGCTTGTACTACCTTGACCTTTGAGATATATACTCGGTTACTCATTGATTATCTAGCACGGATAGGAACTATAAATCCTATTATGTATTAGCTGATAGATGTTCAGTAAGTACATGTGGTTAGGGTTATCTTTGTGACCTCAGATAGGGTTACTGTGTTACCTAACTAGAGTTAGGTGATGGATTGGATTATGGAGTCGATCGTTATATCATAACCGTATTAGTGGTGCATTTATGGTGGATCTAGTTGTCTGTGCATAGATAAGTGTATGGTTGTCAGTATGTGACCATGGACTAGAGGTCCTAGCGCGATGGTATATCCATTATGGATTGTGTGCCTATGTATGGTTATTTGGATGGTCGATTGTATATCGCTACTGACTAGAGGTCTTAGCGTGGTGGACTGTCAAATGAGTATGACTCTTTGTACGATAGAGAGAGTCTTGTGATTGTAGTCCTTGCATAGTTGACTTTTGGTTGACCAGGACTCCCCATGGGATAGGGAGTGAGGCGAGGATACATGTATGGAGCTATGCATCATTACATTGCATGCATGCTGACGACTGGGTCTCCCTTGTGGATGAGACGGGTCGTCAGTCATCCTGCCTCCCCGGCCACTCGGGGTAGTGGTAGCAGGGTTGAGGGCAGAGCATTGGATGTGCCGCGCTCGGCCACTAGGGATGGTGGTAGCTGGAGATGCGCACCTGGCCACTGAGCAGAGTGGTGTTAGCACTCGCCCACTATAGACGGTGGTTGTGTGACGTGCAGTTGTCCTGTGTGCAGAGCTCGTCTACTCATGGGTAGTGACGGAGCGACCAGCAGCAGGGACCCCCGGGGAGTAGTTAGCTCTTTATGCTTATATGCTACTCATTCATACTACCCAACTCGGTCACTCGAGAGTAGTGACGGCTGGAGTCGGGCTAGTCGTCATGCCGTGCCACCCGGGCCATACTGGGGTCGTGGTTGGACGGGTCCGCAGACATGGCCATGCATATGCACTGCTGATATATATGTATGCATGTATTTGATATATGTTTTACATATGCCTGTGAGATGCTGCATTTGATTGAGCTATGATTGCTACATATGGTTGTTCATCATGATACATGCCATCTGCATTTTTATTTACTGCTATGTGTTGAGCATGATTCTTGCATTGATTCAGACTGTTATACGCATTTGATTAGCGTCATGTCATTGTGTGGTACGGACCGGGTTGTTATTACAGGTTATCATATATTGTTCATATGTTGGAGTATTAGTCAGGTATGGGATTGACTTAATACATTATATGGGTTATGTTATTGTATATCTGTCAGGATGATATAGCTTATGGTGTTGCAGACCGTCGGGTACGTTGGTACATTACTTCCTGTTCAGTTGATCAGTTAGTATATACATTGAGTATGACTTTACTATAGTTACTTGTTATTAGATTTGGATATGACTGTATGTCTATTGGACTCATGCTGTATACCTGTAGATCTTCACATGTATAATTGTAGATCTATCCTTATATGTTGTTCATGTACTTTCTATATATATTACCCCTGAGTTTATACTCACCACCCCAGACTGGGCTTCGCCGCCTGTGATAATGTAGAAGATTTCTTGGACGCTCGGAGTCTCCACCGATCCCATCTCACACCGGACGAATGGATATGTTTTCCGTGTTGTTGTATCCTTACGGATTGTTGGTTTGGGTTTTTCCCTGTATTGTTTCCTTATTTGTGATATACGGACATATTGTATGTATTTGGTCTTTGATTCGATTTCTGTTATGATTCTTGTCGTGTCAAGTCACTCCGGAGTGCACAGTTGGTCTTTGTATCTTGTTAATCTGTTTGTATTGTTTTCGCTGTGTTTAGTATGTTTGATATGTTGATATCGGTGTATATCATATTGTTATTGTGGGCCTACGGGCCTTGTATTAACCCGATATGTTGCCACGTACAGGGGAGATGCCGTCCGTTTGCTTTTCGGCACGGCATACTCTCGGGGCATGACAATTTTATTGGTATCAGAGCCCTAGGTTGTGAAGTCCATTTTCGGATTTTATTTCGTTCAGACATCGAGTTTTGCTTTACTCGGTTTTGGTTTGTGAGTTTTGGGATCTGGCTGTTGCGGACATCTCCGAGCTACAAGGATTAAGGTATGTTAACTGTTATTACATATCCTTCTGTTGGCTATGCATTTAGTTGCTTATAACATGGATGACGTGTAGGGTGTTGGTCACTATCCCTAACCGTGATTTGAGATGATCACGGAAACGACATATTGAGATTATTAGACATGTACCTGCTATCAAAAAGGTAATTACCTTTGAGAGCCGATTGATACAGAGTCAGAAGTAGGGGTTAAGTAGTCACATCTCTTGTGAAGATCAAAGATTACAGTCCTAGGGATTTTCACTAATTATACTCACCAGATTGTTATCTGCGAGGTATTGGACTAAGCGAGTAAACTATTGTTGATGCAGATAGTAGTGTTAGAATGTATTCTGAAAGCCTAGCTCTTTTTGTATGAACATTTTATTTTGAAATAAGAATCACATGATCATTGTTTGCATTTTATATATTCATTATATATGTGTGCATATTGTCTAATATTTTACATTGTAGATAACATGGTGCTTGGTGTGGCACAGAAGATCATGTTATCAGTACCTTGTAAAATATAAGTAGAGGCTCACAACCAAGATGGTTTTGGAAAAACCATTGGCATGGTTGTAGTGTAGCTTGGTATTGTTTTATCTTGAACATAGAGTTACACTAGTACACTTAGGTGTATTGAGCAGGACCGACATAGAGGTGATTCAATTTAGTGTTGACTACATAATTGAATCGGACCTCGGATATTATGTTGTACATGCTCTTAATCCCGATATAATAACGGGCACATGTACTTAGTATTTATTTCTTTGATTTACCAGTGGGTGAGATTTAGATGGATTAAATCAATATGCCCGGTAAGTTGGGAAATAATATTATTTACATGGTGTACCGTTGATTATAGGAGGAAACCGTGTGCTATATATTAGGTTGATGATGTCCCCTTGAGGAGCTCATAAGGTTCATCATGTAAACCCAGCTGGTTGACTTAGTCGACATGATGATAAGGTTGAGTGGTACTACTCGAGGAGTTAGATGTTAATTAATTGATGGTCAGTAAATCAATTAATTGACGGACATTCGATATCTTAAAGACGGGGAGATTAATGTACAAATAATATATGGAGCCCATATTAATTTATGGGGGTTGGTGAGGTACTTCAATGATGATCCTCTAGTGGAATGGAACATCATTGATGGATCAAGTTTGTGTGGTTCCGATCCATCGGGTGGCCAAGACCCAACTCCTCCTTATGGTCCCTATCGTAGCCTAATATAATCCTTGTGAAGTTTAGATCCAAGAATGTAAAACAAAACCTAGAACAAACGGTTGGATTAAATCCATAGATCCGATGGTTGGGATGAAACCCTAGAACCAACGGTTGGATTAAATCCATAGATCCGATGGTTAGGATGAAACCCTAGAACCGACGGTGGAGATTAAATCCCTAGATCCGACGGTTGGGATAAAACCCTAGATCCGACGGTTGGGATGAAATCCTTGATCCGACGGTTGGGATGAAATCCTAGATCCTATGGTTGGGATGAAATCCTAGATCCTACGGTTGGGATAAAATACTAGATCCAACGGTTGGGATAAAACCCTAGATCCGACGGTGGAGATTAAATCCCTAGAACCGACGGTGGAGATTAAATCCCTAGATCCGACGGTGGAGATTAGAGGAGGCTTAAGCCAAAATTCTAGAATTAGGGTTTGGCTCATCCATGTGTTGGGCGGCAACAAATCTTAAAGGAGATAAGGTTGGTTGGGCGGCAAGAAAATAGGAGTTAGTTCCTATATTTTAGGCTAACCAACTTTCTCCTAAATTCTATAAATAAAGGCTTAGGGTTGGGCAGCAACTAATGATTTTTGGATTAGAGAATTAGGGTTTGGCTCATCCTATTGTTGGGGGCAACAAACCCTAGAGGAGCTAGGGTTTTGGGCGGCTAGGAAAGTGGGCGGCAAGGTGATTGTTCTCCCTAGGTTTTTGGCCGGCGCCCCTCTTCTTCTCCTACTCCCTTTGCCGGTTCTCTTCTTCCTCCTCTCTTGCTCCTTGGTGGCCGGCGGCTCTCCAACTATTGGTGGCCGGTGCTTCTCCAACATCTAGGTGGCCGGCGGCAACTATACAACTAGTTGGTCGGAGCTCATCCAATCGTTCCTTGGCCGGCGGTTGCATCAAACTCTCTTGTTTGGTGGCCGGTTCTAGAAAGGAAAGGTTTTGTTGGATCTTCTCTTTGTTCGCAGCGGACAAGGAAGAGAAGAACGTGATCTAGAAGGCTTCTACTCGTTGAGGATCTTCGTCCACACGTCGTCCACGAGAAGGATAGGACATACGGTAGAAGATCGTAAGGTATAAAGTTATTATAACTTTAATTTCAGATCTGAGCATGTTCTTATATATGATGATTATGCATGTGGTTATATGAATATATATTGTATAATCATGGACCCCGAAGACAAACACAAAAACCGGCGATCCGTCCATCGTCTCTTCCGCGGCTAACCAACTAGAAGAGTTGTGTTGCTTGAACAACTAGTTTGTTCAAGTGACCACTCAAGTTGTTAGCACGACGATGAAATGGTGTGGCCAAGGAAGCTCATCCCATCCGGATTAATCCTTTCATTAGTGAAAATTTTAATCCGGGGACATGGGAGCCAATGAGCCTCCGAAAGCGACAACCCACCAACAATTGGTATCAGAGCCACGGTTTTCGCTTTTGTGTGTTTTGGATTCGGTTAATTTTTTATGCATTTTTCATATATTATATGTGCCGGATAATAGTAGGATATGCGTAGTTTAACTCTTTGGTTGCAGGCATAAGATCCGACTATTATGGCCATGTGTGTGTATGTGAATGGATGTGTATAAAAATTTATTATTTGAATCCTCGGGGTTGACGAGGCTAGATTATTATTTAATTTTTGTAATTAAATACGGCATTGTTTAGCCGCTCATTTTAGTTTACTTTTGATCTAGATTATTTGTACACTCCTTCGTGGAGTATAGGATCGATGGATGTAAATTAATATGATTAATCTCGGCTCGGAACTCTTTGGTGACTTGCGCACGGGAAAAGATGGAGCAGACGAGGTGGCGACATGACGGGATGCGTATTGGAGAACAATGCCATAATAGTTGGAAAAATTCTGATTTTTCCATATTTATTGCTTATTTGTTTTATATGCATGTTGTGTAGGTTTAAAATTCCTCGATTGCAATTTACTAAGTGGGAGAGGGATATTTTAATTAATTCCCGCGGCCTCCATTACAATTTGACGTGTGATGCAACAAACTTGCGCGTTGGCTCTGAGTGCCTTCCTCCTCATGACGGGTTTGTTTATGGATCACTAGGTCAAATAATGGTTATAGGAAATTATTTAGGAGCGTGTGTACTTCCACAGGTAAGGCACATAATCCAAATAATTCCCTTAGTATCGTGTAATGGTGCACACTTAGATGCAAATAAAAGTATCCTCCCCATCGGAGTCACTGCTTTTATTTGTAGGGCCAAAGAGGAACCAACTATTAATTTTATTTGTCAAAAGTAAGGTTGACAAGATAATAAAATTAATGGGTAAAACCTCCTCTTACAAATGTAGAATTGTGATACGCCCACACAGCGTGGCATGCATATATTCTCGGTGATTTCAGGTGTTGGTTGATTTCGGGATTTTATTGTTTTGAGGAATCAATAATATTTGAAATCTAATATTTTGATCATTGTGATTCTTAGGATTTTCAAATGGCTTTCAATCCACTTACTTTGGTACTAAAGGAAACAAACTTACTGTCCCCAAACAATAGTGATTGGAAAAGAAATATGGATAGTGTCTTAACTGTCGATGAGTGTCCTCCTAGGCCTGCAGATGATTCTGGGGAAAAGGAACTTTTCAGATACCAGAATCGAGCTCTTAGGCAGGTAGCCATGGTTGCTCAGAAGGTTTCTACTTCTAAGCCGAAAGGCAAGAAGAAGAAGAAACAAGGTAGAGCAAAGGTGGTGGGAGGATATCAGGGAGTGAAGAAGCCGAAAGGCAAGTACTTCACTTGTAGACAGACTGGACATGGGAAGAAAGACTTCCCCTTCCTAAAGCAGAACAAAGGTATATCTTCAGCCTTAGTCGTTGAAACATGTTTAGTGGTGTTATCTACCGGTACCTGGTGTGTAGATACGGGAGCCACTGATCATGTCTGCAATTCTTTGCAGGGGTTCCAGGAAACCCGACGACTAGCTGAGGGAGAGATTACTGTCTACATGGGCAATGCTACAAAGGTAGCGGCTATTGCAGTGGGAGACGTTTATTTATCGTTTGATAGAAATAAAGTTTTGGTTTTGAGAAATTGTCTTTATGTACCTACATTTAGAAAGAATTTGATTTCGGTTTCTAAATTGTTTATGGATGGATATTCTGTTTCTTAATGACAGAGTTGTTATAAAAGAAATAGAGAGATTATCTGCTCGTACATTGGTTGGCAATTTGTATACTCTTGAACCAAAAGCTCTACGATGCATATAAGTGAATAACTCATCTTCTAAGTCTAATAAGAGAAAAGAACCTTCGAAATGAACCAAACATATCTTTGGCATCTAAGGCTTGGTCATATTAACCTAAGTAGAATTCAAAGGTTGATAGATGGACCTTGGGTTCATTAGTGGTGGAGGATCTCCCAACTCGCGAATCTTGCTTGGAAGGTAAATGACCAAGAGGCCTTTCAAGGCCAAGGGTATAGAGCCAAAGATGTGTTAGAATTGGTTCATTCTGATTTGTGCGGTCCTATGTCTATCCAGTAAGAGGTGGTTTTGAATATTTTCCTTTATAGACGATTATTCAAGATATGGATACATTTACTTGATGCGCCAAGTAAGTCCAATGCTTTGACTGGTTCAAAGAATTCAAGGCTGATGTGGAGAACCGTCAAGGTAAAAGTATCAAGACACTACGATCTGATCGTGGTGGTGAATACCTCTTGGGAGAGTTTAGGAGTTACTTATCAGAGGCTGGGATTCAATCCCAATTGTCTGCACCTGGCACACCCCAGCAGAATGGTGTAGCAGAGCGAAGGAATAGGACTCTTATGGAGATGGTGAGATCGATGATGAGTTATTCGAGTTACCTATTTCGCTCGGGGTATGCGGATCGACAATGTACACTCGAACTTGGTTCCATCTAAATACTTCTACCCTCAGAGAATTGTGGATGGGCTAAAGCCTAGTCCGAGACATATTCGATATAGTAGTCCAAAGACATGTGCAAGGGAGATCCGTAAGTTGGAACCTCGTACAGAAGTGTGCATGTTTGTTGGCTACCCTAAGGGAACGAAGGGTGGTTTATTCTATAGTCCTAGAGATCAGAAGGTAATCGTGAGTACGAATGCCAGATTTCTAGAGGAGGACTATGTGATGAACCACAAGCCCACGAGTAGGATTGTTCTTGAGGAGTTGACAGGGGAAGTCCCAACTTCAGTACCACCGGTACAAGAGGAGACACCACAAGTCATCCGCACCGCTGTCACAGAGCATACACAGAGGCACCTCGTCAGAGTGGGAGGGTTGTTAGACAACCCGAGAGATTCATGTTTTTGGGAGAGTCTTCGGACTTAGTCCCTGGTGAACATGAACCTGATCCCTGGACATATGATGAGGCACTCCAAGATAGAGATGCATCTTGGCAAAGTGCGATGAATTCAGAGATAGAATCTATGGATTCTAATCAGTCCGAGCTAGTAGAACCACCCAATGGTGTAAAACCATTGGATGCAAGTGGATCTACAAGAGAAAGAGAGGAGTAGACGGAAGGTTGAGACCTTCAAAGCTAGGCTTGCTGCGAAAGGGTATACTGTAAAGAGGGTATCGATTATGAGGAGACCTTTCACGGTAGCTATGCTTAAGTCTATCCGATTCTCTTATCTATAGTTGCCATATGGATTATGAGATTTGGCAGATGGATGTCAAGACACCTTTCCTTAACTAAGTCTTGAGGAGAACATCTATATGCAAACTGAGGGATTCATTACTAAAGGCAAAGAGGAGCATCTTGTATGTAAGCTTAATCGGTCCATTTATGGATTGAAGCAAGCTTCTAGATCTTGGAACATCCGCTTTGATGAGGTAATCCAGTCATATGGATTTATTCAAAGTCCGGATGAGCCTTGTGTATACAAGAGATGTGACGGAAACGTAGTGGTGTTTCTTGTACTATACGTAGATGACATTTTGTTAGTTGGCAACAATATCAAAGTGTTATCAGACGTAAGGGTATGGTTGTCCAAACAGTTTGATATGAAGGACTTGGGAGAAGTTGGACACATCCTTGGGATCAAAGTTATAAGGGATCGCAAGAAAAGGATGTTATGCTTATCTCAAGCTTCATATGTTGACACTATCCTTGCTCGTTTTAGCATGCAGAACTCCAAGAAAGGTTTTCTACCTTTTAGGCATGGAGTTCCTTTATCTAAAGAGATGTGTCCCAAAACATCAAAGGAGATAGAGGACATGAAGGCGGTTCCTTATGCTTGTAGGGAAGCCTTATGTATGCTATGCTATGTATTTAGACCGGATATCCGCCGTGGGCATGGTTAGCGATATCGAGTAATCTGACAGGACATTGGATCCGGTAAAGCATATATTGAAGTACCGAGAAGGACTAGGATTATATGGTTTCTGGGCAGATCAATTAGTCCCTGTGGGTTACACGGATTCAGATTTCCAATCAGATAGGGACAAGAGTAAGTCTACCTCGGGGTTTGTGTTTACTTTTGGAGGTGGAGCCATAGTATGGAGGAGTGTCAAGCAGAAATGCGTGGCAGACTCTACCATGGAAGCTGAGTATGTGGCAGCCTCTGAGGCAGCCAAGGAAGCTGTATGGCTCAGGAACTTCTTGATGGACTTGGATGTGATTCCTGGTTTGCCCAGAACTATCACAATTTATTGTGATAACAGTGGTGCAGTTGCAAATTCAAAGGAACCACGAGCCCATAAGGCGAGTAAACACATAGAGTGCAAGTACCACCTTATACGAGAGATCGTAAAGCGAGGAGAAGTTGCTGTCGCCAAGATTGCATCAGAGGATAACCTGGCGGATCCATTCACTAAGGCCCTTCTAGCGAAAGCATTTGATAGGCATGTGGAGGACATGGGGATCAGATGTATGGCATTGTGATGACGGCATAGTCTTTTAGTATAAGTGGGAGATTGTTAGAATGTATACTGAAAGCCTAGCTCTTTTTGTATGAACATTTTATTTTGAAATAAGAATCACATGATCATTGTTTGCATTTTATATATTCAATATATATGTGTGCATATTGTCTAATATTTTACATTGTAGATAACATGGAGCTTGGTGTGGCACAGAAGATCATGTTATCAGTACCTTGTAAAATATAAGTAGAGGCTCACAACCAAGATGGTTTTGGACAAACCATTGGCATGGTTGTAGTGTAGCTTGGTATTGTTTTATCTTGAACATAGAGTTACACTAGTACACTTAGGTGTATTGAGCAGGACCGACATAGAGGTGATTCAATTTAGTGTTGACTACATAATTGAATCGGACCTCGGATATTATGTTGTACATGCTCTTAATCCCGATATAATAACGGGCACATGTACTTAGTATTTATTTCTTTGATTTACCAATGGTGAGATTTAGATGGATTAAATCAATATGCCCGGTAAGTTGGGAAATAATATTATTTACATGGTGTACCGTTGATTATAGGAGGAAACCGTGTCCTATATATTAGGTTGATGATGTCCCCTTGAGGAGCTCATAAGGTTCATCATGTAAACCCAGCTGGTTGACTTAGTCGACATGATGATAAGGTTGAGTGGTACTACTCGAGGAGTTAGATGTTAATTAATTGATGGTCAGTAAATCAATTAATTGACGGACATTCGATATCTTAAACACGGGGAGATTAATGTACAAATAATATATGGAGCCCATATTAATTTATGGGGGTTGGTGAGGTACTTCAATGATGATCCTCTAGTGGAATGGAACATCATTGATGGATCAAGTTTGTGTGGTTCCGATCCATCGGGTGGCCAAGACCCAACTCCTCCTTATGGTCCCTATCGTAGCCTAATATAATCCTTGTGAAGTTTAGATCCAAGAATGTAAAACAAAACCTAGAACCAACGGTTGGATTAAATCCATAGATCCGATGGTTGGGATTAAACCCTAGAACCAACGGTAGGATTAAATCCATAGATCCGATGGTTAGGATGAAACCCTAGAACCGACGGTGGAGATTAAATCCCTACATCCGACGGTTGGGATAAAACCCTAGATCCGACGGTTGGGATGAAATGCTTGATCCGACGGTTGGGATGAAATCCTAGATCCTATGGTTGGGATGAAATCCTAGATCCTACGGTTGGGATGAAATCCTAGATCCGACGGTTGGGATAAAACCCTAGATCCGACGGTGGAGATTAAATCCCTAGAACCAACGGTGGAGATTAAATCCCTAGATCCGACGGTGGAGATTAGAGGAGGCTTAAGCCTAAATTCTAGAATTAGGGTTTGGCTCATCCATGTGTTGGGCGGCAACAAATCTTAAAGCAGATAAGGTTGGTTGGGCGGCAAGAAAATAGGAGTTAGTTCCTATATTTTAGGCTAACCAACTTTCTCCTAAATTCTATAAATAAAGGCTTAGGGTTGGGCAGCAACTAATGATTTTTGGATTAGAGAATTTGGGTTTGGCTCATCCTATTGTTAAGGCAACAAACCCTAGAGGCTAGGAAAGTGGGCGGCAAGGTGATTGTTTTCCCTAGGTTTTTGGCTGGCGCCCCTCTTCTTCTCCTACTCCCTTTGCCGGTTCTCTTCTTCCTCCTCTCTTGCTCCTTGGTGGCCGGCGGCCCTCCAACTATTGGTGGTCGGTGCTTCTCCAACATCTAGGTGGCCGGCGGCAACTATGCAACTAGTTGGTCGGAGCTCATCCAATCGTTCCTTGGCCGGCGGTTGCATCAAACTCTCTTGTTTGGTGGCCGGTTCTAGAAAGGAAAGGTTTTGTTGGATCTTCTCTTTGTTCGCAGCGGACAAGGAAGAGAAGAACGCGATCTAGAAGGCTTCTACTCGTGGAGGATCTTCGTCCACACGTCGTCCACGAGAAAGATAGGACATACGGTAGAAGATCGTAAGGTATAAAGTTATTATAACTTTAATTTCAGATCTGAGCATGTTCTTATATATGATGATTATGCATGTGTGTATATGAATATATATTGTATAATCATGGACCCCGAAGACAAACACAAAAACCGGCGATCCGTCCGTCGTCTCTTCCGTGGCTAACCAACTAGAAGAGTTGTGTTGCTTGAACAACTAGTTTGTTCAAGCGACCACTCAAGTTGTTAGCACGACGATGAAATAGTGTGGCCAAGGAAGCTCATCCCATCCGGATTAATCCTTTCATTAGTGAAAATTTTAATCCGGGGACATGGGAGCCAATGAGCCTCCGAAAGCGACTCCCATCAAGTAGAAAATTAGGGGATGATATTCATAGGAATGTTGATCCCTGAGTTGGTTATTCTAGGTTGTATAACATTGGGAGTACTTTTGGAGTACTTGACTCGGGTTATACGAAGATAGTAGTGTTAGTTGAATACCATTATCCGGATTTTAGCCGGTACTTGGTGGAAGAGATAGGAAATAACCTTCGGGAAATAATGTATCACTTGGTCACAGTGCAGTGATGTTGTGAGATAGTATTTTCCCCCGTCATCTTCTTTGACTCATTGTCAGGGAATTCTTGGGCATCGAGTAGGGTGATCGTTTGATTACGAAGGTACCATGCAGAGTCGTTAGACTTGCGAAGGTTACGACTATGTAATAGACCAAGAATGTGATTGGGTTGGTTTTGACCACCCACGAATTATCGGTTGACATCTTGATCATGATGTTTGGATCTCCTACCAGATCCTACCGGAAGTGTATAGACCGAGTCATGTGTATAGAGATGACTCCGTAGTAAGTGTTTTAAAGAGTTGGAGATTTGATAAGCAGATATTGCGAGTCAAATTATTGGAATTCGAAATCTCCAAATGTTGGATAAAAGGAGCAAGATTAAAGTCGTAAGTCACGAGCGACTATTGGAGAGTTTTTCGATCATAGAAGAGCGATTGTAGATTGTTAGCAGCTTCTCATGTTTATTAGCGAACTCAGAGGAAAGACTCCGAAAGGAGATTATGTGTGTGTAGTGCGGGTTACGACGAGACACATAGTCAGATTAACCGATGGACCATTGTATCTGTTTCTACTATAAGCAGCCGGTATATACGAGGAGTATGTATTTTGAAGACTCAGTTGAAGACTATGGATGATGCTTTCGAGCGGACGATCCACAACCTCGAAAGCCGAGATTATTATAGAAGATTAGGTTATCACATCAGCAGCGATCTACTACCCCAGATATAGTTGGAGTTCTTTGATACTTTCATCCGGAAGAAGTAAGTTACTCAGCAGTATCAGCCGAAGACATCTCAGAAGATTCAGACATTCAGACAACAACTGTTACCTTCCCAGACGACAACAACTGTTACCTTCCCAGGCGTAGTTATGATTTGTTCAGAGGAGAGAGAGTATACGACGATGGTCGTATCTATGCGGTATTCTTCAGTTGCAGCTGTACCTTTCGCAGAGTTGGAGCGTGCTACGATGTTGACAGTTCTTCAGTATGTTACAGTCGGATGTATATTCTCTGCCAGTACAACAGTGGTTATCATCTCCGTGCAGTTGTTTCAGTTTGTACCTCCGTTTTCAGCAGTTGATTTCATTTCCTCCATGGCAGATTTTTGTAGCTACTTGAGCTCAGTCGTCAAGAACAGATGTTGGGCGAGTTTACATGGTTACTCGAGAAGAAGTATAGAAGACCAAAGGATCGGTCCTTCGGGGTATTACTTTAGGTTATCCTATTTGCGGATATATCGAGAGATACTGGTAGTTTACAGGTATCTTTGTCTAGAACATTCTTTGATAGGGTTCGAAGGGTTCCTATCGACTTGTGGGTTCGTGATTTTTCTCTACCGTTAGGTGATATGTTGATCGACAACCAAAAAGTCAAGGGATACCCTTGACCTTTGCTAGACATACCTCTACTATAGACATATCCTTCCGGATAGTTGGATTGTTGGAGCGTTGGTATACTAGGACTCTCGGATGTACGTATAATCTGAGAGTATTCGGATATAGTTTCAGATGAACTCCCGGGCTTGCCACTGCATGGGCAAGTAGGAATATGCAATTGGAGGGTGATTTCGAGAATAGTCCTGATAATTGGGACCTCATACCGGGAGATGATTTTATGGGTATCAGTGTCGCTAAACACTATTGGAGATTTATCTGCCTAAGTGTTTCTTCTTGAAAAGACTTGTAACTCTTTGTTAGAAGAGAGTCAGACCTTGAGTTATGCATCGATTATCGATGATGGAATGCAGTAGTTGTTGTGAATGAATATCCTTCGTTGGGGATAGATGATCCGCTTAGATCGACTAAATGACACCTGTGTATATCCTAGGGTTGGCCTACGACTGGAGGTTTGATATTGTAGTGACTTAGTGTCGTACAATTATCATTGTCGGTGTGATGATTGAGCTATCATTAGCGTAGGGTAAAAGGATTTAGGTGTATAGAGCTGATTGATAATGTTGTTAGACTTATCGATGATTTAGTCGTCCATGGATTTGAGGAATCAAGTACTCTTGGAGTATTTGAGATCGATTGTCATCATATCTGTGGAGGATATATTTATGGATATATTCCCAATCTTGAAGGAAGTTGTGGTTTCTTTAGATTGATTTGGTATTTACCATAGATGAGAATAGCATGTTCTAGCGATACTATATCGTCGACTTGTTGGACCAAGAAGGTGATGGGAATCACCTGGTCGGAAGTGTGTGAAGCTAGGTTACAGGGCCTAGAAGGTGGCTGACTTTTGTGTCAGTGTTAGTTAATTCGTCCGATATGGATGGAAGGGTACTGCACATAGATGCAATATTGCAGGGATTAGGAGCGATCCCGATGTAGTTAAATGAGACGTATATTATGTGTATGCTAGTTGAGAAACTAGCGAGATCAGTCATTATAGTCTCCTAGTTACTTTCAGTTCTGGGTGACAGAGTGAAGTTTAGACAATAGATTAATTTCTCTTGTGAGAATAAATCTCCGTCTCTAGGAAGGATAGTGGTTACAAAGTTGTATTTCGATTTAGGAAGAGTTGTTTCAGGAGACTCTTCATTCGAGAGTGATGATTTATTCGGAGTGTATCCGAAAATAGTGAGTATTGAGACGTTCCGGTTGGTGGAACGATATATGGGACATGATTGATTTCGTAGTTTGATGTTGGGTATTGCCAACAAGCAAAGGTGAAATATTGTGATCGGTAGGGTTACATACCGTGATGAAGTGAGAGCCTAGTACGTTAGACTGTGTTGGGAGATTATCTAGAATTCGGAAAGGACTTGATCGGATTTGGGTAGTCGATGATCAATTAGCTAGGTCCGCTCATTTTCTTCCGAGCCGTAAGATGGACTCCGTTGGATCGCTTGATGGAATTATATCCATGGAGTAACCTTGAGTATCATTTCTGATAGTGATTCATGATTCACCTTACGATTCTGGCAAAGTTTCCCATCGGGTACGGGTATAGAGCTCCACTCTGGTACAGTAATTGACCTCTTAATAGGTTGGCTGAGAGCGTATAAGAGCTGGAATATAATATTCGAGCTCAGTACCCCACTTGGATTTGTTGGATCGATTTGGGTGAATAGCGATAGAAAATTTTTCTTTTTCGATGTTCGTGTTAAAAACTCAAGAGATAATTAATCGCAGCGGAATGTAAATGTAAAAACAAGAGAGACAAAGGTTTTACTTGGTTCGTAGCCGTAGGCTACTACTCCAAGGCCCTAGTGGTCCTTGACCACGCACGGAGGGCAAATTACTAAACAAACTCCTCCTCGTTGGAGGTAGGAGTTAATCGAAACAAAGAAACTTGAGGTAGAGGGACACTCCCCCTCTCCTCGTTACGATAAAAAAAAAGCTTCGAAGAATGTAAATGAGCAACGACACTAAAATTAAAGCCGACGTACAAAAATAAAGGAAATGAAACCTAGACGTCGGAGAAGAAGAAGCACGTTGTTGTCGGTAGCTTTGCGGAGACTTTTTGGAAGCTTAGAATTGTTGTGAAACCCTAGGTTTGGCCCTCCTTTTATAGCCTTTGAGCCCCTTTTCGAGTGGGTCTTCAACCAATCACAAATGGACACCAAACCGCTTTGAGGTGGAGTGATAAGCCTTGACTCCTCGAATCTGATCATTGACCATCAGTCGACTGATGGCCATCATCAATCGATGGCGATCATCGATTGATGACCTTCTAATGACCGATACACTACGCAATGAGTCCTCCAAGCTGGCAGTCGACTGATGCTTGCTGCAAGTCAAAGTTAGCTCAATAAAAACATAATTTCGATGGTCGTCGACCATCCGATCTCGACCTAGACCATCTATAAGATGTCTTTGGTCGGATCTACGCTTAAGATCATCCCCGTAAAGAGGATACGACCTTACTTACTCTCGCACACACGAGCTTACCTCGATACTTACGTGTCGCTTTTGCTTCCGGCCTTCCACTCGATTCCTTCGGCTCCCTCCGAAGTAACTCGAGTATCGCCTGACCACCGCGGCTTCCTCCGGGTGTCGCTAGCCTTCAGCTCCAGCTATATCAATCTTCTGCACACTCGATTCAGCTCGTGAGAAAACAAAATAGACTTAACTTTTGTGTCTTTGCTATAATCAAAACACAGGTTCGATTTCGGTGCCTCATTGCACCAACAATCTCCCCCTTTTTGATATATGGCAAAAACACACAAAGTTAAGGAAATTAAGTGCATGAAACAGTAAAGACAAGAAGCAAAAGTAGGAGTAGTAAAAATATTTCTCAAGTTCTCCCCTTAGAGGAACCTCTCCTTGACCGAGGGTGAGTACTTGAAAAAGACTTTTAGTTCTCCAAACACAAAAGTTAAGTTAGGCTTCTTAGAGTCAAAAATAAGTGCAAGTTAAGTAATCAAAAGTTAAGTCAAAAGGTTAATTATTCAAAAGGTTTAACTTTTGATTTCTTAACTTGGGCCTTTAAAGTTTTCAATTCCGAAGAGTTGAAACCTAAACCTTACTCCCCCTTAACTTAGGCCAGAATCAAAGTTTTAAGTTAAGTTATCAATTTCAAAAATTTGAAATTGAACCTAAACCTTACTCCCCCTTAACTTAGGCCAGAATCAAAGTTTTAAGTTAAGTTATCAATTTCAAAAATTTGAAATTGAACTTTGGCCTTTTCTTGAACCTTAACTTTGGCCTTTTCTCCCCCTTTTGACATAAATCAAGGAAAAAGTGGGGGGGTTTTAAGAAAACCCTAAGTCCAAGCATGATGATTTTAAAAATAGTATGTGAAAATAATTCATCTAAATGTTCAACTCTAGTTTGACTTGATTGAAATGATATTATCAACAAGTCTTGATTAGAGTTGGTTAATATTAGTTGCATATTTATACTCCGAGGTTCATATTGACGCACTTGATCTACATCTTGGAACCTGGAGTAGGGTCCTAACATCTCACGCCCATCTACGTGGCTAAGTACACAAACACATTAGTCCTATGTGTTGTGAGATGTACTGGCTCCTTAAATCTATAGGTGCATGATATCTAAGGTATGTCCTATGCTAGTTCCATCAAAATGAAAAATAAGAAATAGTAGTAAGAAAATATAGTTTGCAAGTTCTTATTCTATTACGCACATGCCCAATTTTCGTCTTAATAGACTAAATTCGGCTTCGGGTAGGGGTTTAGTAAATAGGTCTGCTAGGTTAGATTTCGATTCGATGTACTCGAGTTGTATGGCTTCGTTGGCCACATGTTCTCGAATGAAATCGTGTTTGACTTCTATATGTTTGGTCCTAGAGTGACATATTGGATTCTTGGTAAGATTAATTGAACTAATGTTATCTATGTGAAGTTTAGTATTCGTAAAGTCTAACTTAAAGTCGCGGAGAGTGTGCTTCATCCAAAGAAGTTGAGTGACACACTCACCCATCGCGATGTATTCGGCTTCGGTGGTAGACAAGGCAACACAATGTTGCTTCCTACTGCACCAACTCACTAGACTCGAGCCGAGTAGTTGACAACAACCACTCGTGCTCTTTCTATCGAGTTTACTACCGGCATAATCCGAATCGGAGTAGCCGATTAGTTCGAACTCGGTAGATCTAGGATACCAAATACCGACATTAAGTGTACCCTTTAGATATCTAAGGATACGCTTAACTAGGATTAGGTGAGACTCCTTGGCACAGGTTTGAAATCTGGCGCACATACTTACTGCAAATAAGATATCTCGGGTTGCTAAGCGTGAGAGACTCCTATTACACTCCTATAGTATTTTAAGTCAATGGACTTACTTTCTAGGTCTTCTCCTATGTTAACATTAATCGCCATTGGGGTGTTTATTACCTTAGCGTCTTGCATTCCAAATCTTTTAATTAACTCCTTAGTGTATTTTTGTTGATATAGGTATATACCATCTTTAGTTTGTTTAATTTGTAGACCTAAAAAGAAACTTAACTCGCCTACCAAGTTCATTTCGAACTCACTTTCCATGAGCGAAACGAACTCGTTTAGTAAGGCTGAGTTAGAGGTTCCAAAAATTATATCATCTACGTAAATTTGAGCTATGAATATTTCTTTACCTAAGGTTTTTACAAAGAGAGTTGGGTCAACTAAGCCTTGGTTAAACCCTTTTGACTTAAGATGGATTGAAAGTCTCTCGTACCAAGCTCGAGGAGCTTGTTTAAGTCCATAGAGAGCTTTCTTACGTTTTAGAACATGGTCGGGCTAACATAAACTTCTTCTTTAATGTATCCATTTAGGAATGCCGACTTAACATCCATTTGAAATAGCTTGAATCCTCGATGTGCGGCATAAGCTAGCAACATTCGAATGGATTCGAGTCTAGCTACTGGGGCATAGGTTTCGTCGTAATCTAAGCCTTCGACTTGGCTAAATCCTTTGGCGGCTAACCGAGCCTTGTTTCTAACTACTTCACCTTTATCATCAAGCTTATTTCGAAACACCCACCTTGTTCCAATTATCGTTTTGTCTTTAGGTGGTGGTACTAATTCCCACACTTCGTTCCTAGTAAATTGAGCTAGCTCTTCTTGCATTGCAATAATCCAATCGGGATCAAGAAGAGCTTGTTCAATTGATTTGGGTTCTATCTTTGAAATTAAGGAAATTTGACTAAGGTTCCTATAGGATGCTCTAGTTCGAACTCCTAGATTAGGATCTCCTATCACTTGATCGATAGGGTGGTTAGTCTGAGTCCTAGATTGGGTTGGGTTTATGTCACGTAATGCTTGATCAATGGGGTGACTTGGTTGACTTAGGTTAGGATTAACACTAGACCTGATCTCCGGATCAGAGTAAGGTCTAGTATGAATCGGCTCGCTAATTGGGGTTGCCGGGGGTTTTGTAGGTTCATGTCCTTCATCGAATACTACATTGATAGTCTCCTCGACTCTAAGGGTGTCGTGGTTATATACTCTATAAGCTCTACTTGTAGTCGAGTATCCTAGAAAGATTCCGGTCGTGGTTTTGGATGTAAATTTCCCTAGGTAATCCTTAGTGTTTAGGATATGTACCTTACACCCAAATACCCTAAAGTACTTGATGTTAGGTATTTTATCGTGATAAATCTCGTACGAGGTCTTAAGGTGCCTCTTTACCATAAGGATCCTATTTTGGACAGAGCAAGCCGTGCTAACGGCTTCTGCCCAAAACCTATCGGGTAGGTCGTATTCGTTCAACATGGTCCTAGCGGCTTCTTGTAGAGTTCGGTTTTTCCGCTCCACTAGGCCATTTTGTTGAGGGGTCCTAGGGCAAGAGAATTCATGGTGGTATCCGCTTAGGTTGCGTAAGGTGAACCTTTGATTTTCGAATTCACCACCATGATCGCTTCTAAGTCTTTTTAACCTTAAGGTCTTTTTGATTCTCGATTAATTTGAATAGATTAGTTAATTGATCTAGGTATCATTTTTATGTTTGATGAACCTAACCTGTGTAAACTCGAGTAGTCGCCAATTATGACTAAGCAATATTGACTTTATTGAGTGACTTGGCTCCATGTGAATCGAATAGATCCATATGGGAGCTCAAGTACTTTGAGGTTCTGCTCTGGTTAGTTAACTTGTGTTGTGTTCTAGGTTGTTTTCCTTGTTGACAAGCATTCTGATTTTATTAACTGTGTTGTTGAGGTTGGGTAAGCCTCGACTAAGCCACTCGACTCATCTTGTGGATGAGCCTCGGGTGTGAGTGACCGAGTCGTCGGTGCCACAACCATGATTCCTCTTGCCGTGTCATAAGACACTTAGTTGAGGAGTTGGTTAAGTTGATCGTATAAATGTTGTTATTTCTAGTTCCTTTAAGAATTGTTTTAGAGTTTCGTTGGTATTAATTACGCATTCATTTTCTAGAAATATAACCTTATAGTTATTATCACACAATTGGCTTACACTAAGTAAGTTATATTCAAAATTCTCTATAAGTAATACATTTTTAATAACAAAATTCGTGTTAAGCTCGATATCACCTGATCCGATGATTTTGAGCTTGCCGTTATACCCAAAGGCTACCGATCCTTCGCTTGAATCGAGCTTTATGAATTTGATTGATCGGTCATGTGCTCGGGAGTAATCACGTCTAACATCCATTGATCCTACACACAAGGTGGTTGGATTGGATGTTAGATTTTGTTAAGAAAATTGGTTGTAAGTTGTTAACCCTAGGTCATCTCACCGGAGTCTATATGATCAATCATGTTATACTTATGTGTTTTTGAGATGACTTCCAATTAAGTTGATTAAGTGGATTTAGGTTCAAGTAATTTTATGTTGAGATGATTTCCAATTAAATTTATTAAGTGAATTTAGGTTCAAGTAGAAGTGATTTTATGTTGAGATGATTTCCAATTAAATTGATTAAGTGAATTTAGGTTCAAGTAGATTTAGGTTCAAGTGATTTTATGTTGAGATGATTTCCAATTAAATTGATTAAGTGAATTTAGGTTCAAGTAGATTTAGGTTCAAGTGATTTTATGTTGAGATGATTTCCAATTAAATTGATTAAGTGAATTTAGGTTCAAGTAGATTTAGGTTCAAGTGATTTTATGTTAGATTTGGATTTAACCCAAGGCTTGTCAAGTTTACTTTTTCAAGATCATGGCTTCCAGGTCATGGCGAGGCACAGGGGCCTTCTTTTATCGGATCATCGACCACTTCCTTAGACAAAGCCATTTTCAAGAAAATGATGACTTGACTCACCTAAAATTATTTCCTCGTCTAACTAGTTATTTTTGAAAAGAGGCTCCCCGAGGCTCAATCTTTTCGAAGGATTTTAGTTGATTATTTGAAAAGAGGCTCCCCAAGGCTCAATCTTTTCAAAGGATTTTAGTTGATTGTTTACGTGTTCTAAGTGAGTTCACGAAAGAAAACAAAAACAACAAAAAAAATCTAAATCTAAGCATGCAATTTCTAAGTTAAAACACAAACATGTTTTGTACTGGCTCCCCCTAGACCGTTGAATCGGTTTGGTCTATCCACATAGTGGATTTGGTCCTTGGGAACCCAGTACGAGTTGGATCCTAGAGTTGAAATCAAAGTGGTCTTAGGGACCCATGCTTGGACACATTTTTTATGTCTACTTACGATTGACATATACGACTTATTGGTCGTGTTTGAGCTAAACCCTAGTCCGGCCTTGTTGTACACGGCCCTTTGCGATCCAAGTAGGAGGTCAAGTCCTTTGGATCCCAAAGTAAACCTTTCCAACGTATTCCTAAGATCTTCGATTTGACTTTTCAAGAGTGAGTTCTCAACTTCGAGTTTTTCAACCCGAGTTGAGTCCTTCTCTTGAACTCGACTAGTCGAAGAGGTTAGGGAGACCTCGTGTTTGAGGAGTTTAACCTCCTCAACCAGGGTCTCGACCTTGGACTCGGATTTAACTAATTTCCTAGACAAAAACCTAACCGTATTATGTAAGGTATTAAATAAAGCTCGACTTACTTTAAGGGTATCTTTTGAACCGGATGTGTATCCGTGGCTTGACTTGAAGGTAGCTTCGTAGTCCGAGTCATCCTCAGGTTCTGACTCAAGTTCAGGCTCGGTTTCCGTGTCCGACTCAATTGATTTCGCCATGAAGACGTGGTCTTCGTCTTCTTCGGATGATGCTTCTTCCCATGTCGCGTTGAGGGCCTTCTTGTGCTTAGGTGCTTGGTGGTTGAGCTTAGGGCACTCGGACTTGATATGTCCAAACCTGTTACACTCATAACACCTAATATTAGAACTTTTAGGCTTACCTTGGTTGGGTAGAGTCGTAGTTCGCCGCCCCTTGGCTATCCTTCGAGCTAGGTTCATTAGTTCGGCAATAACTCCGGTCAACTTCTTCTTCGGACTCATCTTCCTCCTCGGGTGGTGGTGGCTTGCTTGCGATTTTCTTCTTCTTTGAACCTGCAAACAAGGCTATACCCCTCTCGGGTTCCGAGTTGGATTGTTCATGTAATTCGAAATCCGAATTGAGTTCGTCTAACCTAATTTTAGAAAGGTCCTTGGAGACCTTATAGGCATCAACCATGGATGCCCATAAGGTAGTCCTCGGAAAAGAGTTTAGGACATACCTAATAAGGTCGCGGTTTTCGACCTTTTGCCCGATTGCGTGTAGGTTGTTGACTATGTCTTGGACACGGGCGTGGAGTTGCGTCGCGGACTCGTGTTCCTGCATTTTTAGTGTGTACAATTTATTGAATAACAAATCACGTTTGCAAACCTTAGCTTGATCCGATCCTTCGTGTAACTCGATTAGCTTTGTCCAAAGATCCTTTGCGCTTATGAAGGGGCCGACGCGATTTAGCTCCTCCTTGGACAAGCCGCATTGGAGGATTTGTGTTGCCTTGGCATCGGCTTCGACTTGTCGTTTTGTTGCAACGGTCCATTGATCATAATCAAAGGAGTCACCCACTTCATTAGTCGAAAGTGTGAAACCCGTTTGGATTATGATCGACATCTCGATTTGGGTTTTGAGAAAGCATTCCATCCGACCTTTCCAGTAATGGAAATCATCTCCGTTGTAAAACGGAGGTCGGACGGTGCTAAAACCCTCGAGATGGGCCATTAGAACAAAAAGACAAGGAGACTAAAATGAAAACCTAGCAACAACAAAAACACACGAAAGTACCAAGACTTGCGTCTTGGATTAGTAGTGCGGGAAATAAAAAGAAATAAATGAAAAATAGAAAGTTAAGCAAAGAAATAAGAAACTAAATAAAAAGTAAGTACTCACAACCTTCGATGTCCCCGAAAGGCTACTAAACGTCGATTTTTGAGGATGAAAACAGCTTGTTACGGGGGTAAACCCCGGTAAGAAGTGTAGATCTCTGCGAGAGCTTCGATTTGGTAGGTAGACCGTGTCGTGGGTCAACTTGTACGAAAAGTTATGCCCGTTTGACCGTCGGCTACTCCAAAAGCGAATACTTGCAAAACAAAATCAAACGAAGAGTACCAAGACTTCGTCTTGGATTAGTAGTGCGGGAGAAAAATTTAAACGAACGAAAAACAAATCTGTAAAAAAATGTTAGATTGGTGGTTTCACCAAATCTAAGCGCCCCCGGCTCTGATACCAATTGTTGGATCGATTTGAGCGCTAGAGGGGGGGGTGAATAGCGATAGAAAATTTTTCTTTTTCGATGTTCGTGTTAAAAACTCAAGAGATAATTAATCGCAGTGGAATGTAAATGTAAAAACAAGAGAGACAAAGGTTTTACTTGGTTCGTAGCCGTAGGCTACTACTCCAAGGCCCTAGTGGTCCTTGACCACGCACGGAGGGCAAATTACTAAACAAACTCCTCCTCGTTGGAGGTAGGAGTTAATCGATACAAAGAAACTTGAGGTAGAGGGACACTCCCCCTCTCCTCGTTACGATAAAAAAAGCTTCGAAGAATGTAAATGAGCAACGACACTAAAATTAAAGCCGACGTACAAAAATAAAGGAAATGAAACCTAGACGTCGGAGAAGAAGAAGCACGTTGTTGTCGGTAGCTTCATGGAGACTTTTTGGAAGCTTAGAATTGTTGTGAAACCCTAGGTTTGGCCCTCCTTTTATAGCCTTTGAGCCCCTTTTCGAGTGGGTCTTAAACCAATCACAAATGGACACCAAACTGCTTTGAGGTGGAGTGATAAGCCTTTACTCCACCGATCATTGACCATCACGATCGATGGCCATCATCACGATCGATGGCGATCGGGCCGATTGATGACCTTCGGCAATGATCGATACACCGCAATGAGTCCTCCAAGTCGGGCAATGATCGATGCTTGCTGCAAGTCAAAGTTAGCTCAATAAAAACATAATTTTGATGGTCGTCGACCATCCGATCTCGACCTAGACCATCTATAAGATGTCTTTGGTCGGATCTACGCTTAAGATCATCCCCGTAAAGAGGATACGACCTTACTTACTCTCGCATACACGAGCTTACCTCGATACTTACGTGTCGCTTTTGCTTCCGGCCTTCCACTCGATTCCTTCGGCTCCCTCCGAAGCAACTCGAGTATCGCCCGACCACCGCGGCTTCCTCCGGGTGTCGCTAGCCTTCAGCTCCAGCTATATCAATCTTCTGCACACTCGATTCAGCTCGTGAGAAAACAAAATAGACTTAACTTTTGTGTCTTTGCTATAATCAAAACACAGGTTCAATTTCGGTGCCTCACTGCACCAACAGGATTAACCCTTTAATTAATTTGGATTTAATTAGTGGGTTAATTGGGCTGGAAATTGGGCTTGGGCAGGTATTAGATTTGGGCTGGTATTAGGCTTGGGCTGGCATTGGGCTTGGGCTAAATCGGATTGGATTTGACTTGGGTTAAGGGCTGAACCAAATTGAATTGAGTTTGGTTGGGCTTGAACCGGTTCAATCGAATCAAACAGCGAAACCACCCATATAAGCCGATCGCGATTCTGTTTCCATCGCGATCGCTATTTTCCTCCTTTCCTCGTGAGTTCTCGCTTTGTCCTTCTTCTCCGAGCGATCCTGCCGCCCGATCTCAGCTCGCCGGCGTCCTGGAGAGGGAAGCTTGGCCACGCCGCTGCAGCCTTCCCGATCGCACGCGACGCCGTCGTCTTCTTCGATCATCGCAACAGCCGTGAGCTCTCCCTTGCTTTGATCGACGAGGCCTGTAGCCGTTCCTCTAGCTGCTGTGGTCACCACGCGTGCCGATCGTCGCCGGAGGGGATCTCTAATTTCGGGTTCCCGAGCTCGATTTCCGGTGAAGAGTTCTCGCTGGGAGCTAGGGGTCAGCAGTGAGTCAATCGGGTTTCCAGCTGTGAGTTGGAACTTCGATCGCCGTCACCATCCACTTCTTCCCCGAGATCAGATCGTCAGTGCTTTTCTTTTCTCCGCAGCTATCGCGTCCACCATCGTGGATCGCCACAGCTATCACTCACCTCGAGCCAGAGTCGTTTGCTAATCATGCAACTCTATCTATCGCCGATCGGCTAGATCTCAGTAGCGGATCATCGTCGTTTGCAAGCCGGTGATTTCTACCGTCAACAGTTGGATCTGAGGTTTCTAGCTAGGTGTGATTTCTGGATGGTACCGGAAAAGAAAGAAATCTAGGGATGATGAGTTTTTCTGGCATTTTCTCCCTGCGTTGCTTAATGGTGAGCAGATCTGTGGTCGCCTTATGCTCAGTTTATCCTTGTCGTGTGCAGAGTTTCATCCATCTGCATTGCATCGAGAGTGGAAGCATTGGTTGGCTGCCCTATTGGTTTTGTTGTGCTAATGGATTGTGAGGTTGAGAGCTCGGCTCTATTGAGTCGGCAGTGGATGCAGTGGAGCAGGGAACCTGAATTTGTTGTGATTGAAGATTAGCTACGGTTGGAGGTATTGACAATAAGGTATTGCGAATTGGTGTATTGATGAGATGTGAGCTCAGTTATGGGAATTGACACGCGATTGTGTGGAAGCAGAGATTGCCTTGTGGATCAAATTCAAAAATGCAAGGTATGTCTGATTGGTATATTTATAGTTAATATTGTGGATTGATATAGATGAATGTGGTAGATTGATCGGTTAATATGAATTCATTCATCCTGTAGTATTAGATTGTTCGATTAATTGATCGAGATATACAGATGATAAGAGAGTTGATTCGATCATTAGATATGTGATGATACTTAATTGTATCCTATTGTTACAGGACGTTGATTGTGATAGATACATGGACGTGGAGATGTATTGCACGGATTACATATCAGGTGGGTAATATCTACCTTGTCCGGTAGTTTTGATCAAACTCTAGTTCATGATCTTGGATTTATGTTTATACCTGTTTACCTTAAATCCACTCTTATTTAATCATATGCTTGTACTGCCTTGACCTTTGAGATATATACTCGGTTACTCATTGATTATCTAGCACGGATAGGAATTATAACCCTATTATTTATTAGCTGATAGATGTTCAGTAAGTACATGTGGTTAGGGTTATCTTTGTGACCTCAGATAGGGCTACTGTGTTACCTAACTAGAGTTAGGTGATGGATTGGATTATGGAGTCGATCGTTATATCATAACCGTATTAGTGGTCCATTTATGGTGGATCTAGTTGTATGTGCATAGATAAGTGTATGGTTGTCAGTATGTGACCATGGACTAGAGGTCCTAGCGCGATGGTATATCCATTATGGATTGTGTGCCTGTGTATGGTTATATGGACGGTCGATTGTATATCGCTACTGACTAGAGGTCTTAGCGTGGAGGACTGTCAGATGAGTATGACTCTTTGTACAATATAGAGAGTCTTGTGATTGTAGTCCTTGCATAGTTGACTTATGGTTGACCAGGACTCCCCATGGGAGAGGGAGTGGGGCGAGGATACATGTATGGTGCTATGCATCATTACATTGCATGCAAGCTGACGACTAGGTCTCCCTTGTGGATGAGATGGGTCGTCAGTCATCCTGCCTCCCCGGCCACTCGGGGTAGTGGTAGCAGGGTTGAGGGCAGAGCATTGGATGTGCCGCGCTCGACCACTAGGGAAGGTGGTAGCTGGAGATGCGCACCTGGCCACTGAGCAGAGTGGTGTTAGCACTCGCCCGCTATAGACGGTGGTTGTGTGACGTGCAGTTGTCTTGTGTGCAGAGCTCGTCTACTCATGGGTAGTGACGGAGCGACCAACAGCAGGGACCCCCGGGGAGTAGTTAGCTCTTTACGCTTATATGCTACTCATTCATACTACCCAACTCGGTCACTCGAGAGTAGTGACGGCTGGAGTCGGGCTAGTCGTCATGCCGTGCCGCCCGGGCCATACTGGGGTCGTGGTTGGACGGGTCCGTAGACATTACCATGCATATACACTGCTGATATATATATGTATGCATGTATTTGATATATGTTTTACATATGCCTATGAGATGATGCATTTGATTGAGCTATGATTGTTGCATATGGTTGTTCATCATGATACATGCCATCTACATTTTTATTTACTGCTATGTGTTGAGCATGATTCATGCGTTGATTCAGACTGTTATATGCATTTGATTAGCATCATGTCATTGTGTGGTACGGACCGGATTGTTATTACAGGTGATCATATATTGTTCATATGTTGGAGTATTGGTCAGGTATGGGATTGACTTGATACATTATATGGGTTATGTTATTGTATATCTGTCAGGATGATATAGCTTATGGTGTTGCAGACCATCGGGTACGTTGGTACATTACTTCCTGTTCAGTTGATCAGTTAGTATATACATTGAGTATGACTTTACTATAGTTACTTGTTATTAGATTTGGATATGACTGTATGTCTATTGGACTCATGCTGTATACCTGTAGATCTTCACATGTATACTTGTAGATCTATCCTTATATGTTGTTCATGCACTTTCTATATATATTACCCCTGAGTTTATACTCACCACCCCGGGACCCTGGGCTTCCTGTTGCCCAAATAATAGGTAGAAGATTCTTTGGACGTTCGGAGCTCCGTCAGCTGATCCCATCTCACATCGGACGAATGGATATGTTTTCCGTGTTGTTGTATCCTTACGGATTGTTGGTTTGGGTTTTTCCCTATATTGTTTCCGTATTTGTGATATACGGACATATTGTATGTCTTTGGTCTTTGATTCGATTTCTGTTATGATTCTTGTCGTGTCAAGTCACTCCGAAGTGCACAGTTGGTCTTTGTATCTTGTTAATCTGTTTGTATTGTTTCCGTTGTGTTTAGTATGTTTGATATGTTGATATCTGTGTATATCATATTGTTATTGTGGGCCTACGGGCCTTGTATTAACCCGATATGTTGCCATGTACAGGGGAGATTCCGTCTGTTTGCTTTTCGACACGGCATACTCTCGGGGCGTGACAATTTTATTGGTATCAGAGCCCTAGGTTACGAAGTCCATTTTCGGATTTTATTTCGTTCGGACATCGAGTTTTGCTTTACTCGGTTTTGGTTTGTGAGTTCTGGGATCTGGCTGTTGCGGACATCTCTGAGCTACAAGGATTAAGGTATGTTAACTGTTATTACATATCCTTCTGTTGGCTATGCATTTAGTTGCTTATAACATGGATGACGTGTAGGGTGTTGGTCACTATCTGTAACCGTGATTTGAGATGATCACGGAAATGACATATTGAGATTATTAGACATGTACCTGCTATCAAAAAGGTAATTACCTTTGAGAGCCGATTGATACAGAGTCGGAAGCAGGGGTTAAGTAGTCACATCTCTTGTGGAGATCAAAGATTACAGTCCTAGGGATTTTCACTAATTATACTCGCCTGATTGTTATCTGCGAGGTATTGGACTAAGCGAGTATACTATTGTTGATGCAGATAGTAGAAAATTAGAGGATGATATTCATAGGAATGTTGATCCCTGAGTTGGTTATTCTAGGTTGTATAACATTGGGAGTACTTTTGGAGTACTTGACTCGGGTTATACGAAGATAGTAGTGTTAGTTGAATACCATTTTTCTGATTTTAGCCGGTACTTGGTGGAAGAGATAGGAAATAACCTTCGAGAAATAATGTATCACTTGGTCACAGTGCAGTGATGTTGTGAGATAGTATTTTCCCCCGTCATCTTCTTTGACTCATTGTCAGGGAATTCTTGGGCATCGAGTAGGGTGATCGTTTGATTATGAAGGTACCATGCAGAGTCGTTAGACTTGCGAAGGTTACGACTATGTAATAGCCCAAGAATGTGATTGGGTTGGTTTTAACCACCCACGGGTTATCGGTTGACATCTTGATCATGATGTTTGGATCTCCTACCGATCCTACCGGAAGTGTATAAACCGAGTCATGTGTATAGAGATGACTCCGTAGTAAGTGTTTTAAAGAGTTGGAGATTTGATAAGCAGATATTGCGAGTCAAATTATTGGTATTCGAAATCTCCAAATGTTGGATAAAAGGAGCGAGATTAAAGTCGTAAGTCACGAGCGACTATTGGAGAGTTTTTCGATCATAGAAGAGCGGTTGTAGATTGTCAGCAGCTTCTCATGTTTATTAGCGAACTCAGAGGAAAGACTCCGAAAGGAGATTATGTGTGTGTAGTGCGGGTTACGACGAGACACAGAGTCAGATTATCCGATGGACCATTGTATCTGTTTCTACTATAAGCAGCCGGTATCTACGAGGAGTATGTATTTTGAAGACTCAGTTGAAGACTATGGATGATGCTTTCGAGCGGACGATCCACAACCTCGAAAGTCGAGATTATTACAGAAGATTAGGTTATCACATCAGCAGCGATCTACTACCCCAGATATAGTTGGAGTTCTTTGATACTTTCATCCGGAAGAAGTAAGTTACTCAAAGAAGATTACCAAGACATCTCAGAAGATTCAAACATTCAGACAACAACTGTTACCTTCCCAGATGACAATAACTGTTACCTTCCCAGGCGTAGTTATGATTTGTTCAGAGGAGAGAGAGTATACGACGATGGTCGTATCTATGCGGTATTCTTCAGTTGCAGCTGTACCTTTTGCAGAGTTGGAGCGTGCTACGATGTTGACAGTTCTTCAGTATGTTACAGTCGGATGTATATTCTCTACCAGTACAACAGTGGTTATCATCTCCGCGCTTGTTTCGATTTGTACCGCTTTCAGTGATTGATTTCATTTCTCCATGGCGATTTTTGTAGCTACTTGAGCTCGTCAAGAATGTATGTTGGGCGAGTTTACATGGTTACTCGAGAAGAAGTATAGAAGACCAAAGGATCGGTCCTTCGGGGTATTACTTTAAGTTATCCTATTTGCGGATATATCGAGAGATACTGGTAGTTTACAGGTATCTTTGTCTAGAACATTCTTTGATAGGGTTCGAAGGGTCCTATCGACTTGTGGTTTCGTGATTTTTCTCTACCGTTAGGTGAGATGTTGATCGACAACCAAAAAGTCAAGGGATACCCTTGACCTTTGCTAGACATACCTCTACTATAGACATATCCTTCCGGATAGTTGGATTATTGGAGCATTGGTATACTAGGACTCTCGGATGTACATATAATCTGAGAGTATTCGGATATAGTTTCGGATGAACTCCCGGGCTTGCCACTGCATGGGCAAGTAGGAATATGCAATTGGAGGGTGATTTCGAGAATAGTCCTGATAATTGGGACCTCATACCGGGAGATGATTTTATGGGTATCAGTGTCACTAAACACTATTGGAGATTTATCTGCCTGAGTATTTCTTCTTGAAAAGACTTGTAACTCTTTGTTAGAAGAGAGTCAGACCTTGAGTTATGCATCGATTATCGATGATGGAATGCAGTAGTTGTTGTGAATGAATATCCTTCGTTGGGGATAGATGATCTGTTTAGATCAGCTAAATGACACCTGTGTATATCCTAGGGTTGGTCTACGACTGGAGGTTTGATATTGTAGTGACTTAGTGTCGTACAATTATCATTGTCGGTGTGATGATTGAGCTATCATTAGCGTAGGGTAAAAGGATTCAGGTGTATAGAGCTGATTGATAATGTTGTTAGACTTATCAACGATTTAGTCGTTCATGGATTTGAGGAATCAAGTACTCTTGAAGTATTTGAGATCGATTGTCATCATATCTGTGGAGGATATATTTATGGATATATTCCCAATCTTGAAGGAAGTTGTGGTTTCTTTAGATTGATTTGGTATTTACCATAGATGAGAATAGCATGTTCTAGCGATACTATATCGTCGACTTGTTGGACCAAGAAGGTGATCTAGGTTGTGGCCTAGAAGGTGTGACTTTTGTGTCATCTTAGTTAATTCGTCCGATATGGATGGAAGGGTCGCATAGTAGATGCAATATTGCAGCGATTAGGAGCGATCCCGATGCAGTTAAATGAGACGTATATTATGTGTATGCTAGTTGAGAAACTAGCGAGATCAGTCATTATAGTCTCCTAGTTACTTTCAGTTCTGGGTGACAGTGTGAAGTTTGGACAATAGATTAATTTCTCTTGTGAGAATAAATCTCCGTCTCTAGGAAGGATAGTGGTTACAAAGTTGTATTTCGATTTAGGAAGAGTTGTTTCTGGAGACTCTTCATTCAAGAGTGATGATTTATTCGGAGTGTATCCAAAAATAGTGAGTATTGAGACGTTCCGGTTGGTGGAACGATATATGGGACATGATTGATTTCGTAGTTTGATGTTGGGTATTGCCAACAAGCAAAGGTGAAATATTGTGATCGGTAGGGTTACGTACCGTGATGAAGTGAGAGCCTAGTACGTTAGACTGTGTTGGGAGATTATCTAGAATTCGGAAAGGACTTGATCGGATTTGGGTAGTCGATGATCGATTAGCTAGGTCCGCTCATTTTCTTCCGAGCCGTAAGATGGACTCCGTTGGATCGCTTGATGGAATTATATCCATGGAGTAACCTTGAGTATCATTTCTGATAGTGATTCATGATTCACCTTACGATTCTGGCAAAGTTTCCCATCGGGTACGGGTATAGTGCTCCACTCTGGTACAGTAATTGACCTCTTAATAGGTTGGCTGAGAGCGTATAAGAGCTGGAATATAATATTCGAGCTCAGTACCCCACTTAGTCACTTGAGATGTGTGACTTTCCTCCGGATACTTGAGATGATTATTGTGACATCTCATACTCGTACATGAGTCAGAAATTTGGGGACCAAATTTTTATAAGTGGGGGAGAATGTAGAATATGGAAAAAAAAATTAGATTAACCCTTTAATTAATTTGGATTTAATTAGTGGGTTAATTGGGCTGGAAATTGGGCTTGGGCTGGTATTAGATTTGGGCTGGTATTAGGCTTGGGCTGGCATTGGGCTTGGGCTAAATCGGATTGGATTTGACTTGGGTTAAGGGCTGAACCAAATTGAATTGAGTTTGGTTGGGCTTGAACCGGTTCAATCGAATCAAACAGCGAAACCACCCATATAAGCCGATCGCGATTCTGTTTCCATCGCGATCGCTGTTTTCCTCCTTTCCTCGTGAGTTCTCGCTTTCTCCTTCTTCTCCGAGCGATCCTGCCGCCCGATCTCAGCTCGTCGGCGTTCTGGGAGGGAAGCTTGGCCACGCCGCCGCAGCCTTCCTGATCGCACGCGACGCCGTCGACTTCTTCGATCATCGCGACCGCCGTGAGCTCTCCCTTGCTTTGATCGTCGACGCCTGTAGTGGTTCCTCTAGCTGCTGTGGTCGCCACGCGTGCCGATCGTCGCCGGAGGGGATCTCTAATTTCGGGTTCCCGAGCTCGATTTCCGGTGAAGAGTTCTCGCTGGGAGCTAGGGGTCAGCAGTGAGTCAATCGGGTTTCCAGCTGTGAGCTGGAGCTTCGATCGCCGTCGCCATCCTCTTCTTCCCCGAGATCAGATCGTCGGTGCTTTTCTTTTCTCCGCAGCTATCGCGTCCACCATCGCGGATCGCCACAGCTATCACTCACCTCGAGCCAGAGTCGTTTGCTGATCACGCGACTCTATCAATCGCCGGTCGGCTAGAGCTCAGTAGCGGATCATCGTCGTTTGCAAGCCGGTGATTTCTACCGTCAACAATTGGATTTGAGGTTTCTAGCTAGGTGTGATTTCTGGATGGTACCGGAAAAGAAAGAAATCAAGGGATGATGAGTTTTTCTGGCATTTTCTCCCTGCGTTGCTTAATGGTGAGCAGATCTGTGGTCGCCTTATGCTCAGTTTATCCTTGTCGTGTGCAGAGTTTCATCCATCTGCATTGCATCGAGAGTGGAAGCATTGGTTGGCTACCATATTGGTTTTGTTGTGCTAATGGATTGTGAGGTTGAGAGCTCTACTATTGAGTCAGCGGGATGCATGGAGCAGGGAAACTGAATTTGCTGTGATTGAAGCTTAGCTACGGTTGGAGGTATTGACAATAAGGTATTGCGAATTGGTGTATTGATGAGATGTGAGCTCAGTTATGGGAATTGACATGCGATTGTGTGGAAGCAGAGATTGCCTTGTGGATCAAATTCAAAAATGCAAGGTATGTCCGATTGGTATATTTATAGTTAATATTGTGGATTGATATAGATGAATGTGGTAGATTGATCGGTTAATATGAATTCGTTCATCCTCTAGTATTAGATTGTTCTATTTATTGATCGAGATATAAGGATGATATGAGAGTTGATTCGATCATTAGATATGTGATGATACTTAATTGTATCCTATTGTTACAGGACGTTGATTGTGATAGATACATGGACGTGGAGATGTATAGCACGGATTACATATCAGGTGGGTAATATCTACCTGGTCCGGTAGTTTTGATCAAACTCTAGTGCATGATCTTGGATTTATATTTATACCTGTTTACCTTAAATCCACTCTTATTTAATCATATGCTTGTACTGCCTTGACCTTTGAGATATATACTCAGTTACTCATTGATTATCTAGCACGAATAGGAACTATAAACCCTATTATGTATTAGCTGATAGATGTTCAGTAAGTACATGTGGTTAGGGTTATCTTTGTCACCTCAGATAGGGTTACTGTGTTACCTAACTAGAGTTAGGTGATGGATTGGATTATGGAGTCGATCGTTATATCATAACCGTTTTAGTGGTGCATTTATGGTGGATCTAGTTTTCTGTACATAGATAAGTGTATGGTTGTCAGTATGTGACCATGGACTAGAGGTCCTAGTGCGATGGTATATCCATTATGGATTGTGTGCCTGTGTATAGTTATATGGACGGTCCATTGTATATCGCTACTGACTAGAGGTCTTAGCGTGGTGGACTGTCAGATGAGTATGACTTTTTGTGCGACAGAGAGAGTCTTGTGATTGTAGTCCTTGCATAGTTGACTTTTGGTTGACCAGGACTCCCCATGGGATAGGGAGTGAGGCGAGGATACATGTATGGAGCTATGTATCATTACATTGCATGCATGCTGACGACTGGGTCTCCCTTGTGGATTAGACGGGTCGTCAGTCATCCTGCCTCCCCGGCCACTCGGGGTAGTGGTAGCAGGGTTGAGGGTAGAGCATTGGATGTGCCGCGCTCGGCCACTAGGGATGGTGGTAGCTGGAGATGCGCACCTGGCCACTGAGTAGAGTGGTGTTAGCACTCGCCCACTATAGACGGTGGTTGTGTGACGTGCAGTTGTCCTGTGTGCAGAGCTCGTCTACTCATGGGTACTGATGGAGCGACCAGCAGTAGGGACCCCCGGGGAGTAGTTAGCTCTTTACGCTTATATGCTACTCATCCATACTACCCAACTCGGTCACTCGAGAGTAGTGGCACCGAGTCGGCTAGTCGTCATGCGTACCACCCGGCCATACCGGGTCGTGGTTGGACGGGTCCGCAGACATGGCCATGCATATGCACTGCTGATATATATATTTATGCATGTATTTGATATATGTTTTACATATGCCTGTGATATGCTGCATTTGATTGAGCTATGATTGTTGTATATGGTTGTTCATCATGATACATGCCATCTTCATTTTTATTTACTGCTATGTGTTGAGCATGATTCATGCGTTGATTCAGACTGTTATATGCATTTGATTAGCATCATGTCATTGTGTGGTACGGACCGGGTTGTTATTACAGATGATCATATATTGTTCATATGTTGGAGTATTGGTCAGGTATGGGATTGACTTGATACATTATATGGGTTATGTTATTGTATATCTGTCAGGATGATATAGCTTATGGTGTTGCGCATCATCGTCGCACGCTGGTACATTACTTCGCTCGCTTGATCGCTTAGTATATATACATTGAGTATGACTTTACTATAGTTAGTTGTTATTAGATTTGGATATGACTGTATGTCTATTGGACTCATGTTGTATACCTGTAGATCTTCACATGTATACTTGTAGATCTATCCTTATATGTTGTTCATGCACTTTCTATATATATTACCCCTAAGTTTATACTCACCACCCCGGGACCCTGGGCTTCCTGTCGCCCAGATAACAGGTAGAAGATTCCTTGGACGTTCGGAGCTCCGTCAGCTGATCCCATCTCACACCGGACGAATGGATATGTTTTCCGTGTTGTTGTATCCTTACGGATTATTGGTTTGGGTTTTTCCCTGTATTGTTTCCGTATTTGTGATATACGGACATATTGTATGTATTTGGTCTTTGATTCGATTTCTGTTATGATTCTTGTCGTGTCAAGTCACTCCGGAGTGCACAGTTGGTCTTTGTATCTTGTTGATCTGTTTGTATTATTTCCGCTGTGTTTAGTATGTTTGATATGTTGATATCTGTGTATATCATATTGTTATTGTGGGCCTACGAGCCTTGTATTAACCCGATATGTTGCCACGTACAGGGGAGATGCCGTCCGTTTGCTTTTCGGCACGGCATACTCTCTGGGCGTGACATGTTTAGGGTGAGAGTCAAATTTTAAGGTGTGTGGAAGTTCAAGTTTGAACTTTTGCCCTTAATTTTGGTGGTTTATTGTTCCTATAGGCTTAAGGACTCTCCAAGGACATTGTTGGTGCAATGGTCAAGGGGGAGCAAGCCTTTAGGGTGAGGTTATCCATCATGGGATGATGGATGTGTATTCGTCAAAGGGAGAGACATGGAGGATTTTGGAAGCCCTCATTGTGCTCACCAAAGGAGGAGAATTGGAGAAGTGGGAGGGCCTCTCATTTAGTGATATAAGACTTATCAGTAGGAAGAGTGAAGGCATCATAGATGTTTTTGGACCAAGGGGGAGAATGTAAGATCTCATTGGGATATGAGACATTGATATCCTTGACGAGTGACTTTTTGACGTATGTCAAAAAGGTGGAGAGTTTTGATTTCAGGGGAGAATTGTGGAGAAGTTGGAGTATTAAGTTAGGTGGTCTAACTAAAAGGCTTTTGTGGTTTTTGTTAAACATAAAAAGGGGGAGATTGTTGGTGCAATCTGCCCAGGTCACGATTGACCAAACTCGAGTTTGTAGGAATTGCTTCGGAGGCTCATTGGCTCCCATGTCCCCGGATTAAAATTTTCACTAATGAAAAAACTAATCCTGATGTGTTGAGTTTCCTAAGCACAACCATTTCATCGTCGTGCTAACAACTTGAGTGATCGCTTGAACAAACTAGTTGTTCAAGCAATCCAACTCTTCTAGTTGGTTAGCCGCGAAAGAGATGACGGACGGATCGCCGGTTTTTGTGTTTGTCTTCGGGGTCCATGATTATACAAATACATACAAATGCAAACTAGTATAATCAACACATACTAACATAAAGATAAGAACATGCAAAGATCAATAAAAGTTGTAAAACTTTTATACCTCTCGATCTTCTATCGTATGTCCTATCCTCCTCATGGATGTCGTGTGGGCGAAGATCCTCCACGAGTAGAAGCCTCCTAGATCACGTTCTTCCTTTCCTTGCTCTATCCGAACAAAGAGAAGAACCAAACAAAAACTCCTTCTCCTTTCTAGAACCAGCCACCAAGCCAAGGTGCTTGATATAACCGCCGGCCAAGGAGTAGTTTCTTGAGCGCCGGCCAACCTTGAAACAAAGTTGCCGCCGGCAACCAAAAGAGAAAAGAAGGGGGCGCCGACCAAGAGCTCCAAGGATAAATCCTAGCCTTTGTTTCCACCATCCAAGGAGATGAGGAAGAAGGGAAGAGCGCCGACAAACGGTTGAGACGAGGAAGAGGGGCACCGGCCAAAACCCTAGGAAGAAGAAAGCCTTGCCTCCCACTTCTAGCCGCCCAATCTTCTCCAAAAACTCTCGCCGCCCAAAACCCTAATTCCCTTAGGGTGTGTTTGGTTCAAGTAATCATACATAACCTTGGTTATGTGATTACCAGGGAATAAAACATAACCTTGGAATAAAGTATAACCTCAGATAAAAACCTTGTTTGGTTGGAGGTTTTAATATATAACTTAGTTTAACATTTTACTAAATTATCCTTTGTCTTCGTTTCAATCAATTCACAACAACGATGCAAAGAATAGCGATTTACTTAGCTATTTACTGGACACCAAGCATGCATGCACGCGGGCGATTTAAAGGGCTGGGAATAAATGATGGGTTGATTACGGTGGTTTATAGGGGCGATGGAGAGTCTGGCGGTGACTAACGACGGCGGCGGCGGCGATGGCATCGATTGAGTTTTGACAAATTGACATTTAATATATTGCTTGGGGTAATATTGGAAAAAAGTTTCCTTAACCCCGGGAATCAACAAAAACCTTGGTTCTGTAAGGTTTTCCGATTCCCCCTAAAAAGGTTTTTTTTCATAACTTGGTAATGATCAATTACCAAGTAATTGTTTATAACCCAAACCAAACAAGGTTTTTGTTGATAACCTATCAAGGTTATCAACAAAAACCCCCAACCAAACGCACCCTTAGGGTTTCTTGCCGCCCAAGCTTAGGTAGACAAAACCCTAATCTCTAAAAAAAAATAACTTTTCTTGCCGCCCACTTAAGTCTCCCTTTTATAGAGTTAGGCTTAAGCCTTGATTTAATCTCAACCGTTGGTTCTAGGGTTTCATCCCAACCGTCGGATCTAGGGTTTTATCCCAACCGTCGGATCTCGGGTTTAATCCCAACCGTCGGATCTAGGGTATAATCCCAACCGTCGGATCTAGGGTTTCATCCCAACCGTCAGATCTAGGGTTTAATCCCAACCGTTGATTTTAGAGATTTAATCTTAACCGTCGGTTCTAGGGATTTAATCTCAACCGTCGGTTCTAGAGATTTTATATCCACCGTCGGATCTAGAGATTTAATCTCAACCGTCGGTTCTAGAGTTTTATTTTCCATCCTTGGATCTAGACTTCATGAGGATTATATTAGGCTACGATAGGGACCATGAGGAGGAGTTGGATCTTGGCCACCCGATGGATCGGAACAACACAAACTTGATCCATCAATGATGTTCCATTCCACTAGAGGATCATCATTGAATTACCTCACCAACCCCCATAAATTAATATGGGCTTCACATATTATTTGTACATCCATCTACCCATGTTTAAGATATCGAATGTCCGTTAATTAATTGATTTACTGACCATCAATCAATTAACATCTAACTCCTCGAGTAGTACCACTCAACCTTATCATCATGTTGACTAAGTCAACCAGCTGGGTTTACATGATGAACCTTATGACCTCCTCAAGGGGACATCATCAACCTAATATATAGGACACGGTTTCCTCCTATAATCAATGACCCACCATGTAAATAATATCATTTCCCAACTTACCGGGCATATTGATTTAATCCATCTAAATCTCACCCTTTGGTAAATCAAAGAAATAAATACTAAGTACATGTGCCTGTTATTATATCGGGATTAAGAGCATGTACAATATAATATCCGAGGTCCGATTCAATTATGTAGTCAGCAATAAATTGAATCACCTCTATGTCGGTCCTGCTCAATACACCTAAGTGTACTAGTGTAACTCTATGTTCAAGACAAAACAATACCAAGCTACACTACAACCATGCCAATGGTTTATCCAAAACCATCTTGGTTGTGAGCCTCTACTTATATTCTACAATGGACTGATAACATGATCTTCTGTGCCACACCAAGCATCATGTTATCTACAATGTAAAATATTAGACAATATGCACACATATAAAGTGCAAACAATGATCATGTGATTCTTATTTCAAAATAAAAATGTTCATACAAAAAGAGCTAGGCTTTCAGTATACATTTCAACAATCTCCCAGTTATACTAAAAGACTATGTTGTCATCACACTACCATACATCTGATCCCCATGTCCTCCACATGCCTATCAAATGCTTTCGCTGGAAGGGCCTTAGTGAATGGATCCGCCAGGTTATCCTCTGATGCAATCTTGGCGACAACTACTTCTCCTAGCTTTACGATCTCTCGTATCAGGTGGTACTTGCGCTCTATGTGTATACTCGCCTTATGGGCTCGTGGTTCCTTCGAGTTTGCAACTACACCACTATTATCACAATAAATTGTGATAGTTCTGGGCAAACCAGGAATCACATCCAAGTCCATCAAGAAATTCCTGAGCCATACAACTTCCTTGGATGCCTCAGAGGCTGCCACATATTCAGCTTCCATGGTAGAGTCCGCCACGCATTTCTGCTTGACACTCTTCCATACTATGGCTCCACCTCCAAAAGTAAACACAAACCCCAAGGTAGACTTATTGTTATCCCTATCTGATTGGAAATCAGAATCCGTGTAACCCACAGGGACTAATTGATCTGCCCGGTAAACCAGCATATAATCCCTAGTCCTTCTCAGGTACTTCAATATATGCTTTACCGCAGTCCAATGTCCCTATCCAGGATTACTCTGATATCTGCTAACCATGCCCACAGTAAAGCAGATATCTGGTCTCGTACATAGCATAGCATACATGAGGCTTCCTACTGCCGAAGCATAAGGAACCGCCTTCATCTCCTCTATCTCCTTTGATGTTTTAGGACACATCTCTTTAGATAAAGGAACTCCATGCCTGAAAGGTAGAAAACCCTTCTTGGAGTTCTGCATGCTAAAACGAGCTAGGACCGTGTCTATGTATGAAGCTTGAGATAAGCACAACATCCTTTTCTTGCGATCCCTTATAACTTTGATCCCAAGGATGTGTCCCACTTCTCCCAAGTCCTTCATCTCTAACTGTTTGGACAACCATACCCTTACGTCTGATAACACTTTGATATTGTTGCCAACTAATAAAATGTCATCTACGTATAGTACAAGAAATACCACTACGTTTCCATCACATCTTTTGTATACACATGGCTCATCCGGACTTTGAATAAATCCATATGACTGGATTACCTCATCAAAATGGATGTTCCAAGATCTGGAAGCTTGCTTCAATCCATAAATGGACCGATTAAGCTTACACACTAGATGTTCTTTGCCTTTAGCAATGAATCCCTCTGGTTGCCGCATATAGATGTTCTCCTCAAGACTTCCGTTAAGGAAAGCTGTCTTGACATCCATCTGCCAAATCTCATAATCCATATGAGCAGCTATAGATAAGAGAATCCGGATAGACTTAAGCATAGCTACTGGCGAAAAGTCTCCACATAATCGATACCCTCTTTCTGAGTATACCCTTTCGCAACAAGCCTAGCTTTGAAGGTCTCAACCTTCCCGTCTACTCCTCTCTTTCTCTTGTAGATCCACTTGCATCCAATGGATTTCACACCATCGGGTGGTTCTACTAGCTCCAAGACCTGATTAGAATCCATAGATTCTATCTCTAAATTCATCGCTATTTGCCAAGATACCGCATCTCTATCTTGGAGTGCCTCGTCATATGTCCAGGGATCAGGTTCATGTTCGCTAGGGAGCAAATCAGAAGATTCTCCCAAGAACATGAATCTCTCGGGTTGTCTAACAACCCTCCCACTACGATGAGGTACCTCCTGTGTATGCTCTGTGACACGCGGTGCAGTGACTCGTGGTATCTCCTCTTGTACCAGTGGTACTGAAGTCTGAACTTCCCCTGTCAACTCCTTAATAACAATCCTACTCGTGGGCATGTGGTTCATCACATAGTCCTCCTCTAGAAATCTGGCATTCATACTCACGATCACCTTCTGATCTCTAGGACTATAGAACAAACCACCCTTCGTTCCCTTAGGGTAGCCAACAAACAAGCATACTTCTGTACGAGATTCCAACTTACCAGCATCTCCCTTCAGCACATGTGCTGGACTACCCAAAATTCAAATATGTCTTAGACTAGGCTTTTGCCCAGTCCACAATTCTGTGGGAGTAGAGGGTACTGACTTAGATGAAACCAAGTTCAGAATGTGTGCTGCCGTTTCCAAAGCAAACCCTCAAAACGAATCAGGTAATTCAGAATAACTCATTATCGATCTAACCATCTCCATAAGAGTCCTATTCCTTCGCTCCGCCACACCATTCTGCTGGGGTGTGCCAGGTGCAGAAAATTGGGATTGAATCTCAGCCTCTGATAAGTAACTCCTAAACACTCCCAAGAGGTACTCGCCACCACGATCAGATCGTAGTGTCTTGATACTTTTACCATGACGGTTCTCCACATCAACCTTGAATTCTTTAAACCTGTCAAAGCATTCAGACTTGCGGTGCATCAAGTAAATGTATCCATATCTTGAATAATCGTCTATAAAAGAGACTAAATATTCAAAACCACCTCTAGCCTGGATAGACATAGGACCGCACAAATCAGAATGAACCAATTCTAACACATCTTTGGCTCTATACCCCTTGGCCTTGAAAGGCCTCTTGGTCATTTTACCTTCCAAGCAAGATTCGCAGGTTGGGAGATCCTACACCACCAATGAACCCAAAGGTCCATCAGCTATCAACCTTTGAATTCTACTCAGGTTAATATGACCAAGCCTTCCACTCAGGTTAATATGACCAAGCCTTAGATGCCAAAGATATGTCTGGTTCATTTTCGAAGGTTCTTTTCTCTTATTAGACTTAGAAGATGAGTTATTTACTTCTATATGCATCATGGGAGCTTTCAGTTCAAGAGTGTACAAATTGCCAACCAATGTACCAGAACAGATAATCTCCCTATTCCTTTTTATAACCACTTTGTCATTAAAAGAAATAGAATATCCATCCATAAACAATTTAGAAACTGAAATTAGATTCTTTCTAAAAGTAGGTACATAAAGACAATTTCTCAAAACCAAAACTTTATTCCTATCAAAAGATAAATGAACGTCTCCCACTGCAATAGCCGCCACCTTTGAAGCATTGCCCATGAAGACAGTAATCTCTCCCTCAGCTAGTCGTCGGGTTTCCTTAAGTAAAATGAATTCATTTAGTAGAATCAAATTGGTTGTTCCGAAAATGATATCGTCTATGTAGATTTGGGCTATAAAGATTTCCTTACCAAAAATTTTTACGAAGAGGGTTGGATTGACTAGGCCTTGGTTAAACTCTTTAGACTTAGATAAATTGAAAGTCTCTCGTACCAAGCTCGAGGAGCTTGTTTGAGTCCATAAAGAGCTTTCTTTAGTTTAAGGACATGGTCAGGTTTATCTAGGCTTTTGAATCCGGGGGGTTGACTGACGTATACCTCTTCCTTAATAAGTCCATTCAAAAATGCTGACTTGACATCCATTTGAAATAACTTAAATCCTCGATGTGCAGCATAGGCTAACAACATTCGGATAGATTCTAGTCTAGCTACGGGGCCATAGGTTTTATCGTAATCTAATCCTTCTACTTGACTAAAACCTTTGGCGACTAACCTTGCTTTATTTCTAACTACTTCACCTTTGTCATCAAGTTTGTTTTGGAAGACCCACCTTGTTCCAATAACTGATTTATCTTTAGGTGGTGGTACTAATTCCCAAACCTCGTTCCTAGTGAATTGAGCTAGCTCTTCTTGTATTGCAAAAATCCAATCGGGATCAAGAAGAGCTTGTTCAATGGTTTTGGGTTCGATTTTCGAAATCAAGGAGATTTGACTAAGGTTTCTATAAGATGATCTAGTTCAAACCCCTAAGCTAGGATCACCTATCACTTGGTCGATAGGATGATTCGTTTGAATCTTAAGTTGACTTGGGTTAGGGTCACCTACCACTTGGTCAATTGGATGACTTGTTGGACTTGGGTTATGATTAATACTAGACTCGATCTCAGGGTCAGGGTCGAGTTTGGTATGAGTTGATTCGCTGGTTGGTGTTGCTACGGGTTTTGTAGGTTCATGTCCTTCATCGAACACTACATTAATAGTCTCTTCAACTCTAAGGGTGTCATGGTTGTATACCCTATAGGCTCTACTTGTAGTAGAGTATCCTAAGAAGATTCCAGTAGAGGTTTTGGAGGTGAACTTTCCTAGGTAGTCCGTAGTGTTCAGGATATTTACCTTACATCCAAATACCTTAAAGTACTTGATGTTAGGTACTTTGTTGTGATGGATTTTGTATGAGGTCTTAAGGTGTCTCTTTACCAAAAGGATCCTATTTTGGACATAGCAAGTCGTACTAATGGCTTCTGCCCAAAACCTCTCAGGTAGGTTATACTCGTTTAGCATTATCCTAGCAGCTTCTTATAGGGTTCTATTTTTACGTTTGACTAGGCCATTTTATTGTGGGGTTCTAGGACATGAGAATTCATGGTGATATCCATTTAGGTTACAAAAATCTGTAAACCTGTGGTTTTCAAATTCACCACCATGATCGCTCCTATGTCTTTTAATTTTAAGGTTCTTTTGATTTTCGATTAGTTTAAACAAGTTGATGAGTTGATCTAGGGTATCACTTTTATGTTTGATGAACCTAACCTAGGTAAACCTAGAATAGTCGTCAATTATGACTAAGAAGAATTGACTACCATTAAGTGACTTAGCTCCATGTGAATCGAATAGATCCATATGTAGGAGCTCAAGAACATTTTTGGTTCGTTCTTGATTAGTTAGTTGATGTTTTGTCCTACATTGTTTACCTTGTTGACAAGCATTACAAATTTTATTGTCTAAGTTATTAAGGTTGAGCAAACCTCTGACTAAGCCACTCTGACTCATCTTGTGGACGAGTCTTGGGTGTGAGTGACCGAGTCATCGGTTCCACAACCAAGATTCCTCTTGCTGTGTCATAAGACACTTGGTTGAGGAGTTAGGTAGATTAATAGTATAGATGTTGCTATTCCTAGTTCCTTTAAGGATTGTTTTAGAGGTTTAATTTGTTTTAATTACACATTCATTTTCTAGAATTATGACCTTATATTTATTATCACACAATTGACTTACCCTAAGTAAATTATATTCGAAATCTTCGACTAGTAAAACATTTTGAATGATAAAGTTCGAGTTGAGCTCAATATCACCTGATCCGATGATTTTGAGCTTGCCATTGTTTCCAAAGGATATCGATCCTTGTCGTTTGAATCGAAGCTTTGAAAACTTAAGTTGATCCCCGGTCATGAGTCGGGAGCAACCACTATCCAACATCCATTCATCCAACACGCAAGGTAATTGGATTAGATATTGGAATTTTTAAAATTTGGTTGTAAGTTATTAGACCTAGATCATCTCACCCATTTCTACATGATCAAACATGTTATCCTTATGTGTTATTGTGAGATGACTTCAATTTTACTTGATTAATTTAGATGAATCGAAACTAGTCAACCTTGCATTAGATTCAGATTTGACCCTAAGCTCATCAAGTCACCTTTTCAAGATCTTGGCTTCTAGGTCGTGGCGAGGCACAGGGACCTTCTTTGATCGAAAAAATGTCCACTTCCTTAGAAAAAGACAATTTCAAGAAAATAGTAACTTGACTTACTTAAGACCACTTCCTGGTCTAACTAGTCTAGGATACAATGAGGTAGCTTCAACTAGTTCCACTCGGTCAAGTGAACCAAACTAGATACGCCTTATCTAGCTTGAGTACCCAAGACTTCACTTTCCTAGCGTATTATCATATCGCCATGTCCTGGTACTATGTTATCAAATATTGATGAGTTATAGTCCCTATCTAACAATTCTAAAAAGAAATGGAAAAAAAAAATAAGCATGCAATTTCTAAGTAATTCCACGAACAAGTTTTGTACTAGCTCCCCCTGGACCGTTGAATCGGTTCAGTCTTTTCACATAGTGGATTTGGTCCTTGGGAACCCAGTACTGGTTAGATCCTAATTGAGAAATCGAAGTGGTCTTAGGAACCCATGCTTGGACATGGATTCTATTTCGACTTAGGATTGGCATATACGACTTATTAGTCGTATTTGAGCTAAACCCAAGCCCGACCTTGTTGTACACGGCCCTTTGCGATCCAAGTAGGAGGTCAAGTCCCTTGGATCCCAAAGTGAACCTTTCCAACATGTTCCTAAGATCTCCGACTTGACTTTTCAAGAGTGAGTTCTCAACTTCGAGCTTTTCAACTCGAGTTGGTTCCTCCTCTTGAACTTGACTACTCGAAGAGGTTAGGGAGACCTTGTGTTTAAGGAGTTTAACCTCCTCGAACAGGGTCTCAACCTTGGACTCGGACTTAGCTAACTTCCTAGTTAGAAACTTAATTGCATTGTATAAAGTACTAATGAGGGACCAACTTACCTTGAGAGTATCTCTTGAACCAGATGTGTATCCGTGTCTTGTCTTGAATAGAGATTCGTAGTCCGACTCATCCTCGAGTTCAGATTCAGACTCTGGCTCAGATTCGGTTGGTTTAGCCATGAAGATGAGGTCATCATATTCTTCCTCCGATGCCTCTTCCCACGTAGCATTGAGCGCCTTTTTGAACTTTGGTGCTTTGTTTTTGAGCTTCGGACATTCCGACTTGACATGTCCGAACCTGTTGCATTCATAACACCTAATGTTAGAACTAGTTTTAGATTTACCTTCGGTTGGTTGAGTGACGGGTCGTCTTCGACTCTTGATCATCCTCTGAACTAGGTTGACTAGTTTGGTCTCCATCTCCGGATCAACCTCCGACTCGTACTTGTCTTCTTCTTCCTTCGGGGGTGGCTTACTTGCGGGCTTCTTCTTTTGACCTGCAATAAGAGCTCTACCTTTCTCGGGTACCAAATTAGACTGTTCGTGAAGTTCAAATTCTCAAAATAATTCATCTAACCTAATTTTTGATAAGTCCTTAGAAACCTTGTAGGCATCGACCATGGATGCCCACAATGTAGACCTAGGAAATGAATTCAATACATACCTTATTAGGTCACAGTTTTTGACCTTTTGTTCGATGGCGTGCAAGTTGTTGACGATGTCTTGTACCCGGGCGTGTAGTTGAGTCACGGTCTCATGTTCTTATATTTTTAAATTATATAATTTATTAAAGAGAATGTCTCGTTTGCATACCTTTGCTTCGTCGGTTCCTTCGTGCAATTCAACTAATTTTGTCCATAAGTCCTTTGCCCTGATGAAGGGGCCGACGCGATTAAGATCCTCCTTGGACAAGCCACATTGGAGGATTTGAGTTGCCTTGGCATCAGTTTCAACTTGTCTTTTTGTAGCATTGGTCCATTGCTCATAATCCAAAGATTCACCCACTTCGTTAGTCGGAAGTGTGAATCCCATTTGGATTATAATCCACATCATGATTTGGGTCTTAAGGATGCACTCCATCCGACCCTTCCAATAACGGAAGTCATCTCCATTGTAAAACAAAGGATGGATGGTGCTAAAACCCTCAAGATGGGCCATTGATACAAAAAGAGCAAGAAAAAATGAAGAAGAAACCTAGCAACGACAAAAACAAGCGGAATGTACCAAGACTCGCATCTTAGATTAGTAGTGCGGGAGAGAATCTTAAATGAACGAAAGAGCTTAAAAAAATCAAAATAAACAGAAATAAAATGAAAATAAATCTGTAAAAAAAACTATATTGGAGGTTTCACCAAATCTTAGCACCCCCGGCTTTGATACCAATTGTTGGATCGATTAGAGCGCTAGAGGAGGGTGAATAGCGCAAGATAAAATTCGTTCGTTCGATAAATAATGCGAGTGAGAGTAAATGCAGCGGAAAGGAAAAAAGTACTGGTTTGTTTTTACTTGGTTCATAGCCTTCGGCTGCTAGTCCAAGGCCCTAATGGTCCTAGACCGTGTACGGAGGGCAAAGCACTAAAAACACTCCTCCTCGTTAGAGGTAGGAGTAAGCGAATACAATCGATGAAAAAGTTCAAGGTAGAGGGACACTCTCCCTCTCTTTGTTAAGATTAAAACATGATAAATAAAGATTTATAGACGACAATAAAACAGAAAACAAATGACTAAATAAAGTAAGAAAATTAGAACTTGTCGTCGGAGATGCGGTAGCACTTTGTCGTCGTAATGTCGTCGTAGAAGAGTATCATAGTGGAGGCTTTTTGGAGAGCTTTTGATAATGGAAATAGGGTGGAGAACCCCTACTTTTATCGCCTTGGAAACCCTAGATGTTCACATCTTCAACCAATGAGAGCAAGCCTCCTGTCCCTTTAAAAATGGAGATAAGCTTTGACTATGCTCGAAGCTGTTCCTTGACCAACAGTCGACTACTACCCTTACCAGTCGACTGCTGATGGATCAGTTGACTGATACAAGCCCTCAGTTGACTGATGGCAGGTTTTCCAGCTACAACGAAGAGTTAACTCAAAAAAATAGTTAATACAAGTAAATTAAATGGTCATATACCATCTTATCTCGACTTAGACCTTCCATGGGAGGTCTTGGTCAGATCATCGCCTAAGAACGTCCCTGTACAAAGGACACGACCTTCCTTGCGCTCACTCACACGATGTTACCTCAACATTTACCTTGTAGCTTATGCTTCCAGTATTCCACCTGATTCCTTCGGCCCCCTCCGAAGTCATCCCAGTGTCGCCTGACCACCACGGCTCCCTCCGGGTGTCGTTGACCTTCAGCTCTAGCTTTAGCATTTTTATACACACTTGATTTAGCTCGTGAGATAACAAAATGAGCTTAACTTTGTATCATTTTCTATAATCAAAACTCATGTTCGACATAGGTACCTACTGCACCAACAGGTACGGGATGATTTGGTATAAGTCAAAATGCCCTAAGGTGATTGAATAGCCAACAAAGGATTCACCATTCCTAGCAAAAAGATGTATACCCTATGGCCATTATCAGAATTGTTACTCAAAGTCTTTGGCCAAAGCATTGCATGTCAAGAGTATGATACTCTTGGATACATGTCGAAGTAATTAGAATCCACTGGACGAGGAAGTAAGACTTGGGCTAGATGTGATGTAGTCTGCCGAGTGGGGATTGACACATAGACCATGTCCTAAACCAAGTGAGTATAAGATGAGTGAAAGGAATGAGACACTATTCACTGTAGCTATTGAAGGGTTCAAAAATGGTTCCATGATCAATAGTTGATTTTTTGATTAATTGGAGATTATGATGTACTATTAGGTGCCACTCATGATTGTTTCATAATTAATGATTAATTATGGATGACCAACATATACCGAGAACCTATTAGATCACACGCATTATAAATCCTTTGAAGAGACTTAAAATGAGTTTGAGAATTAGATTCTCAAGATCGAGAGAGATCAATTTTGGTTGGGCCAAACACATGATAAATATGGAAATATTTGTCAAGTCGGAAACGTGAAAGGATCACATCTTAAGAAGACAAGATGGGCCTTAAAAGGTTTAATTATAAATCAAATCCATTTGGTTTTAATTAAAAGGGCCATCGTTTGGTTAAGGTCCCAATTAGGGTTTAATGGATGAGATTAAGCCTTAATGGTTATGGGCTTAGGGATTTGATCCACTAACCTATAACCCATTAGGATTAGTGCCTATATAAAGGGTTATAAAGGCTAAACCTAATGAATAGAAGTCCATAAGGCTCTCTTCCTCAACCTAGCCGAACCCAGGAGAAATAGGGTTTGGTGTTCCACCGGCCATCAAGGAAACAAGGGTTGTTTCAACCTCTTTAGAGGCTGACCACTCTAGGTTTTTGGGATGTTATTATTTCTTATTGAAGCTTCAAAAGTAGTGGCTAATTCAGACATGAATCAACAACATTATGAAGGTTGTTCAAGGACCCATTTGTGTTGCAAAACAAGTCGGCGATTCCTCTTCGATCACCTGACCTTATTGCTTCATTTAGTAGCGAAAAGAAGGTCAAACTCATGGATTTGAGAAGTCGTCCCTCTGAATATTCAGCGTCGATACGAGTAGAGATGAAGCTATGTGAGCATCATACGATTTGGTTCGCTATCATCTGAAAAGTATACCTAGAGTAAAATTTATTTTACTCTTATTGTATGTAAAATTTTATTTGGTGGATATGTCCACACGTGTTGTAATCCTGTATGTGTGGGTGTGAGTGTTGTAATAATTTAGGAAATTATTACATTTTTCTTTCGCTGTATTCATTTGTGAAATGACCAAGCACATCTACACGTCGACCGTAACCCAACAATCTCGGTGTGGATACTCATAGAGGCAAGTCTCGTTGCTCTTGCTCTTGGTTTCTACGGATTCGAAAAAAATTCCGATGGTATAAAACTTCGCTTCTCCTCTTGTTTATTCTGTGATTATTTCAAAGCAAGAATTCTAGCTCCCATGGGTTGTCTAGGAGAAAATAAAAACTATTTTATATAAATCTTTCCACTGTGCATGCTCCTAGCATCCTTCCAACAAGTGGTATCAGAGCCACCTTGTTGTTTGACATAGATCACATGTATGTAGGAGAAATTTTACAGCATGTTTGATGTTTTAAATGTGTGTGTGATGGTTTTTCCATAGGATAGATAAAACTATGCATGATAGTATATATAATATTTTGTTAATTATATATGCATGGATGTGATTGTAACCGAAGAGGAAAATACCAAGGATGCACCTAGAAATGCCGAAGGTGTTGGCCACACCGTTAGAACCGTAGCATAGAGTATCCATGCATTGGGGAATATACTACATGTTTTACGTATTTAATTTCTAATAATGGTATGTGCATCAAGTTCTTGGCTTACATTCACATGGCAAAAATTTGTTTCCTAATGTGACCTTATTTTTTCCCATTTAGGTTTAATTTTTATTATAGATGAAACCAAGAATAACATGAAATCCCTCATGCAAATATTAGGGCTACACCTTCCATTAATTTGGTTGAACGAGAGTTCTTTTTTGCATTCGGGTTATTGGACTACCTCCAAGCCTAGCATGACATCGAGCATGTTCAATTCATATGAGATTCAATATTCACTCTAGATGGTAGGGACCAAAGTTCAAGATTCAAGTTTGGGTTGTTTGACTTCCTCCAAGCCTGACTTGAAAATTGGATGGGTTTGAACTGTTTAAATTTGATCTCATGATTAATAGGTCGACCATAATTGAAAGCATTGATTTATTAGACTCCCTCCAAGGTTAATGTGGATAGAGGTGCAATTAGGTGATATGCATAGGATGCATATATGTTAATGAGTTAACAACCTACTATATATGTGAACATTCAATTAGTTGATAGCATAAAGTGATAGTTATATATATGATGTATAATGGGCTTAGGACTAAGAATGCCTTGTTGGACTCTCTTCAAGGTTGTTCTTAGTCAATGGATATCAATCCACTAAGAGATAACTGTTGGTGCAACAATGCCCCAAACATTTATGTGTTTTGATGTTTGGATAATCATCTATAGTTAGGCAATGTTTTGTGATCTAACCATGAACGTGTTAAGTGACAGGATAAATCCAAGCATGAAGACTTGGTAAAGGAAAGTCCAAGTGTAATCTTGGCAAAGAAAGTCCAAGGGAAAGTCTTCGCGGCGTAAGTCTAAGCATGTAGTCTTGGCGGCATAAAGTCCAAGCAGATCCTTGGCAAAGGAAGTCCAAAGGCAAAGTCTTGGCAGTGTAAGTCCAAGCATATAATCTTGGCGGTGTAAAGTCCAAGTGGACTTTGGCAAAAGAGAAACCCAAGACATGACGAAACTGAGGGAAGCTCTTGGAAGCAAGTGCAAGAATGAAGGAGTCGCGGACTCAGAGGGATCCTGGAGGCGCAAGGCTGAAGGAAGAGCTAGAAGGTTGAGTCTAGGTCTAGGGAGTTGAAATCAAGTATGATTTGATCATACTTGAAGTGTATCAGTTGACTGATCAATCACTCGACTAATAAGGGCAGCATTCTGGTGCCATTAGTCGACTACTAGGGTTTGGCAATCGACTAGTCCACCATCAGTCGACTATTAATAGTAGACAACGACATAGAATATTTTCCAGTCGAGTAATCACTCGGAGCACTTGACTGATTGTGACATCAGTCAATTGATGCTATGATCAGTTGACTGATCATCTTCTCATTGGAGAGTGACAAATCGTGATCATGCTCATCAGAAGTCGTTGTATTGTGTCTGCTACATCAACCGTCCACTAATGGAGACCATCAGTCGACTGCTCCAACCCCAACGGAAAAATCAACCTCTTCTCTATAAAAAGAGGGCAAGGGATGCTTGAGGATGCTAGTGCTCATATTCATATTTATACCTTCAAGCTCCCCACGTCTTCAATAGCCTTCTAGTGATTTCTAATCTCCTCTTCTCTTTATTTTCATCTACATCATTTGTAAGAAGAGGAGTTCATTTGTAAAGAAGGCTTCTCCTCCTAAAAGGAGCTCTTAGTGAAGATTTTCTTGGGTTGATCCACCTTACGGATTGCCATGGAGTTGTAGCATAATCTCTGAACCACGTTAAATCATTTTGTTAGCGTTTTCTTTTGTCTTTTCTGTTATATTTGTTTTGCTTATGCTAACCTTTCTTGTAGAGACAAAAGAGGCTATTCACCCCCCCAGCCTTCCAAAGATCCCCAACAAGTGGTATCAGAGCCTGGATCACGTCGGAAGATCTAACCATCAATCGGACCACCATGGCATTTCAAGAGGGATATAGAACGGTGAGGCCTCCATTCTTCGACGGCAACGATTTTGGCTATTGGAAAGGTAGGATGGAGCACTACCTTATGAATGATATTGATAATTGATTTAGTATTGTAAATGGTTTCGAGAAGTCGGTCGATGAATTTGGAGCGCCAAAACTAATGGAGAATTGGACTAAGGAGATGGCGAAGATGGCCCAAGCCAACGCCAAAGCAACAACCACACTTCAATGTAGTCTATCTAAAGAGAATCTAAGCAATGTAGGACCCTTCGAATCCACAAAGGAGCTTTGGGAGAAGCTCATCGAACTAAGTGAAGGGTCAAAGGAGATAAGAAGAGCTAAGACGAACCTTTTGATAGGTCAACTTCAAAGTTTCAACATGAAGACTAACAAGACCATGAGCCAAATGCACGGTCAATTCAAGGAGGTAGTCAACGGACTATAATTAATAGGTGAGAAGGTAGAAAATCATGACCTAGAAATGTATGTCCTTCAAGCCTTCCCGAGAACAACCTTATGGGCATCAATGGTAGATGCTTATAAGGTTTTTAGGGACCTTTCCTTAGTTAAGTTAGATGAACTATTTTGTGAATTTGAGTTGCATGAGCAAGCTAACACTCAATCCAAGGAGAAAGGTGTAGCTCTTTTTGTAGGTAAAAAGGAGAAGAAGAAAAAAGAAAAGGAGGTTTCTTCTTCATCCGAAACAGAGGAGGAGTCCTCTAGTAACAGTGATGAGTTGTCGACAAGCGAGGTGGCTCATTACGTGAAGAAGTTTGGTGGGAGATCAAGGAAGCTCACCAAAAAGGATGTAAGGAGGATGTTCTTGTTGGTGCAGTAGGCACCTAAGTCGAACCAGAGTTTTGATTATAGCAAATGATACAAAGTTAAGCTCATGTCATTATCTCACAAGCTGAATCGAGTGTGCAGAAATTGCTATAGCTGGAGCTGAAGGCTAGCGACACCCGGAGGAGGCCGCGGTGGTCGGGCGACACTCGAGTGACTTCGGAGGGAGCCGAAGGAATCGAGTGGAAGGCCGGAAGCGAAAGTGACACAGTAAGTATCGAGGTAAGCTCGTATGTGTGCGAGTGTAAGTGAGGTCGTATCCTCTTTACAGGGATAGACTTAAGCGTAGATCCGACCCATGACATCCCATCGGTGGTCTAGGTTGAGATCGGACGGTCGGAGGTCGTCGAAATAATGTTTTTGTTTAGCTAACTTGTCATTTCAACTAGCATCAGTCGACTGCCAGCATGGAGGACTCGACTACTGTCAATCAGTCGACTGTCTATGGTCAGTATTCGACTGATGTTGCCATCAATCGACTGATGATGGCCATCAGTCGACTGATGGTCAAGGATCAGGCTCGATGAGTCAAGCCTTATCACCATTTTTCAAGAAGCCATGTGCCAAAACTCTATTGTGTGAAGTTCCTTTCGAAAAGGGGCTCAAAGGCTATAAAAGGAGGGCCTCTCCTAGAGTTTTTCATCATCTCTAAGTGCTCAAAAACCTCTACAACTCTGTGATTCTCCGACGACTCTTCGATGAAGTGTTGTCAACAACCCTAGCTTAGTTTCTACTCTTTAGTTGTTGATATTTTAATTTGTCATCTATTTAAATATTGCAATTCTTTTTATTAATCGAGGTTTTCTATCGTTGCACTTTACATTAATAGAAAAGAGGGTTTGTCTCTCTATCTTTCCTTTCAAAGGTTTTTTGTAATCGTCAAACTCCTACGTCCAACAAGGAGGAGTGTTTTTAGTGAATTGCCCTCCGTGCATGATCAAGGATAACTAGGGCCTTGGAGTAGTAGCCGAAGGGTACGAACCAAGTAAATATATTTGTCTCATTTTATTTATTGCTTATCTCTCCGCTGTGAATTTATTATCTACTCGAGTTTTAACGAACGAACAAAAAGAAAAGGATTTATCACTATTCACCCCCCTCTAGCAATCCGTTTTGATCCAACAATTGGTATCAGACCCAGGGGTGCTTAGATTTGGTGAAATAACCAATCTAGCATTTTTTACAGATTTGTTTTTCGTTCGTTTAAATTTTACTACTGCACTACTAATCCAAGATGAAGTCTTTGTAGGGATGTATACTGAAAAGTCTATCTTTTGTATGAACATCTTTATTTTGGAATAAGAATCACATGATCATTGTTTGCATATTTTTATGGTTATGCAATATTGTCTAATACTTTACATTGTAGATAACATGGTGTGTGGTGTCACACAGGAGATCATGTTATCGGCCCCTTGAAAAGTATAAGTAAAGGCTCACAACCAAGATGGCTTTGGACAAACCATCGGAATGGTTGTAGTGTGATTTGGTATTGGTTTGTCTTGACCATAGAATCACACTAGTTTACTTTGTGTGCATTGAGCAGGACCGACTTAGAGGTGATTCGATTTATTGTTGACTACATAATCGAATCAGACCTCAGATATTATTTAGTACATGCTCTTAATCCCGATATAATAACGGGCACATATACTTAGTACTCATCTCTTTGATTTACCAATGGGCGAGATTTATAGATTAAATCAATAGGCTCGGTAAGTTGGGAGATGATATTATTTATATGGTGTACCGTTGATTATAGGAGGAAACTATGTCCTATATATTAGGATGATGATGTCCCCTTGAGGAGCTCATAAGGTTCATCATGTAAACCCTGCAGGTGGACTTGGTCCGGAATGATGAAAAGGTTGAGTGGTACTACTCAAGGAGTTAGATGTTGATTAATTAATGGTCAGTAAATTAATTAATCGACGAACATTCGAGATCTTAAACACGGGGAGAAAATATACAAATAATATATGGAGCCCATATTATCATATGGGGGTTGGTGAGGTAGATCAATGATGAACCTTTAGTGGATTGGATCATCATTAGTGGATAAGACTTTATGTGGGCTTGATCCATGGGTGGCCAAGACCCAACTCCTCCACATGGTCCCTAATGTAGCCTATTAACACCTCATGATGCTTAGATCCAATGGATAGAAACAAAACTCTAAGATCCATAGGTAGAGATTAAATCTCTAAGATCCGACGGTCGAGATTAAATCTCTAGATCTAACGGTTGAGATTAAATCCCTAGAACCAATGGATGAGATTAATTCATGACTTATCCCTAACTCTATAAAAGGATGTCAAGGGAGTTGGCGTGAGAGAATTGGATGAGAGCTAGGGTTTTTGGACGGCAAGGAAGAGGAATCCTAGTTGAGATAGGATTAGGATAAGGGTTTGGAGGCAAGGGTGGCACCAAATAAGGAAGGTATTATTCTCTTCTTCTTCCTCTTTTGGCCAACATCCAGCACCTCTCCAACCTCTTTTCCAGCCTTGGTCGGCGCCCAAAAGCCCCCTTATCCTTCTCCTTAGGTGGTGGAAACAAGATATAGGGTTTCCCTTGGTGTCTTGGTTGTTTTCCACCATCTTCTCCTTAACCTAGTTGGCCAGCAGCAAGGATAGTTTTAGTTCCTTGTTGGTTGTTTCTAGTGAGGAGAAAAACCTTTTTTCTATTCTTCCTCTTGCTTTGGAAGAGCAAGGAAGGAAGATTTGCGATCTAGGAGCTTTGACTTTTAGTGGATTGTCGCCCACATGACGTCCAAAAGGAGGAAGGTCATACATTAGAAGATCGAGGGGTATACCTATTCTCCTTTCTTCTTTTGTTTGTTGCTTGTTTTTGTTTTACAAATATAAGCATGTTATAAATCTGTATATGGCTAAATAATACTTGGATCCCGAGCATAAACACAAAAACCGGCGATCCGGACATCGTCTATTCCGCAGCTACTCGTAGAATAGATGATGGTCGCTTGAACAACTAGTTTGTTCAAGTGACCTCTCTAAACGAATAGCACTACGATGATTTGGTTTCTTTGGCAATCCCTTTTGTCTAGGATTAATTTATTTTTAATCCGGGGACATCGAAGGGATCGCCATGGACAAGCTACCGAGGTGAAGTGGGAAGCGAAGTTTCCCCTCACGGACTCAATAAGAAAAACCCTTCAATTGGTATCAGAGCTTCCGGGCAAAACCTTCAATTGGTATCAGAGCCAAGGTTTTCAGTTTTGTGTGTTTAGGATTCGGTTAATTTTTATGCACTTTTTCATATATTATATGTGTCAGATAATAGTAGGATATGCGTAGTTTAACTCTTTGGTTGCAGGCATAAGATCCGACTATTATGGCCATATGTGTGTGTGATTGTATGTGTGTAAATATTTATTTTGTTGAATCCTCGGGGTTGGCGAGGCTAGTATTTAGTTTTTGTAAATTAAATATGACATTGTTTAGTCATTCTTTATTTTATTTTACTTTCAATCTAGATTTCATGTACACTCCCTCGTGGAGTATAGGATCGATGGATGTAAATTAAAATAGGTTTTAGTCTCGGCTTAAATCTCCGGATGGCTCGTACATGGCGTAGAAGGAGCGGACGAGATGGCGATGCGACGAGAGTCATATTGAAGACAAAAGCCATAATAGTTGGAAAATAATTTATTTTTCATATTTATTGCTTTTTGTTTGATATGCATGTCGTAGGCTAGGAAATTTCCTCAATTTCAAATTACTAAGTGGGAGAGGGATATTTTTATAAATTCCCACAACCTCCATTACGATTTGACAAGTGATGCAAACAAACTTGCACATCGGCTCTGAGTACCTTCCTCCACATCAGATGGGTTTGTTTACGGATCACAAGGTCGAATATGGTTATAGGAAATTATTAAGGAGCGTGTGTACTTGCCCATCATAGGGCACATAACCCGAGATAATTATCTTGGTACCGAGTAATGGTGAACACTTAGATACAAATATAAGTATCCTCCCTATCGTAGTCACTACTTTTATTTGTAGGGCCAAAGAGGAACCAACTATTAATTTTACTTGTCAAAAAATTAGGTTGAAAAGATAGTAAAATTAATGGGTAAAATCTCCTCTTACAAATGTAGAATTAGTATATGTCCACACTATAGTGGCATACGATATTCTCGGTATTTTGAGGTGTTAGTTGATTTTAAAATTTTATTGTTTGAGGAATCAATAATTTTTTGAAATCTAATGTTTTGATTTATGTGATTCTTAGGTTTTCTTTAAAAATGACTTTCAACCCACTTGCTGTGATACTGAAAGAGAACAAACTTACTGGACCCAACTATGTTGATTGGAAGAGGAATCTAGACATTGTCTTGACTGCCAGGGAATACAAATATGTACTCCTCGAAGAGTGCCCTCCCAAGTCTGTAGATAATTCTGGGGAAAAGGAGAGAGAGAGCTATAAGAAGTTGATCAAGGCCGATGAGATGGCATGGTGTTACATTTTGGCATCTATGTCAAATGTACTGCAACATTAGCATCAAGCCATGTTCACTATTTATGATATGATGCTCAATCTCAAGGAGCTTTTCGGACATCAGAATCGGGCTGCGAGGTAAGAGGCCATGAGAAACTTGATGACGACCACCATGGTCGAGGGAACACCTGTGAGGGATCATGTTTCAAGATGATGGCTCATTTGAATGAGTTGGAGGTCCTAGGAGCTGAGAAAGATGGGGAAACCAAGGTTGATATCATACTCTAGTCTCTACCTAGGAGTTTTGAGCAGTTTTGCCTCAACTATAACATGAACAAGAGGTTGTATTCGTTGGCGAAACTTCTGACAGAACTCCAGGCGGCAGAGGGACTATTTCGTCAGAGTGCTCAGGCACATGCCGTGGTGTCCCAGAAGGTTTCTACTTCTTAGCCGAAAGGCAAGTGCTTCACTTGTAAGCAGACTGGACACTGGAAGAAGGACTGCCCCAACCGCAAGAACAAAGGTATATCTTTTGGTCTAGTCGTTGAAACATGTTTAGCGGTGTTATCTACCGGCACATGGTGTGTAGATACGGGAGCCACTGATAATGTCTGCAATACTTTTCAGGGGTTCCAGGAAACCAGACGACTGGCTGAGGGGAGATTACCATGTACTTGGGCGATGCCACGAAGGTGGCAGCTGTTGCAGTGGGAGATGTTCATTTATCTTTTTAGAAAAATAAACTTTTGGTTCTTAAGAATTGCCTTTATTTACCATTATTTAGAAAGAATTTAATTTCGGTTTCTAAATTGTTTATGGATGGATATTCTATTTCTTTTAATAACAGAGTTGTTATAAGAAGGAATAGGGACATTATCTGTTCGGGTACATTTATAGGAAATTTGTACACACTTGAACCAAAACCTCCCACGATGGAAATTGAAGTTAATAACTCATCTTCTAATTCCAATAAGAGAAAAGAACCTTCGAAAATGAACCAAACATATCTTTGGCATCTTAGGCTTGGTCACATTATCCTAAGCAGAATTCAAAGGTTGATAGCTGATGGACCTTTGGGTTCATTAGTGGTGGAGGATCTCCCAACCTCTGAATCTTGCTTGGAGGGTAAGATGACCAAGAGGCCTTTTAAGGCCAAGGGGTATAGAGCCAAAGATGTGTTAGAATTGGTTCATTCTGATTTGTGTGGTCCTATGTCTATCCAGGCTAGAGGTGGTTTTGAATATTTCGTCTCTTTTATAGACGATTACTCAAGATATGGATACATTTACCTGATGCGCCGTAAGTCTGAATGCTTTGACAAGTTCAAAGAATTCAAGGCTGATGTGGAGAAACATCAAGGTAAAAGTATCAAGATACTATGATCTGATCATGGTGGTGAGTACCTCTTGGGAGAGTTTAGGAATTACTTATCAGAGGTTGGGATCCACACTGTCCAGTGAGCGGTGTAGCAGAGCGAAGGAATAGGACTCTTATCGAGATGGTTAGATCGATGATGAGTTATTCTGACTTGCCAGATTCGTTCTGGGGATATACTCTAGATATGACGATGTACATTCTGAACTTGGTACCATCTAAATCAGTGCCTTCTACTCCCACAGAGTTGTGGACTAGGCGAAAGCCTAGTCTAAGACATATTCGGATATGGTGGAGTTCGGCAGATGTGCTGATGGTAGATGCTGGTAAGTTAGAACCTCGTACAGAAGTACGCATGTTCGTTGGCTATCCCAGGGGAACGAAGGGTGGATTGTTTTATAGTCCTAGAAATCAGAGGGTGATCGTTAGCACGAACGCCAAATTTCTAGAGGAAGACTATGTGATGAGCCACAAGCCCAAGAGTAAAATTGTTCTGGAGGAGTTAAAAGGGGAAGTCACTTCTTTAGTACCACCGGTACAAGAAGACATACCACATGTCACTGCACTGCGTGTCACAGAGGATACACAGGTGATACCTCGTCGTAGTGGGAGGGTTGTGAGACAGCCTGATAGATTCATGTTCTTGGGAGAATCTTCTGATTTGGTCCCTGGAGAACATGAACCTGATCCCTGGACATATGACGAGGCAATACAAGATAAAGATGCAGTATCTTGGCAAAGTGCAATGAATGCTGAGATTGAATCTATGGATTCAAATCAGGTCTGGGAGCTAGTAGAACCACCCGATGGTGTAAAAACCATTGGATGCAAGTGGATCTACAAGAGAAAGAGAGGAATAGATGGGAAGGTTGAGACCTTCAAAGCGAGGCTTGTTGCGAAGGGGTATACTCAGAAAGAGGGTGCCGATTATGAGGAGACCTTTTCGCCGGTAGCCATGCTTAAGTCTATCCGGATTCTCTTATGCATAGCAGCTCATATGGATTATGAGGTGTGGCAGATGGATGTCAAGATAGCTTTCCTTAATGGAAGTCTTGAGGAAAACATCTACATTAAGCAACCAGAGGGATTCATTGCTAAGGGTAAAGAGCATCTTGTATGTAACCTTAATCGGTCCATTTATGGATTGAAGCAAGCTTCGAGGTCTTGGAACATCCGCTTTGATGAGGTGATCTAGTCTTATGGATTTATTCAAAGTCTGGATGAGTTTTGTCTATACAAGTGATGTGACGGAAACGTAGTGGTATTTCTTGTACTATACGTAGATGACATTTTGTTGATTGGCAACAATATCAAGGTGTTATCGGACGTAAGGGTATGGTTGTCCAAACAATTTGATATGAAAAATTTGGGAGAGGTGGGAAACATCCTTGGGATCAAGGTTATAAGGGATCGCAGGAAAAGGATGTTGTGCTTATCCCAAGCTTCATACATAGACACGATTATGGAGCGTTTTAGCATGCAGAACTCCAAGAAAGGTTTTCTACCTTTCAGGCATGGATCTAAGGAGATGTGTCCTAGATCATCTGAGGAGATAGAGGAGATGAAGGCAGTTCCTTATGCTTTGGCAGTAGGAAGCCTCATGTATGCGATGCTCTGTACATGACCAGATATCTGCTTTGCCGTGGGCATGATCAGCAGATATCAAAGTAATCCAGGATAGGGACATTGGACTGCGGTAAAGCATATATGGAAGTACCTGAGAAGGACTAGGGATTATATGCTGGTTTACCGAGCAGACCAATTACTCCCTGTGGGTTACACAGATTCTGACTTCCAATCTGATAGGGATAACAGTAAGTCTACCTCAGGTTTTGTGTTTACTTTGGGAGGTGGAACCATTGTATGGAGGAGTGTCAAGCAGAAATGCGTGGCGGACTCCACCATGGAAGCTGAGTATGTGGTGGCCTCTGAGGCAGCCAAAGAAGTTATATGGCTCAGGAACTTCCTGATGGACTTGGATGTGATTCCTTGTTTGCCCAAAACTATCACAATTTATTGAGATAATAGTGGTTCAGTTGCAAACTCGAAGGAACCACGAGCCCATAAGGCTAGTAAACACATAGAGCGCAAGTACCACCTGATATGAGAAATCGTAAAGAGAGGAGAAGTTGTTGTGGCCAAGATTGCATCAGAGGATAACCTGGTAGATCCTTTCACTAAGGCCCTTCCGGCGAGAGCTTTTGATAGGCATGTGGAGGTAATGGGGATCAGATGTATGGCACTTTGAGTACAACATAGTCTTTTAGTATAAGTGGGAGATTGTAGGGATGTATACTGAAAAGTCAATTTTTTGTATGAACATCTTTATTTTGGAATAAGAATCACATGATCATTGTTTGTATATTTTTATGGTTATGCAATATTGTCTAATACTTTATATTGTAGATATCATGGTGTGTGGTGTCACACAGGAGATCATGTTATCGGCCCCTTGAAAAGTATAAGTAAAGGCTCACAACCAAGATGGCTTTGGATAAACCATCGGAATAGTTGTGGTGTGATTTGGTATTGGTTTGTCTTGACCAGAGATTCACAATAGTGTACTTTGTGTGTATTGAGCAGGACCGACTTAGAGGTGATTCAATTTATTGCTGATTACATAATCGAATCGGATCTCAGATTTTATTTAGTACATGCTCTTAATCCCGATATAATAACGGGCACATATACTTAGTACTCATCTCTTTGGTTTACCAATGAGTGAGATCTATAGATTAAATCGATAGGCTCGGTAAGTTGGGAGATGATATTATTTATATGGTGTGTCGTTGATTATAGGCGGAAATCGTGTCCTATATATTAGGATGATGATGTCTCCTTGAGGAGCTCATAAGGTTCATCATGTAAACCCTGCAGTGGACTTGGTCCGACATGATAAAAAGGTTGAGTTGTACTACTCAAGGAGTTAGATGTTGATTAATTAATGGTTAGTAAATTAATTAATCGATGGACATTCGAGATCTTAAACACGGGGAGAAAATGTACAAATAATATATGGAGTCCATATTATCATATGGGGGTTGGTGAGGTAGATCAATGATGAACCTTTAGTGGATTGGATCATCATTAGTGGATCGGACTTTATGTGGTCTTGATCCATGGGTGGCCAAGACCCAACTCCTCCACATGGTCCCTAATGTAGCCTATTAACACCTCATGATACTTAGATCCAATGGATAGAAACAAAACTCTAAGATCCATAGGTAGAGATTAAATCTCTAAGATCCGACGGTTGAGATTAAATCTCTAGATCCGACGGTTGAGATTAAATCCCTAGAACCAATGGATGAGATTAATTCATGACTTATCCCTAACTCTATAAAAGGATGTCAAGGGAGTTGGCATGAGAGAATTGGATGAGAGCTAGGGTTTTTGGACGGCAAGGAAGAGGAATCCTAGTTGAAATAGGATTAGGATTAGGGTTTGGAGGCAATGGTGGCCCCAAATAAGGAAGGTATTCTTCTCTTCTTCTTCCTCTTTTGGCCAACGTCCAGCACCTCTCCAACCTTTTTTCCAGCCTTGGATGGTGCCCAAAATCCCCCTTCTCCTCCTCCTTAGGTGGTGGATACAAGATATAGGGTTTCCCTTGGTGTCTTGGTTGTTTTCCACCATCTTCTCCTTCACCATGTTGGCCGGCGGCAAGGATAGTTTTAGTTCCTTGTTGGTTGTTTCTAGTGAGTAGAAAAACCTTGTTTCTATTCTTCCTCTTGCTTTGGAAGAGCAAGGAAGGAAGATTTGTGATCTAGGAGCTTCGACTTTTGGTGGATTGTCACCCACACGACGTCCAAAAGGAGGAAGGTCATACATTAGAAGATCGAGAGGTATACCTATTCTACTTTCTTCTTTTGTTTGTTGCTTGTTTTTTTTTTCAAATATAAGCATGTTATAAATCTGTAAATGGCTAAATAATACTTGGATCCCAAGCATAAACACAAAAACCGGCGATCCGGACATCGTCTATTCCGCGGCTACTCATAGAATAGAGGATGGTCGCTTGAACAACTAGTTTGTTCAAGTGACCTCTTTAAACGAATAGCACGACGATGACTTGTTTGCTTTGGCAATTCCTTTTGTCTAGGATTAAATTTTTTTTAATCTGGGGACATCGAAGGGATCGCCATGGACAAACTACTGGAGTGAAGTGGGAAGCGAAGTTTCCCCTCACGGACTCGATAAGCAAAACCCTTCAATTGATATCAGAGCTTCCGGGCAAAACCTTCAGTCTAGGTACTCATCTTTTGGTTTTGTTTTGCAAGTATTCACTTTTGGAGTAGCCGATGGTAAAATGGGAAAAACTTTTCGTACAAGTTGACCCACGAAATGGGTTACCTACCAAAATGAAGCTCTCGGAGAGGTCTACATTCTTACGAGGGTTTACCCTCGTAACAAGCTATATTCATCCCCAAAAACCAACGTTTAGTACCATTTTTAGGACATCGAAGGTTGTAAGTGCTCATCTTTTATTTTAGTTGGTTATTTCTCGTTTATTCCTTTTGTTTCTTTTCATTTCCTACATTACTAATCCAAGGCAAAGTCTTGGAACCTTTTTTGTGTTTTTTTTGGTATTTTGTGTGCAAGGTTTCCCTTCCAAATGGCCCATCTCGAGGGTTTTTGCACCATCCAACCTCCGTTTTACAACGGAGATGATTTCCATTACTAGAAATGTCGGATGGAGTGCTTTCTTAAAACCCAAATTGAGATGTGGATCATAATCCAAATAGGATTCACACTTCCGACTAACGAAGTGAGAGAATCCTTGGATTATGACCAATGGACCAATGCGACAAAAAGACAAGTCGAAGCCGACGCCAAGGCAACTCAAATCCTTCAATGCGGCTTGTCCAAGGAGGAGCTTAATCGCATCGGCCCCTTCATCAGCGCAAAGGACCTTTGGACAAAGTTAGTGGAGCTACACGAAGGGACCGATGAAGCCAAGGTATGTAAGCGTGATCTTTTATTTAATAAACTATATAATCTAAAAATGCAGGAACACGAGTCCGTGATGCAACTTCACACCCGCGTCCAAGACATAGTCAACAATCTACTCACGATTGGGCAAAAGGTCGAAAACCGCGACCTTATAAGGTATGTTCTTAACTCCTTTCTGAGGACTACCTTGTGGGCATCCATGGTTGATGCCTACAAGGTCTCCAAGGATCTTTCGAAACTTAGGTTAGATGAATTATTTTTTGATTTTGAACTTCTTGAGCAGTCTAACTCGGAACCCGAGAAGGGTATAACACTTTTTGCAGGTTCAAAGAAGAAAACCGCAAGCAAGCCACCCCCGAAGAAAGATGTGGATGAGTCCGATTCGGAGGTCGACTCGAAAATGGAGGCCGAACTAGTCAACCTAGTTCGGAGGATAGTCAAGCGCTGAAAATGAACCTTCACTTGACTCAACGAAGGTAAGCCTAAAAGTTCAAATATTAGATGCTACGAATGCAACAGGTTTCAACACATCAAGTCCGAATGTCCAAAACTCAAGAGCAAAGCACCAAAACACAAAAAGGCACTCAACGCTACTTGGGAAGAAGCATCTGAAGAAGAAGATAATGATCGTGTTCTCATGGCTAAACCGGTGGAATCGGAGACAGAGTCAGAACCGGAACATGAATCGGAAACCGAAGACGAGTCGGACTGCGAAGCATTATTCAAGACAAGCCACGGTACACATCCGGTTCAAAAGATACACTCAAGTTAAGTCGATCACTTATTAGTACACTTTATAATGCAATTAATTTTTTAACTAGAAAATTAGCTAAGTCCGAGTCCAAGGTCGAGACCCTGGTTGAGGATGTTAAACTCCTTAAACACGAGGTCTCCCTAGCCTCTTCGAGTAGTCGAGTTCAATAGGAGGACTCAACTCGGGTTGAAAAACTCAAAGTTGAGAACTCACTCTTGAAGAGTCAAGTCGAAGATCTTAGGAACACGTTGGAAAGGTTTACTTTGGGATCCAAAGGACTTGACCTCCTACTTGGATAGCAAAGGTCCGTGTACAACAAGGCCGGACTAGGGTTTAGCTCAAACACAACCAACAAGTCATATATGTCGATTGTAAGTCGATATAAAAAATGTGTCCAAGCATGGGTCCCTAAGACCACCTTGATTTCAAACTTAGGATTGAACCAGTACTTGATTCCCAAGAACCAAATCCACTATGTGGAGAGACCGAACCGATTCAACAGTCCAGGGGGAGCTAGTATGAAACTTGTTTGTATTTTAACTTAGAAAATTGCATGCTTAGGTTCTTTATTTAGTTTGATTTTTCTTTTTAGAATGGTTAGATACGACTATAACTTGTCAATACTTGATAACATAGTACCAGGATGCGACGAGATGATAGTACTCTAGGAAAGCAGAGTCTATTGTATTCGGGCTAGATAAGGCGTATCTAGTTCGGTGCACTTGACCGAGCGAAACTAGCTGAAGCTACCTCGCCGTATCCTAGACTAGTTAGACCAGGAAGTGGTCTTAGGTAAGTCAAGTCTCTATTTTCTTGAAAATGGCTTTGTTTAAGGAAGTGGTTGTTGTTCCGATCAAAGAAGGCCTCTGTGCCTCGCCACAACCTGGAAGCCATGATCTTGAAAAGGTGACTTGATGAGCCTAAGGTCAAATTCGAATCTAACGCAATGTTGACAAGTGTTCAAGTCATTAAATTTAAATCAAGTAAAATTGGAAGTCATCTCACAAGAACATATAGGGTTAACATGTTTGATCATGTAGACATGGGTGAGATGATTTAGGTTAATAATCTTCAACCAATCTTTAATAAATCCAATATCCGATCCAACTACCTTGCGTGTAGGATCAATGGATGTTGGACAGTGGTTGCTCCCGACACATGACCGGGGATCAACTCAAGTTTTCGAAGCTTCGATTCAAATGACAAGGATCGATAGCCTTCGAAAATAACGACAAGCTCAAAATCATCAGATCAGGTGATATTGAGCTCAACTCAAATTTTGTTATTCAAAATGTTTTATTAGTAGAAAATTTCCAATATAATTTACTTAGTGTAAGCAATTGTGTGATAATAACTATAAGGTCATATTTCTAGAAAATGAATGCGTGATTAATACAAATGAAACTTCTAAAACAATTCTTAAGGGAACTAGAAATAACAATATTTATACTATTAACTTAATTAACTCCTCAACTAAGTATCTTATGACACGGCAAGAGGAATCATGGTTGTGGCACCAATGGCTCGGTCACTCACACCCAAGACTCATCCACAAGATGAGTCAGAGTGACTTAGTCAGAGGTTTGTCTAACCTCAATAACTTGGATAATAAAATATGTAATGCTTGTCAACAAGGTAAACAATCTAGGACACAACATCAACTAACTAATTAAGAACGAACCAAAAGTGTGCTTTAGCTCCTACACATGGATCTATTTGATTCACACGGAGCTAAGTCACTTAATGGAAGTAAATTCTGCTTAGTCATAATTGATGACTATTCTATATTTACTTGGGTTAGGTTCATCAAACACAAAAGTGATACCCTAGATCAATTAATCAACCTATTCAAATTAATAGAAAAACAACAAAGCATTAAAATCAAAAGACTTAGGACTGATCATGGTAGTGAATTCGAGAACCATAGGTTTACAGAATTTTGTAACCTAAATGGATACCACAATGAGTTCTCTTGCCCTAGAACTCCACAACAAAATGACCTAGTAAAACGCAAAAATAGAACCCTACAAGAAGCCGCTAGGACAATGTTAAATGAGTATAACCTACCCGATAGGTTTTGGGCAGAAGCCGTGAGTACGACATGCTATCTCCAAAATAGGATCCTTATGGTAAAGAGGCACCTTAAGACCTCATATGAGATTTATCACGATAAAATACCTAACATCAAGTACTTTAGGGTATTTGGGTGTAAGGTACGTATCCTAAACACTAAGGATTACGTAGGGAAATTTACATTCAAAATCATGACCGGAATCTTTCTAGGATACTCGACTACAAGTAGAGCTTATAGAGTATATAACCATGACACCCTTAGAGTCAAGGAGACTATCAATGTAGTATTTGATGAAGGACACGAACCTATAAAACCCCCGGCAACCCCAATTAGCGAGCCGATTCATACTAGACCTAACTCTGATCCGGAGATCAGGTCTAGTGTTAATCTTAACCTAAGTCAACCAAGTCACTCTATCGACCAAGTGATAGATGACTCCAACCAAACTAGAACTCAAACGAGTCATCCTATGGATCAAGTTGTAGACTCAAACCCAAATCCAACTAGGACTCAAACGAATTATCCTATCAACCAAGTGATAGGTGATCCAAGTCTAGGAGTTCGAAGTAGAGCCTCATACAGAAACCTTAGTCAAATCTCCTTGATTTCTAAAATTGAACCCAAAACTATTGACCAAGCTCTTCTTGATCCCGATTGGATTATTGCAATGCAAGAAGAGCTGGCTCAATTCACTAGGAATGAAGTATGGGAATTAGTACCACCACCTTAAGATAAAACAATTGTTGGAAGAAGGTGGGTGTTTTGAAATAAACTTGATGATAAAGGTAAAGTAGTTAGAAATAAAACTAGACTAGTCGCTAAAGGGTTTAGTCAAGTTGAAGGTTTAGATTACGACGAGACCTATGCCCCAATAGCTAGATTAGAGTCCATTTGAATGCTATTAGCATATGCTGCACATTGAGGATTTAAGTTATTTCAAATGGATGTGAAATCTGCATTTTTGAATGGATACATTAAAGAAGAGGTTTATGTCGGTTTCGAAAGTTTAGACAAACCCAACCATGTCCTTAGGTTAAAGAAAGCTCTCTATCGACTTAAACAATCTCCTCAAGCTTTGTACGAGAGACTTTCAATTTATCTCAAGTCCAAAGGATTTAACCAAGGTGTAGTTGACCCAACCTTTTTCATAAAAATATTAGGTAAAGACATATTCATATCCCAAATCTACGTAGATGATATTATTTTCGGAACCGCCAACTCAATCCTACTAAATGAGTTCATTTCACTTATGGAAAGTGAATTTGAAATGAATTTAGTAGGCGAGTTAAGTTTCTTCTTAGGTCTACAAATTAAACAAACTAAAGATGGAATATACCTACATCAACGCAAATATACTAGGGAATTAATCAAACGCTTTGGAATGCAAGATGCTAAAATTATTAATACCCCAATAGCAACTAATGTGAATATAGAAGAAGATTTAATCGGAAACTCAATTGATTTAAAATACTATAGGAGCATAATACGGAGTCTCCTTTACTTAACTGCGAGCCGACCTGATATTCTATTTGCAGTAAGTATGTGCGCAAGGTTCCAAACCTATGCCAAGGAGTCTCACCTAACTATAGTCAAGTGTATCCTTAGATATCTAAAGGGTACACTTAATGTCGGTATTTGGTACCCTAGATCTACCGAGTTCGAACTAACTGACTACTCCAATTCGCACTATGCCGGTAGTAAGCTCGATAGAAAGAGTACAAGTGGTTGTTGTCAACTTCTCGGCTCGAGTCTAGTGAGTTGGTGCAGTAGGAAGCAACATTGTGTTGCCTTATCTACCACCGAAGCCGAATACATCGCGATGGGTGAGTGTGTCACTCAGCTTCTTTGGATGAAGCACACTCTCCGTGACTTTAAGTTAGACTTTACGAACACAAACTCCATGTAGATAACATTAGTTCAATTAACCTTACTAAGAATCTGATATGTCACTCTAGGACCAAACATATAGAGGTCAAACACCATTTCATTCGAGAACATGTGGCCAATGAAGCCACACAACTCGAATACGTCGAATCGAAGTCTAACTTGGCAGACCTATTTACTAAACCCCTACCCGAAGCCGAATTCAGTCTATTAAGACGAAAATTGGGCATGTGCGTAGTAGAATAGGAACTTACAAATTATATTTTTGTACTACTATTTCTTACTTTTCATTTTCATGGAACTAGCATAGGACATACCTTAGATATCATGCACCTATAGATTTAAGGAGCCAGTACATCTCACAAGACATAGGACTAATGTATTTGTGTACTTAGCCACGTAGATGGGCGTGAGATGTTAGGACCTTACTCCTGGTTCCAGATGTAGAGCTAGTGCATCGCCATGAACCACGGAGTATAATCATACATACTAACCCACTCTGACCAGGACTGGTTGATCTTTCATATCAATCAAGCCAAATATGAGTCGAACATTTTATAGATGAGCTTATTTTCAGTATATTATTTTCAAAATAATGTGGAACATTCTTGGACTTTAAATTTAATACTTATTTTATGTTGTTTTCCACACACCCTTACACTTTTCGATATATGGCAAAAGGGGGAGAAAAAGGCCAAAGTTAAGGGGTCAAAATTTTTTCCAAAGTTAAGGGGTCAAAAAAAGGTCAAAGTTAAGGGGTCAAAATTTTTGCCAAAGTTAAGGGGTCAAAATTTTTGATAACTTAACTCTTACTTCATATTTATTTACATGACCAAAAGATAACTTTAAGTTTAAGTTTTGAAAACTTACTTAATTTTTTATCAAAAAGAAGCAAAGGCTAAGTTAAGAGAATTCTTAACTTAACAAAAACGTTAACTTAAGGGGGAGAAAGGTCCAAGTTAAGAAGACCCCTTTACTTAAACTTTTTTCTAAGGCCAACTTTAAGTAATGTTAATTACATAAAGAAACCCTCAAGGGGGAGGATTAAGGTCTTTCTTCAAGACTAGCCTTCAGTCAAGGGGGAGGTCTCCTCAAGGGGGAGTACTTGAAGAAAATCCTTACTACTCCAACTTAATCTTCATTGTTGTTTCTCATGCACATTATTATTCTTCATGCTTGCTATTTACTTAACATTGTATGTGGGTTTGCCATAAATCAAAAAGGGGGAGATTGTTGGTGCAGTAGGCACCTAAGTCGAACCTGAGTTTTGATTATAGCAAACGATACAAAGTTATGCTCATGTCATTATCTTACGAGCTGAATCGAGTGTGCAGAAAATTGCTATAGCTGGAGCTAAAGGCTAGCGACACCCGGAGGAAGCCGCGGTGGTCGAGTGACTTTGGAGTGAGACGAAGGAATCGAGTGGAAGGCCGGAAGCAAAAGTGACACAGTAAATATCGAGGTAAGCTCGTGTGTGTGCGAGTGTAAGTGAGGTCGTTGTTAGTGAAAGCCCTAGAGCCAATCATAGGATGATTGTTGTATGAACTTTATTGTATCATATTCCTATTTATAAAGGCATGGTTATTATATTTACTTATATTGGTGCCAAATAACTAAATATAATAATGTCCTTGAGTAGTAGGTTCTTATCTATATCAATCGATTGGTTGAATCGATAATGAGATGATATAGAGAACACTACTCTTAATCATTCCTAGTCGAGTATTAACATTCAGGGACAATGTTAATGCGTAGAGACTAGCATGTAGGTCAACAAGATGACTTGATCTCACAAGTCATGGATATGAGATATCAAGTTGACACATGGGTATGCATTGGAGAATGTATACTGAATGACCCGCCATGAGAAAGTATCATGGATCATTATATGAGTGTCATATACTTTCTCATGTGGCTATTAGTATGACTATTAGTCCTTAGACCTAAAGTCACCATGGTTCCCTACATAAGGAGTTGCATACTTTGGCTTCGTCAAACGTCACCCGTAAATGGGTTGACTATAAAGGCGATTACTAGGTGTGTAACAAATTATGCGGAGGGATGTGAGTGATGCAGATGGGATCTATCCCTCCTATATGACGGGAGTGACATCGATATTCTTGATAGAGTAAGACCACGAAGTGCATGGCCATGCCCAAATGAGTCAATATGAGATATTGAGCTCATTTGATTAGAGTGAGTCTACTTGGAGTTCAAGATTTAGATTGTACCGAGGATGACATGGTCTATGCCTCGATTGGTCAATCTAGATGTCAAGGATAGAGGGACATTGTCATATATTGTGAGAGTCACAATTAGTAGTCACAAAGGTGATGTTGGAGCTCAACATTCTTGTAACTTGGGTAGCAATGATGTGTTGCTAGATACCGCTCATTGCTTATGTTCCTAAATCGGTTTAGAGACATTGCCAACGTTACAAGAACCTATAGGGTCACACACATAAGAGCAATTAGATGGAGATTAGGTTCATATGATGAACCATGAGGATTAGGTTCATGGGATGAACGAAATTGGATTAAGAGTAATCCAAATTAGACTAATTGAGTTAGACTCAAGTTGATTCAAGTATTGAATGAGTCTAATTTTTATTTGATTCATCAAATCAATTTAAATTAATGAATAAATATTCATTAAATTAAATTGACTTGAATCAAGTGGTTAGATTTAATCAACCATGGGAGATTAGAGGTCAAGTTTGACTTGACTTGAGAGGGAAGATGAAAGGTCAAGTTTGACTTGACCAAATGCCATGTCATGATGATGACTTGGCATGACCGGGCAATGATGATGCTCCACATCATCATTGACTTGGTCAATTGGTGCCACATCATGAGGGAGACCAAGGGTCATGGGAGTTACATGCATGCATGTAAACCCCCTTCCATGAAGTGGCCGGCCACTTTGGGGGTTATGTGTGGTGAATTCATTTGGTGAGTTACACTCTTAACTTCATCTTCTTCCTTGGAATTTTTCTCTCAAGCTCTCTACCTCTCCCAATCTCATCTTGCCAAGATCTTCTAGGAGTCCTAGCACACTCAAGTTTGTCTCTTTCTCCACCTATTGCTTGTGTGGATACCATAGAGGAGTGTGCACTTGACACTCTCGTGTTCCGGCGAACTTTTGGACGAGCTGGATAAGCGAAGGGCATCGCTACGAGGGTAATGTTCTAACCTCTTAGATATAAGGTAGATCTAGGGTTTTTGTAAGGACATACATGTTTTTATATTTTTATACTTCGCACGGATCCGTGGCCGGGGCTTCCGAGGTTTCCGCAATGCAAAAAGCGGTTTTTGCGGCTCGGAAAAACCCAACAGTGGTATCAGAGCCACGTGCGAAGCATGTATGTGTTTCATTTTTGTAATTTTTGTATTAGATATAAAAAATTACAGATTTATATATTTCTGTAAATTTCCTAATTTTATAGAATTTTTGGGTATTTTTCTCAAAGAGTCGAAGCAACAAGTGTTGGGACACTTGTAGGCTTCCACCGTCGAGAAAAACTCTCCGAAACGGCGAGTTCTCGCTTTAGGTGTTTGGAACAATGACTTAAGTCACTGTAGGATCGTAGTAGGGACACTCGCAAAGTTAATTTTGTGAGTATGGGCGCTTCCCTATCCCCGAAAGGGGCTTTGTCCCGCGATCGCGCCCGGAAACCGCTTAGCGGGACCGTTACGGAGAGGTGACTCATTAATTTAAAAAAGAAAATTAGGAAAAATTATAGAAATTTCTATAAAAATACATAATTTAGAATTATGTATTATTCTATAATTTTCATGGCCCAATGACCCAAATTTGATTGGATTATGTGTGTTGTAATTCATAATACGACCTGCGTGACGTTTTGTGGTTGTGCGTGTTGTATAGTGTATGTGACCTGCGCGTCGTACCTATTCTTTTGATATTCTAGTTGCAATTAGTTTTTAGACTCGAATGTAACTCGAGTTTCATATTTGTAATGTACAAAATGGAGCGGTGGAAAGTCGACTCGAAGATGAGATTACGAGAAGGGTGACGACGACACATGGCGGTCAAAGGAAGCGCTTGGAGAAGCCGCTAGCCTTAGGTTGACCGTCCGATCTTCTCATTGGCTTGAGAAGATCGTAGTAGGGCCATGACTATATCACATTTATTTATATATATATATGTTGATATATATATATATATATATATATATATATATATATATATATATATATATTAAATTGATTTTGCTTGTATGTATGTGATGCATGCTAGTAGAATAATGTTTGTATGTATATGATGCATGCTAGGATAATTTTCTTGTATGTATATGATGCATGCTAATATAGGATAATAAAGGCCTAAATGCGTATAAGATACACATTACGATTAGATTAGATCATAATCGAATCAACTTGAAAATGCCTACCGAGCCTTGATACCCATCACTACCTCGATCATTTGTTGTTGTTGAATCTGCCAAAGCAGAGCAACACATATTATCTTGGTATGGTGCGGAGGGACAATCTTGGTCCCGCCTATCACGCTTGGGTTAGAGTAAGCTCAATTAGATTGAGGAAAACTAGTTAAACTCAATTGGATCGAGTAGAACTATAGGCATATTCCAATCGTTGGAACGATAGGTCAAGATCGCATTTACACTAAATCTTGGGCGATTTAGCCAAAGCTAACTCAAGGTCTTTTGTAAATGTGGGTCTTGATCCTATAAACAAGAGTTGCATAGAGATGTAATCGGTAATGTGTTACCCACCGATCATACTAAGTCTTGGGCGATTTAGCCAAAGCTAACTCAAGGCTTAGTATGATGTGGATCTTGTCCCGCAAGAATTATAGCTAGTTTGTATGAATCTAGTAAATGTGGTTTGACCACATCCATAACTCGATTCTACAAAATTCCTATAATTCAGTGGGAGCATCATTTGATTAAAGGCCTAATTAAATGATAAAAGGAATATGATATTAATTCTCTGCATTGTATGTTGTAGATAACTATGTCGACAACCACGAACACTCTCTCTCTGCGATCTGTCCTTGAGAAGGACAAGCTCAATGGAGCAAATTTCCTGGACTAGTACAGGAACTAGAGAATTGTTCTCACCCAAGAAAGGAAGTTGTACGTCCTGGAGCAGCCCATTCCAGAGGCACCTCCTGCCACTGCCTCGCGAGCTGACAAAGATGCTTACAAGAAGCATCAAGATGATGCATTAGATGTGTCATGTCTAATGCTCGCGACCATGAACTCTGAGCTTCAGAAGCAACATGAGTTCATGAATGCTTATGATATGGTTGGACATCTTCGTCAACTATATCAAGGATAAGCTAGGCATGAGAGATATGAAGTCTCTAAGGCATTATTTGGGTCCAAGATGCAAGAAGGGACTCCCGTAGGTACATATGTACTCAAGATGATTGGGTACGTAGAAAACCTACAAAGGCTGGGATTCCCACTTGGCCAAGAGCTGGCCACTGACCTGATCTTGCAATCTTTGCCACAAGCCTTCAATCAATTTGTCATGAATTATAACATGAATGAAATTGATAAGCCATTGCCTGAAATGCTCAGCATGTTGAGAACTGCTGAGCTTAACCTTAAGAAGGGTAAATCTGACACCATTTTGATGGTACAGAAGAAGAAAGGCAAGGGCAAGCCTAAAGGTAAGGAAAAGTCCCAAGCCAAGGGCAAAGGCAAAGAACTTAAACCCAAAGGAGGGGTAGCCAAGGAAGGGGCTTGCTTCCACTGCAAGGAAGCAGGACACTGGAAGCGTAACTGCAAGGCATACCTGGAAGATCTTAAGAAGAAGAGAAGTGAGACTTCTACTTCAGGTATAAATGTTATAGAAGTCAATCTATCTATTTCTTCATCATGGGTATTAGATACCGGATGTGCATCTCACATTTGTACCAATGTGCAGGGGCTGAGAAATAGCAGGGCATTGACAAAGGGCGAGGTGGACCTACGAGTAGGCAATGGAGCAAGGGTTGCTGTAGGAACTTATTATCTATCTCTGCCCTCTGGGCTTGTACTAGAATTAGATGAATGTTGTTATGTGCCTGCCTTAACTAAGAACATCATTTCAGTTTCTTGTTTGGACAAGAAAGGTTTTTCATTTATAATAAAGAACAAATGTTGTTCAGTTTATTTAAATGATATGTTCTATTATAGTGCACCTCTAATGAACGGACTCTACTTTCTAGACTTAGAGAGCCCTATCTATAACATAAGTACCAAGAGGTTCAAGTCAAATGAGTTGAACCAAACCTATCTCTGGCATTGTCGCTTAGGTCACATAAATGAGAGTCGCTTATCTCAGCTCCATAAGGATGGGCTGCTAGACTCATTTGATTTTGAATCATATGAGACATGCGAGTCTTGCCTTTTAGGCAAGATGACCAAGACTCCCTTTAGTGGACATAGCGAAAGAGCAACAGATTTGTTAGGACTTATACATAGTGATGTATGTGGTCCTTTCAATGTTGCTGCTAGAGGTGGTTACAGGTACTTCATTACATTTACTGATGACTTCAGTAGATATGGTTGTGTATCTTATGACACATAAATCAGAATCCTTTGAAAAGTTCAAAGAATTCAAGAATGAAGTACAAAACCAGCTTGGCAAGAGTATTAAGATACTTCGATCAGATCGAGGTGGAGAATACCTTAGCCATAAGTTTCGTGACTATCTAGCTGAGTGTGGGATTTTATCCCAAGTTACTCCTCCTGGAACACCACAGTGGAATGGTGTATCCGAAAGGAGAAATCGTACCCTATTAGATATGGTACGATCTATGATGAGTCACACAGATCTTCCTATATCCTTTTGGGGATATGCTCTAGACACAGCTGACCTTAACTGTGTACCATCCAAGGCTGTGATAAAGACACCATATACGATATGGACAGGGAGAAATCCCATGATGTCTTTTATGAGGATTTGGGGTTGTGAGGCTTACGTTCGACGTCAAGTCTCAGACAAACTGGGACCCAAATCCGATAGGTGCTATTTTGTTGGATATCCCAAGGATACAAAGGGATATTACTTCTACATTCCCAGTCAGCACAAAGTGTTTGTGGCAAAGACTGGAGTTTTTCTAGAAAGGGATTTTGTTTCTAGAAAAACTAGTGGGAGTACCTTCGATCTTGAAGAAATTCAAGATAAGGACCATAGCACTGAGGCCTTGATGGAGGTTGAACAGGAACCACAAAGTGTTGTGGGTGATGAGGTTATTGCACAAAGAGTTGTGGAACAACCACCTGTTCATGTAGACCTACCTCTTCGCAGATCTGATAGGGTACGTCGTCAGCCTGAGAGATATTCATTTCTCTTGTCTGACCATGATGACGTAATGCTCATTGAGAATGAGCCTACCAGTTATCAGGAAGCTGTGATGAACCCAGATTCTGAGAAATGGCTAGAGGCCGTGAGATCCGAGATGGAATCCATGTACACCAACCAAGTATGGACTTTGGTTGATCCACCTGAAGGGGTCAAACCCATTGGGTGTAAGTGGGTTTTTAGGAGAAAGACTGACATGGATGGACTTACGCATACCTATAAGGGCCGATTGGTGGCTAAAGGATTCAAGCAAATTCATGGTATTGACTATGATGAAACCTTTTCTCCAGTGGCGATGTTTAAGTCCATTCAGATCTTGCTTGCTATTGCAGCATACCACGATTATGAGATCTGGCAGATGGATGTCAAAACCGCGTTTCTGAATGGAAACTTGCTCGAGGATGTGTACATGACACAACCTGAGGGTTTTGTAGATCCACAGCATACTGGGAAGGTATGCAAGCTACAAAGGTCCATTTATGGGCTAAAGCAAGCTTCTCGGAGATGGAATCTTCGATTCGATGATGCGATCAAACAGTTTGGTTTCATCAAGAATGAAGATGAACCATGTGTCTACAAGAGGGTTAATGGGAACACAGTTGTCTTCCTTGTATTATATGTGGATGACATCCCTTCGCTACAGTTTGTGAAGACTTGGCTCGGGACGTGCTTCTCAATGAAAGACTTAGGTGAAGCAGCCTGTATTCTAGGCATCAAGATCTATAGAGATAGATCTAAGAGATTGCTTGGCCTAAGTCAGAGTACATACATTGACACGGTATTACTTCGGTTTGCCATGCAGAATTCCAAGAAAGGACTTCTGCCGATGTCACATGGTGTGAGTCTTTCGAAGACTCAAAGTCCCTCTTCTAGAGAGGAGAGAGACCGCATGGATAAGATCCCTTACGCATCTGCTATAGGATCTATCATGTACGCCATGCTATGTACTCATCCTGATGTCTCGTATGCTTTGAGCATGACAAGTAGATACCAGTCAGATCCAGGTGAGCGTCACTGGATAGTAGTCAAGAATATTCTTAAGTACTTGAGAAGGACTAAAGAATATTTCTTGATATTTGGAGGCGATGAGGAGCTAGCTGTAAAGGGTTACAGCGATGCCAGCTTCCAAACTGACCAGGATGATTATAGATCGCAGTCAGGGTTCGTGTTTTTCTTTAATAGTGGCGCTGTGAGCTGGAATAGTTCCAAGAAGGACACAGTTGCTGATTCTACAACAGAGGCCGAATATATCGGTGCTTCCATCTCATTCGAGAGATTATCGATAGAGGAGATGTGAATATTTGCAGAGTATCCATAGAGGCTAACATCGCAGATCCCTTGACCAAGCCTTTGGCACAGAAAAAGCATGATGGTCACACTAGGTCATTGGGTATTAGATACTACGGTGATTGGCACTAGTGCTAGTGGGAAATTGTTAGTGAAAGCCCTAGAGCCAATCATGTGATGATTGTTGTATGGACTTTATTGTATCATATTCCTATTTATAAAGGCATGGTTATTATATTTACTTATATTGGTGCCAAATAACTAAATATAATAATGTCCTTGAGTAGTAGGTTCTTATCTATATCAATCGATTGGTTGAATCGATAATGAGATGATATAGAGAACACTACTCTTAATCATTCCTATTCAAGTATTAACATTCAGGGACAATGTTAATGCGTAGAGACTAGCATGTAGGTCAACAAGATGACTTGATCTCACAAGTCATGGATATGAGATATCAAGTTAACACATGGGTATGCATTGGAGAATGTATACTGAATGACCCGCCATGAGAAAGTATCATGGATCATTATATGAGTGTCATATACTTTCTCATGTGGCTATTAGTATGACTATTAGTCCTTAGACCTGAAGTCACCATGGTTCCCTACATAAGGAGTTGCATACTTTGGCTTCGTCAAACGTCACCCGTAAATGGGTGGACTATAAAGGCGATTACTGGGTATGTAACAAATTATGCGGAGGGATGTGAGTGATGTAGATGGGATCTATCCCTCCTATATGACGGGAGTGACATCGATATTCTTGATAGAGTAAGACCACGAAGTGCATGGCCATGCCCAAATGAGTCAATATGAGATATTGAGCTCATTTGATTAGAGTGAGTCTACTTGGAGTTCAAGATTTAGATTGTACCGAGGATGACACGGTCTATGCCTCGATTGGTCAATCTAGATGTCAAGGATAGAGGGGCATTGTCACATATTGTGAGAGTCACAATTAGTAGTCACAAAGGTGATGTTGGAGCTCAACATTCTTGTAACTTGGGTAGCAATGATGTGTTGCTAGATACCGCTCATTGCTTATGTTCCTAAATCGGTTTAGGGACATTGCCAACGTTACAAGAACCTATAGGGTCAAACACATAAGAGCAATTAGATGGAGATTAGGTTCATATGATGAACCATGAGGATTAGGTTCATGGGATGAACCAAATTGGATTAAGAGTAATCCAAATTAGACTAATTGAGTTAGACTCAAGTTGATTCAAGTATTGAATGAGTCTAATTTTGATTTGATTCATCAAATCAATTTAAATTAATGAATAAAGATTCATTAAATTAAATTGACTTGAGTCAAGTGGTTAGATTTAATCAACCATGGGAGATTAGAGGTCAAGTTTGACTTGACTTGAGAGGGAAGATGAAAGGTCAAGTTTGACTTGACCAAATGCCATGTCATGATGATGACTTGGCATGGCCGGGCAATGATGATGCTCCACATCATCATTGACTTGGTCAATTGGTGCCACATCATGAGGGAGACCAAGGGTCATGGGAATTACATGCATGCATGTAACCCCCTTCCTGAAGTGGCCGACCACTTTGGGGGTTATGTGTGGTGAATTCATTTGGTGAGTTACACTCTTAACTTCATCTTCTTCCTTGGAATTTTTCTCTCAAGCTCTCTACCTCTCCCAACCTCATCTTGCCGAGATCTTCTAGGAGTGCTAGCACACTCAAGTTTGTCTCTTTCTCCACCTATTGCTTGTGTGGATACCATAGAGGAGTGTGCACTTGACACTCTCGAGTTCCGGTGAACTTTTGGACGAGCGAGATAAGCGAAGGGCATCGCTACGAGGGTAATGTTCTAACCTCTTAGATCTAAGGTAGATCTAGGGTTTTTGTAAGCACATACATGTTTTTATATTTTTATACTTCGCACGGATCCGTGGCCGGGGCTTCTGAGGTTTCCATAACGCAAAAAGCGGTTTTTGCGGCTTGGAAAAACCCAACAGTCGTATCCTCTTTACGGGGATAGACTTAAGTGTAGATCCAACCCATGACATCCCATCGCTGGTCTAGGTCGAGATCGGACGGTCGGAGGCCGTAGAAATAATGTTTTTGTTTAGCTAACTTTGTCAATCGATCGTATCTCAAGATCGGTCGACATCGATCGGGCCATCGATGATGCCATCGATCGATCGATGATGGCCATCACGATCGTGATGGTCAAGGATTAGCCTCGAGGAGTCAAGCCTTATCACAATTTTTCAAGGAGCCATGTGCCAAAACTCTATTGGGTGAAGTTCTTCTCGAAAAGGGGCTCAAAGGCTATAAAAGGAGGGCCTCTCCTAGGGTTTTTCATCATCTCTAAGTGCTCAAAAACCTCTGCAACTCTGCGATTCTCTGACGACTCTACGATGAAGTGTTGTCAACAACCCTAGCTTAGTTTCTACTCTTTAGTTGTTGATATTTTAATTTGTCGTCTCTTTAAATATTGCAATTCCTTTTATTAATCGAGATTTTCTATCGTTGCACTTTACATTAATAGAAGAGAGGGTTTGTCTCTCTATCTTTTCTTTCGAAGGTTTTTTGTAATCATCAAACTCCTACCTCCAATGAGGAGGAGTGTTTTTAGTGAATTGCCCTCCGTGCGTAATCAAGGATCACTAGGGCCTTGGAGTTGTAGCCGAAGGCTACGAACCAAGTAAAAATATTTGTCTCATTTTATTTATTGCTTATCTTTTCGCTGCAAATTAATTATCTACTCGAGTTTTAACGAACGAACAAAAAGAAAAGGTTTTATTGCTATTCACCCCCCCTCTAGCGATCCTCTTCGATCCAACAGTTTTAATCCTCAAAAGGTAAATCCTCTAGTAGTTCCATTTCTAAAACTAACGTTACTTGCTATGGTTGTAATAAGAAAGAGCACATCAAGCCAAATTGCCCAGAACTAAAGAAGAAGGAGGGAAGGAAAAGAAGAAGGAAAAGAAGGAAAAGAAGAAGAAGGAGGCCATGGTTGCACAAACGTGGGATACACAAAGCGTTGAGGATTCATCAAATGAGGAGAAGCTTTGCCACATCACACGCAACTTAGCACTCATGGCCATGGAGGATGACACGGAAGCCTCAAGTCAAGAGGAGTCATGATCAAGCGATAAATCATCCTCTAGTAACAATGAGGTAAAAGACTCCGCTAAGGTAGAATTATTGTACAAAACTATTGCATGTCTTCAAAATTCTTTAAACAATTTAAAATCTTGGATTAAGAACTTGAAGGTAGAAATTAGGGAAATTAAGGATGTAGAACCTTCATGTAATGATGCATGTTTATTTAAGAATAAAAATGAGGAACTTAGAAAGGAAGTATGTGAATTAAGGACATGCTTAGAAAAATTCACTAATGGGTCCAAATTGAAGGGGTACGAAAATTGACTTCCCACTTCAACTTGGTCGCTTGTGCATGGCGATCCTATTTACATCCCCGGATTAAAAAAATTAATCCTTGACGAAGACGTATTACACAAGCAACTGATCCATCATCGTGCTATTCGATTCGAGCGGTCTCTTGAACAAACTTGTTGTTCAAGCAACCTAACTCTTTTCCTCGATTAGCCGCGGAATAGATGATGTACGGATCACCGGTTTTTGTATTTATCTTCAGGGTCCAAGTAAATTAACCACATACAAATTGCATAGAACAAGAAAGAAACCAAAACAAGACTTATACCTCTTGTTTACCTCTTGATCTTCTATTGTATGACCTATCCTCCTCTTGAACGTTTTGTGGGCAACGAACCACCAAGAGTTGAAGCCTCCTTGATCGCATTCTTCCCTTCCTTGCTCGCTCCGAACAAATGGAATAATACCAAACGTTGTTGCCGCCGGCCAAGGAGAGGAAGAAGGAAGGTGTCGGCCCTATCCAATTGTAACGCCCGCCCTTATCTGCTCTCAGGGCGGCGCTACTTTTTTTGTTTTTTTTTTATAACATAACATATATGGATCATTTCACAATCTACCTAATCAAGCATGTTAACATGACATAATACTCTTTTATAACATGCATCACATATCATAGACCTAATTAGCATGTTAACATGTCATATCTTCTTTATAACGTCCATCACATATCATAATCATAATTAGCACATTAACATATCATAACTTCTTTTATAACATGCATAACATAAAGATCCATTCATGAGTCCTATCATATCAACTTTCATAAGTAATTGAACAGTAACATAACTAAGCAACATCCAACCTGGTACTAATAAATCACAATTCATAAAAGCGGAAGCAAATGTCTTAAGTTGTTCATAGAGAATATAAATAAAAGCAGAGAGTCATAGGGTCTTTTTCCACCATCCCACTATCACACACACTCAGCCCCTCCTGCTACTTCCTCTAGTTCATGTTTCCTTTATCTGCAGTATATGGACAACATAAACTATAAGCATATAGCTTAGTAAGATTCTTGCCTACTCACAAAAGCCACAAACTTCATCAAACAATTATAAAACATGAGCATACTAGCATAAATAGCATAAGTATTTCATAACCACACTAATCATCAACATACCTACGTAATGAAACATAAGCATGGCATAAAATTTACATAAGCATGCTAAACATAATTAAATCTAAGCATGGCATAAATTAAACATAAGCATTCATGACATCATCAATCCTAAACATGCATAAAGGACATAATCATAAGCATTCTTAAACTTGAACATAAGCATTCATAATTTCATAAATCCTAAACATGCATAAAGGACATAATCATAAGCATTCTTAAGCTTGAACATAAGCATTCATAATATCATAAAATCCTAAACATGCATAAAGGACATAATCATAAGCATTCTTAAACGTGATCATATCCATTCATAATATCATAAAATCCTAAACATGCATAAAGGACATAATCATAAGCATTCTTAAACTTGAACATAAGCATTCATAATATCCTAAAATCCTAAACATGCATAAAGGACATAATCATAAGCACTCTTAAACTTGAACATAAGCATGCATAATTTCATACAAGTCCTTTCTTTTCAAAACATATACATATAGATACTTCAACATAATCATAACATGAAGGGGGGCCCCCAAGCTAAGTACCACATAAAGCGCGTTCCCTAATAGGCTGGGGTAGCTAGCCACCAGACCTACTAGAGCAAGACCTCTTACGTCTTACCAGGGCAAGACCTCTTACGTCTTCTTATGTCCCTTGGATTTGATTAACGACCACCTAACGGGTCGGGTACTTAACCTCTTACAAAGTAAAATACTTAATATTCATTATTTTCTTTCTTATCATATAATAAAGAATGCTCTTAATCCCCAACATAAAAAGGGAAGCATCTCCGTCTTATCTTATCATAAGGAGAGCTCTTAATCCCTACTTGAAAAGGGAAGCATCTCCATCTTATCTTATAATAAGGAGAACTCTTAATCCCAACATAAAAAGGGGAAGCATCTTCTTAGACATGTCATAGCATATATGCATTCATAACTTATGAATACCCTAAAGGGGTCTTAAAGCATAATCATGTTCATCACATAAGCATATTTCATGGCATATAAAAAAACCATCAACTTGTTCATCACATAGGCATATTTCATGGCATATTAAATCATAAACATATTCATCACATAGGTATATTTCATGGCATATTAAAATCATAAACATGTTCATCACATAGGCATATTTTGTGGCATATTAAAATCATAAACATGTTCCTCACATAGGCACATTTCATGGCATATTAAAATCATAAACATGTTCATCACATAGGCATAATTCATGACATATTAAAATCATAAACATGTTCATCAGATAGGCATATTTTATGGCATATTAAAATCATAAACATGTTCATCACATAGGCATAATTCATATCATAATTTCCTAAGGAGTGTTTTCATGCAAACCCTAGCCCTAAAACCATTGTTGGCCAAAACATTAGGGGCACAAAAAGTTCATTTTTGTCACATAGAATTTATATATGAAGGCATACAACATATCATAATTTCCTAAGGGGTGTTTTCATGCAACCCTAGCCCTAAAACCATTGTTTGCCGAAACTTGTAGGGGCACAAAAGTTCATTTTTGTCATATAGAATTTATACATGAAGGCATACAACATATCATAATTTCCTAAGGGTGTTTTCATGCAACCCTATCCCTAAAACCCTAGTTGGCCGAAACTTGTAGGGCACCAAAATTTTATTTTTGTCACATAAGGATCATACATGAAGGCATACAACATAATATAACTTCATAAGGGGTGTTTTCATGAAACCCTAGCCCTAAAACCCTAGTTGGCCGAAACATGTAGGGGCACAAAGCTTGGATTTTTGTCACCTAAAATTCCTACATGAAGCATACAACATATCATAATTTCCTTAGAAGCATTTTCATGCAACCCTAGCCCAAAAACTTTGGTTGGCCGAAACTTGTAAGGTATCAAGCATCATATTTCTTTCATGTATCATGTCCTACAAGAACAAATATACTGCAGGTGAGGGAATCTTACATCCTTCGCTTTGCTTTTAGTTGGAAGATGACCTAATGGAAGCCAAACCTAGCCTTCTTCTTGCTTGGATGAATTTCGGAAAATGGAAAGGGAGAAGGTAGGTTTCGGTGAGGAAGAAGAAGAGAAGAGGGAAGAAGAAGTGGCCAAATGGAACTTTCACTCCTTTTTATAGAGGGAGGAAGAGAAGTGCCTCTTCTCTTTTCATGCCTCTTCATTCACCCTCCTCACACTCATCTACAATTTCTCCTCTTTCTCCAACAGTAAGCTACTGCTGAGCACTTGGTCATCACATGCATGGTAAGAGTTTACTCTCACCAAGAGGTTTAAGGTTCAAACCTCACCTCTCCACCTTTTTTTTATTCTTTTATCATCATTTTCCAGGATCCCATATATAATCTACTAGACATAAAAAATTAAATTCTATACCAAAAATTTTGGAGAAAAATTTTGGGGTGTTACACCAATGGAGAAGGAACCGCCGGCCAAAGGAGGAGGGTGAAGGGCTCTGGCCAAGTGAGGAAGAAGAAGAGGGGCGTCGGCTAGACCTTAGGAAGATAGGAAAAACAAAACCTTAACTCTTCCACTTGTTGCCGCCCAAAGCTTCTCCAAACCCTAGCCGCCCAAGCAAATGGAAGCAAACCCTAGAATTCCAATTCTATTTGCCGCCCAAGCCAATGGAAGCAAACCCTAATCTCCAAAGATTAGTTTTTGCCCAAGCCAAGCCTCCTATATTTATAGATTTCTCCCAAGCCTCCTTTTAATCATGTTCATTGGATTTATTCTTCTTGAGGGTTTTAATAGGCTACAATAGGGACCATGAGGAGGAGTTGGATCTTGTCCACCTAATGAATCTGACCCACATAAAATCCGATCCATTAATGATAATCCATTCCACTAGAGGATTATTATTGATCTACCTCACCAACCCCCATAATTAAATATGGGCTCCATATATTAATTGTACAAATATCTCCCCGTGTTTAAGATATCAAATGTCAGTTAATTAATTAATTTACTGACAATTAATTAATCAACATCTAACTCCATGAGTAGTACCACTCAACCTTATCATCATGGCGGACCAAGTCCACTTGTAGGGTTTACATGATGATCCTTATGAGATTCTCAACGGGACATCATCATCCTAATACATAGGACACAGTTTCCTCCTATAATCAACGGCACACCATGTAAATAATATCATTTCTCAACTTACCGAGTCTATCGATTTAACCCATAAATCTCGCCCATTGGTAAATCAAAGAAATAAATATTAAGTACATCTGCCCGTTATTATATCGGGATTAAGAGCATGTACACCATAATATTCTAGGTCTGATTCAATTATATAGTCAGCAATAAATTGAATCACCTCTAAGTCGGTCCTTCTCAATACACACAAAGTGTACTAGTGTAATTATATGGTCAAGATAAACCAATATGAAATTACACTACAACCATACCAATGGTTTGTCCAAAACCATCTTAGTTGTGAGCCTCTACTTATACTCTACAAGGAACTGATAACATGATCTTCTGTGTGACACCACATACCATGTTATCTACAATATATAGTATTAGACAATATGCATAACTATAAATATGCAAACAATGATTATATGATTCTTATTTTAAAAATAAAGATGTTCATACAAACACTAGTCTTTAAGTATACATCCCAACAATCTCCCACTTATACTAAAAGACTATGCTGCCATCAAAGTGTCATACATCTGATTCCCATTCCCTCCACATGCCTATCAAAAGCTCTTGCTAGAAAGGCCTAAGTGAAACGATCTACCAAGTTATCCTCTGATGCAATCTTAGCGACAGCAACTTCTACCCGCTTTACGATCTATCGTATCAGGTGGTACTTGCGCTCTATGTGTTTACTTGCCTTATGGGCTCGTGGTTCCTTCGAGTTTGTAACTGCACCACTGTTATCACAATAAATTGTGATAGTTCTTGGCAAACTAGGAATCACATCCAAGTCCATCAAGAAATTCTTGAGCCATACAGCTTCTTTGCCTGCCTCAAAGGCTGCCATATACTCAGCTTCCATGGTAGAGTCTACCACATATTTCTGCTTGACACTCCTCCATACAATGGTTCCACCTCCCAAAGTAAACATAAAACCCGAGGTAGACTTACTGTTATCCATTGGAAGTCATAATCTGTGTAACCCACAGGGTGTAATTGATCTGCCTGGTATACCAGCATATAATCCCTTGTCCTTCTCAGGTACTTCAATATATGCTTTACAGCAGTCCAATGTCCCTATCCTCGATTACTCTGATATCTGCTAACTATGTCCACTGCAAAGCAGATATCTAGCCTCGTACATAACATAGCATACATGAGGCTTCTTATTGCCGAATCATAAGGAACCGCTTTCATCTCCTCTATCTCCTTTGATGTTCTAGGAAACATCTCTTTAGATAAAGGAACTCCATGCCTAAAAGGTAGAAAACCTTTCTTGGAGTTTTGCTTGCTAAAACGAGCCAAAATAGTGTCTATATATGAAGCTTGAGATAAGCACAACATCCTTTTCTTGCGATCCCTTATAACCTTGATCCCAAGGATGTGTCCCACTTCTCCCAAGTCCTTCATATCAAACTGTTTAGATAAGCATACTCTTACGTCTGACAACACTTTGACATTGTTGCCAATGAGCAAAATGTCATCTACATATAGTATAAGAAATACCACTATGTTTCCGTCACATTTCTTGTATATGCAAGACTCATCCGGACTTCGAATAAATCCATATGACTAGATTACCTCATCAAAGCGGATGTTCCAATATCTCGAAGCTTGCTTCAATCCATAAATTGATCGATTAAGCTTGCAGACAAGATGTTGTTTGCCCTTTGCAATGGATCCCTCTGGTTGCTCCATATAGATGTTTTCCTCAAGACTTCCATTAAGGAAAGCTGTCTTGACATCTATCTGCCACACCTCATAATCCATACGACCAGCTATAGATAAGAGAATCCGGATAGACTTAAGCATGGCTACGGCAAAAAGGTCTCCTCATAATCGATACCCTCTTTCTGAGTATACCCTTTTCCAACAAGCCTTGCTTTGAAGGTCTCAAACTTCCCGTCTATTCCTCTCTTTATTTTGTAGATCCACTCGCATCCAATGGTGTTCACACCATTGGGTGGTTCTACTAGCTCCCAGACCTGATTTGAATCCATTGATTCTATCTCAGAATTCATTGCACTTTGCCAAGATACCATATCTTTATCTTGGATTGCCTCGTCAAATGTCTAGGGATCAGGTTCATGTTTGCTAAGGACCAAATCAAAAGATTCTCCCAAGGACATAAATCTATCAGTGTTGGGTTTCCGGCACCGCGGCGTGTGTGTGTTCGATCATGTTTCGTAAACATGAGCACAGCGGAAGCAATTAAAAATAATAAATCTATATTTATTACAACACACACAACACACGCATGCATATTACAACAAGTGTAGACATAACCGTAAATTAAAATTTGCAATAAAAGAAATTTATCTACGTTATACCTTTCGTATGACGTGTAGCGGGAACGGCATCAACCGGAACGATCCTCGTAAGAATCGTCTCTATCCGTATCCACGCCAAGCTCCTCGGGATGACTTCGCTAAGTCACGAGCTTCGTCTTTGTACGGGTTTCTAGCCTCGTGTTGAAGACGACGTGATCGAGAGATGATCATGATCCGAATCCAAATTCGGATCCAAAATCGAGTCCTCAAAACTCGATTCTCCGGAGAGGTATTCGTCAACCGTTTGACGAATCCTTCATCCCCCACCTCAGAGGATTACCAGAGATCAAATCCCTGGTAAGTTAGCCGCTGTCGGAGTACTAACCGTCGTCCAAACGATGCTCCGATGAGAGGAGGAGAAGATGTCCAGAAAACTAGACAGCTTGGTGGAGGATATAGGCGCCGGCCAACCAAGGAAAGAGAAGGCTCACCTTGATGCCAAACCTATAGGGGATCACCAGAGGATCGCCGGAGGGTTCACCGGCTGTAGCTTGGTCGCCGGCAAGGACTTGGACGGCGGCACAAAAGCTGGGCGGCGGCAATGAAGGTGTTGGCGCCGAATAGGAGAAGGAGGGGGTTTGGGCGGCCAAAACTTGATTAGCTTTAGGGATAGGGTTTAAGCCCTATTTTATAGAGAACTAATTCTCTTAATGGTTAATGGATCATATCCATAAAGCCCGTTAACCCGCTCCATTAAGATAAGTTAAAATAAACCAAACCATGATGGTTTATTTTAAGTTAAAACGAACCGAACCAACTTTTGGTTCATTCGTTTAATATAAACCAAACCCTTTGGTTTATTCTCATCCATTGGATTAGAACCAAACCATTTTGGTTCATCCATTATGTCTTCATAAGACACAACCCATCCACGCTTCCATTGCGACTGAAACAATTTCATGCTCGCTTTATGTTTGGTCCAACCAAACATAGTTTCTCTCGGTCTGAGAATCTCATTCTCAAGCTCGTTTTAAATCCTTTGGATTACACTCGTTGTGCGTGTGACCAAATAGGTTCTCGGTTTATGTTGGCCGTCTATAATTAACCATTAATTATAGAACGATCATGAGTGGCACCTAGTAGTACATCATGATCCCCAATTAACCGAAAAGATCAACAGTTGATCCAGAACTATTTCTGAAACCCTTGATGGCTCGAATGAATCGTGCCCCATTCCCTTCACTCATCTTATACCCACTTGGTTCAGGACATGGTCTATAGTGTCAGTCCCCACTAGGATGACTACGTCACACCTAGCCCAAGTATCATTTCCTCGTCCTACAGATTCTAGTTACTCCACATGTATCGAAGAGTACCTTACTCTAAACATGTAATGCTTTGGCCAAAGACTTTAGTAACAATCCGACGAGAGGCCATGGGTATACATCTCCTCGCAAGGAGTGGTGAATCCTTTATAGGCTATTCAAACACCTTGATCACTGACTTATACCTAATCATCCGGGTTCCACATCTCCTTAGAGATGTTTGCTTAAGATGTCAAAGCATAAGTCTCCATGATCAAGATGACTTGAATACCGCAAGTCAAAGGAACATCGCACTTAAGCCACAGTAAGAACTTCATTGACATATCTATATATGCAGAGAACCATATGAAGTCTTACGGCTGGTCACTCCAATGAACTAGTTATCATAACTAGCATCCACGATTAACTCCGGACATCACAATGTCTCCAGCCAGTGAGAATCAGCTGCTTGGATACACCAAGGAGTATACCTCGTGCTAGTCTCGACAGAATTGATGGTGTCCAAATTCATCAATTCATCGACTAGGGATAATTTCGATACATCACAATTACACATGTAGAGATACTCACTAGTTGTGATCCAATCACAAATTCTCTCTTGCTGTGAATCGTATCGTGGACATTCAGTAAATGAGTTTAAGATCCAATCAAATACACAAAACATGTATACTCAAATAGTGAATCTTCATTTATCATATAAATGGTTCATACATAAGGCGATTGCCTTAGGACATCTCTCATATATCACTAACAATCAGGTTGTCTATCAACCCTCCCACTACGACGAGGTATCACCTGTGTATCATCTGTGACACGCGGTGCCGTCACTTGTGGTATATCCTCTTGTACCGGTGGTACTGAAGTAGTGACTTCCCCTCTCAATTCCTCTAGAACAAACTTACTCATGGGCTTATGGTTCATCACATAGTCTTCCTCTAAAAATCTGACGTTTGTGCTAACAATCACTGTAGGAATTGGTTCGGAGGCTCATTGGCTCCCATGTCCCCCGATTAAAATTTTCACTAATGAAAAAACTAATCCGGATGGGATGAGTTTCCTAAGCACAACCAATTCATCGTCGTGCTAACAACTTGAGTGATCGCTTGAACAAACTAGTTGTTCAAGCAACCCAACTCTTCTAGTTGGTTAGCCGCGGAAGAGACGACGGACGGATCCCAGGTTTTTGTGTTTGTCTTCGGGGTCCATGATTATACAAATACATAAAAATGCAAACTAGTATAATCAACACATACTAACATAAAGATAAGAACATGCAAAGATCAATAAAAGTAGTAAAACTTTTATACCTCTCGATCTTCTATCATATGTCCTATCCTCCTCGTGGACGTCGTGTGGGCGAAGATCCTCCACGAGTAGAAGCCTCCCAGATCACGTTCTTCCTTTCCTTGCTCTATCAGAACAAAGAGAAGAACCAAACAAAAACTCCTTCTCCTTATCTAGAATCGGCCACCAAGCCAAGGAGCATGATATAACCGTCGGCCAAGGAGTAGCTCCTTGAGCACCGGCCAACCTTCAAGAAGAGTTGTCGCCGGCCACCAAGGAGAAAGCAAGAGGGCGCCGGCCAAGAGCTCCAAGGATAAAACTGTTAGTAATATATGAGAGATGTCCTAAGACAATCGCCTTATGTATGAACCATTTATATGATAAATGAAGATTCACTATTTGAGTATACATGTTTCATGTATTTGATTGGATCTTAAACTCATTTACTGGATGTCCACGATACGATTCACAGCATGAGAGAATTTGTGATTGGATCACAACTAGTGAGTATCTCTACATGTGTAATTGTGATGTATCGGAATTATCCCTAGTCGATGAATTGATGGATTTGGACACCATCAATTCTGTCGAGACTAGCACGAGGTATACTCCTTGGTGTATCCAAGCAGCTGATTCTCACTGGCTGGAGACATAGTGATGTCCGGAGTTAATCGTGGATGCTAGTTATGGCAACTAGTTCATTGGAGTGACCAGCCGTAAGACTTCATATGGTTCTCTGCATATATAGATATGTCAATGAAGTTCTTACTGTGGCTTAAGTGCGATGTTCCTTTGACTTGCGGTATTCAAGTCATCTTGATCATGGAGACTTATGCTTTGACATCTTAAGCAAACATCTCCGAGGAGATGTGGACCCGGGATGATTGGGTATAAGTCGAAGTGATCGAAGGTGTTTGAATAGCCTATAAAGGATTCACCACTCCTTGCGAGGAGATGTATACCCATGGCCTCTCGTCGGATTGTTACTAAAGTCTTTGGCCAAAGCATTACATGTTTAGAGTAAGGTACTCTTCGATACATGTGAAGTAACTAGAATCCGTAGGACGAGGAAATGATACTTGGGCTAGGTGTGACGTAGTCAGCCTAGTGGGGACTGACACAATAGACCATGTCCTGAACCAAGTGGGTATAAGATGAGTGAAGGGAATGGGGCACGATTCATTCGAGCTACTGAAGGGTTTCAAAAATAGTTCTGGATCAACCATTGATCTTTTCGGTTAATTGGGGATCATGATGTACTACTAGGTGCCACTCATGATCGTTCTATAATTAATGGTTAATTATAGACGGCCAACATAAACTGGGAACCTATTTGGTCACACGCACAACGAGTGTAATCCAAAGGATTTAAAACGAGCTTGAGAATGGGATTCTCAGACCGAGAGAAACTATGTTTAGTTGGACCAAACATAAAGCGAGCATGAAATTGTTTCAGTCGCAATGGAAGCGTGAATGGGCCATGTCTTATGAAGACATAATGGATGGACCAAAATGGTTTGGTTCTAATCCAATGGATGAGAATAAACCAAAGGGTTTGGTTTATATTAAACGAATGAACCAAAGGTTGGTTCGGTTCGTTTTAACTTAAAATAAACCATCATGGTTTGGTTTATTTTAACTTATCTTAATGGAGCGGGTTAACGGGCTTTATGGATATGATCCATTAACCATTAAGAGAATTAGTTCTCTATAAAATAGGGCTTAAACCCTAATCCAAAAACCCTAATTGGAGTTGCCGCCCAACCTTGTTGTGCCGCCCCCTCCATCATCTCATCTATTCGGCGCCCAACCCTAAAGTGCCACCATCCAGCTTTTGTGCAGCCGTCCAACTTGTTGCCGGCGACCAAGCTACAGCCGGTGAACCCTCCGGCGATCCTCCGGTGATCCCCTATAGGTTTGGCATCAAGGTGAGCCTTTTCTTTCCTTGGTTGGCCGGCGCCTATATCCTCCACCAAGCTGTCCAGTTTTCTGGACAGCTTCTCCTCCTCTCGTCGGAGCGTCGTTTGGACGACGGTTAGTGCTCCGACAGCGGCTAACTTACCGGGGATTTGATCTCCGATAATCCTCTGAGGTGGAGGACGAAGGATTCGTCAAACGGTTGACGAATACCTCTCCGGAGAAGCGAGTTTTGAGAACTCGTTTTAGGATCCGAATTTGGATTCGGATCGTGATCATCTCTCGATCACGTCGTCTTCAACACGAGGCTAGTAACCCGTACGAAGACGAAGCTCGTGACTTAGCGAAGTCATCCCGAGGAGCTCGGCGTGGATACGGATAGAGACGATTCTTACGAGGATCGTTCCGGTTGATGCCGTTCCCGCTACACGTCATACGGAAGGTATAACGTAGATAATTTTCTTTTATTGCAAATTTCAATTTACGATTATGTCTACACTTATTGTAATAGCATGCGTGTGTTGTGTGTGTTGTAATAAATATAGATTTATTATTTTTAATTGCTTCCGCTGTGCTCATGTTTACGAAACATGATCGAACACACACACGCCGCGGTGCCGGAAACCCAACAAAAACCTAGTCCTTGTTTCCACCGGCCAAGGAGAAAAGGAAGAAGGGAACAGCGCCGACAAAGGATGAGAAGTGGAAGAGGGGCGCCGGACAAAACCCTAGGGAGAACAAAGCTTTGCCGCCCACTTCTAGCCGCCCAACTTTTCCAAAACCCTAGCCGCCCAAAACCCTAATTTCTCTAGGGTTTGTTGCCGCCCACTTTTAGATAGGCAAAACCCTAATCTCCCAAGAATTAGTTTGCCACCCAAGCCTTAGCCCTTTATTTATAGAGTATGGCTTAAGCCTCCTTTAATCTCCACTGTCGGATCTAGGGATTTAATCTCCACCGTCGGATCTAGGGTTTCATCCCAACCGTCGAATCTAGGGTCTCATCCCAACCGTCGGTCTAGGGTTTCATCCCAACCGTCGGATCTAGGGTTTCATCCCAATCGTCGGTTCTAGAGTTTTGTTTTCCATCCTTGGATCTAGACTTCATGTGGATTATATTAGGCTAAGATAGGGACCATGAGGAGGAGTTGGATCTTGGCCACCCGATGGATCGGAACCACACAAACTTGATCCATCAATGATGTTCCATTCCACTAGAGGATCATCATTGAATTACCTCACCAACCCCCATAGATCAATATGGGCTCCATATATTATTTGTACATCCATCTCCCCGTGTTTAAGATATCGAATGTTCGTTAATTAATTGATTTACTAACCATCAGTCAATTAACATCTAACTCCTCGAGTAGTACCACTCAACCTTATCATCATGTTGACTAAGTCAACCAGCTGGGTTTACATGATGAACCTTATGAGCTCCTCAAGGGGACATCATCAACCTAATATATAGGACACAGCTTTCCTCCTATAATCAACGACACACCATGTAAATAATATCATTTCCCAACTTACCGGGCATATTGATTTAATCCATCTAAATCTCACCCTTTGGTAAATCAAAGAAATAAATACTAAGTACATGTGCCCGTTATCATATCGGGATTGAGAGCATGTACAACATAATATCCGAGGTCCGATTCAAATATGTAGTCAGCAATAAATTGAATCACCTCTATATCGGTCCTACTCAATACACCTAAGTGTACTAGTCTAACTCTATGTTCAAGACAAAACAATAACTAGCTACACTACAACCATGCCAATGGTTTGTCCAAAATCATCTTGGTTGTGAGCCACAACTTATATTCTACAAGGGACTGATAACATGATCTTCTGTGCCACACCAAGCACCATGTTATCTACAATGTAAAATATTATACAATATGCACACATATAATAAATATAAAGTGCAAACAATGATCATGTGATTCTTATTTCAAAATAAAAATGTTCATACAAAAAGAGCTAGGCTTTCAGTATACATTTCAACAATCTCCCACTTATACTAAAAGGCTATGCTGTCATCACACTGCCATACATCTGATCCCCATGTCCTCCACATGCCTATCAAATGCTTTCGCTGGAAGGGCCTTAGTGAATGGATCCGCCATGTTATCCTCTGATGCAATCTTGGCGACAGCTACTTCTCCTAGCTTTATGATCTCTCGTATCAGGTGGTACTTGCGCTCTATGTGTTTACTCGCCTTATGGGCTCGTGCTTCCTTCGAGTTTGCAACTACACCACTATTATCACAATAAATTGTGATAGTTCTGGCAAACCTAGAATCACATCCAAGTCCATCAAGAAGTTCCTGAGCCATACAGCTTCCTTGGCTGCCTCAGAGGCTGCCACATACTCAGCTTCCATGGTAGAGTCCGCCATGCATTTCTGCTTGACACTCCTCCATACTATGGCTCTACCTCCAAAAGTAAACACAAACCCCGAGGTAGACTTACTGTTATCCCTATCTGATTGGAAATCAAAATCCGTGTAACCCACAGGGACTATTTGATCTACCCGGTAAACCAGCATATAATCCCTAGTCCTTCTCAGGTACTTCAATATATGCTTTACCGCAGTCCAATGTCCCTATCCAGGATTACTCCGATATCTACTAACCATGCCTACGACAAAGAATCTGGTCTCGTACATAGCATAACATACATGAGGCTTTCTACTGCCGAAGCATAAGGAACCGCCTTCATCTCCTCTATCTCCTTTGATGTTTTGGGACACATCTCTTTAGATAAAGAAACTCCATGCCTAAAAGGTAGAAAACCTTTCTTGGAGTTCTGCATGCTAAAACGAGCTAGGACCGTGTGTATGTATGAAGCTTGAGATAAGCACAACATCCTTTTCTTGCGATCTCTTATAACTTTGATCCAAATGATGTGTCCCACTTCTCCCAAGTCCTTCATATCAAACTGTTTGGACAACCATACCCTTACGTCTGATAACACTCTGATATTGTTGCCAACTAATAAAATGTCATCTACGTATAGTACAAGAAATACCACTACGTTTCCATCACATCTTTTGTATACTCAAGGCTCATCCGGACTTTGAATAAATCCATATGACTGGATTACCTCATCAAAGTAGATGTTCCAAGATCTAGAAGCTTGCTTCAATCCATAAATGGACCGATTAAGCTTACATACAAGATGCTCTTTGCCTTTAGCAATAAATCCCTCTTGTTGCTGCATATAGATGTTCTCCTCAAGACTTTCGTTAAGGAAAGCTGTCTTGACATCCATCTGCCAAATCTCATAATCTATATGAGCAGCTATAGATAAGAGAATCCGGATAGACTTAAGCATAGCTACCAGTGAAAAGGTCTCCTCATAATCGATACCCTCTTTCTGAGTATTCCCTTTCGCAACAAGCCTAGCTTTGAAGGTCTCAGCCTTCCCGTCTACCCCACTCTTTCTCTTGTAGATCCACTTGCATCCAATGACTTTTACACCATCGGGTAGCTCTACTAGCTCTCAGACCTAATTAGAATCCATAGATTCTATCTCTGAATTCATCGCTCTTTGCCAAGATACCGCATCTCTATCTTGGAGTGCCTCGTCATATGTCTAGGGATTAGGTTCATGTTCACCAGGGACTAAGTTTGAAGACTCTCCCAAGAACATGAATCTCTCGGGTTGTCTAACAACCCTCCCACTACGATGAGGTGCCTCCTGTGTATGCTCTGTGACATGCGGTGCAGTGACTTGTGGTATCTCCTCTTGTATCGGTGGTTCTGAATTCTGAACTTCCCCTGTCAACTCCTTAATAACAATCCTACTCGTGGGCTTATGGTTCATCACATAGTCCTCCTCTAGAAATCTGGCATTCGTACTCACGATCACCTTCTGATCTCTAGGACTATAGAACAAACCACCCTTCGTTCCCTTAGAGTAGCCAACAAATAAGCGTACTTCTGTACGAGATTCCAACTTACCAGCATCTCCCTTCAGCACATGTGTTGGACTACCCTAAATCCGAATATGTCTTAGACTAGGCTTTCGCCCAGTCCACAATTCTATGGGAGTAGAGGGTAGTAACTTAGATGGAACCAAGTTCAGAATGTGTGCTGCCGTTTCCAGAGCAAACCCCTAGAACGAATCAGGTAACTTAGAATAACTCATCATCCATCTAACCATCTCCATAAGAGTCCTATTCCTTCGCTCCGCCATACCATTCTACTGGGGTGTGCCAGGTGCGGATAATTGGGATTGAATCCCAGCCTCTGATAAGTAACTCCTAAACTCTCCCAAGAGGTACTCGTTAACACAATCAGATCGTAGTGTCTTGATACTTTTACCTTGATGGTTCTCCAAATCAGCCTTGAATTCTTTGAACCTATCAAAGCATTCAGACTTGCGGCGCATCAAGTAAATGTATCCATATCTTGAATAATCGTCTATAAAAGAGACGAAATATTCAAAACCACCTCTAGCCTGGATAGACATAGGACCGGACAAATCAGAATGAACCAATTCTAACACATCTTTGGCTCTATACCCCTTGGCCTTGAAAGGCCTTTTGGTCATTTTACCTTCCAAGCAAGATTCGCTGGTTGGGAGATCCTCCACAACTAATGAACCCAAAGGTCCATCAGCTATCAAGCTTTGAATTCTACTCAGGTTAATATGACCAAGCCTTAGATGCCAAAGATATGTCTGGTTCATTTTCGAAGGTTCTTTTCTTTTATTAGACTTAGAAGATGAGTTATTTACTTCTATATACATCGTGGGAGTTTTCGGTTCAAGAGTGTACAAATTGCCAACCAATGTACCAGAACAGATAATCTCCCTATTCCTTTTTATAACCACTTTGTCATTAAAAGAAATAGAATATCCATCCATAAACAATTTAGAAACTGAAATTAGATTCTTTCTAAAAGTAGGTACATAAAGACAATTTCTCAAAACCAAAACTTTATTCCTATCAAAAGATAAATGAACGTCTCCCACTGCAATAGCCGCCACATTTGAAGCATTGCCCATGAAGACGGTAATCTCTCCCTCAGCTAGTCGTCGGGTTTTCTAGAACCCCTTTGTTCTTTCGATGAGGACAGTCCGCCTTCCAATGTCCAGTCTGCTTGCAAGTGAAGCACTTGCCTTTCGGCTTCTTCACTCCTGCCTGAGGTCCTACTGCCACTTTCTTTGCTCCACCTTGCTTCTTCATCTTCTTACCTTTCGGTTTAGAAGAAGAAACCTTCTGAGCAACCATGGCTTGAGCACTTTGACGAAAAAGCCCCTCTACCGCCTGGAGTTCTGTCAGAAGCTCCGCCAACGAATACAACCTCTTGTTCATGTTGTAGTTGAGGCAGAACTGCTCAAAACTCCTAGGCAGAGACTGGAGAATGATATCGACCTGGTTTTCCCCATCGATCTCACCTCCGAGGACTTCCATCTCATTAAGATGAGCCATCATCTTGAGAACATGATCCCTGACCGGTGTTCCCTCGATCATGGTGGTCGTCATCAAGTTTCTCATAGCCTCCTGTCTAGCCGCCCTACTCTGATGTCCGAAAAGTTCCTTGAGATTGAACATCATGTCATAAGTCAGGCCATGGCATGATGTCGATGTTGCAAAGACATTTGACATAGATGCCAAAATGTAACACCGCGCCATCTCATCTGCCTTGATCCATTTCTTATAACTTTCTTTCTCCTTTTCATCAGAGTAATCGGTGGGCTTAGGAGGACAGACCTCGAAGAGTACAAATTTGTACTCCTCTACAGTTAAGACAATATCCAAATTTCTTTTCCAATCAATATAATTTGTTCCAGTAAGTTTATTTTCTTTTAATATCACAGCAAGTGGGTTGAAAGCCATTTGAAAAACCTAAGAATCACAATGATCAAAATATTAGATTTCAAATATCATTGATTCCTCAAACAATAAAATTTCGAAATCAACCAACACCTTAAAACACCGAGAATATTGCATGCCACGATAGTGTGGATGTATACGAATTCTTCATTTGTAAGAGGAGGTTTTACCCATTAATTTTATTATATTGTCAACCTTACTTTTTGACAAATAAAATTAATAGTTGGTTCCTCTTTGGCCCTACAAATAAAAGTAGTGACTGTTGGTGCAGGGGCACTAGATAATCGAACCTGTGTTTTGATTATGGCAAAGACACAAAGTTAAGTTTACATCGTTATCTCACGAGCTAAATCGAGTGTGCAAAAAAGTACTAAAGCTAGAGCTGAAGGCTAGCGACACCCGGAGGAAGCTGCGGTGGTCGGGCGACACTCGAGTGACTTCGGAGGGAGCCGAAGGAATCGAGTGGAAGGCCGGAAGCGAAAGCGTCATAGTAAGAATCGAGGTAAGCTCGTGTGAGTGAGAGATGGTAAGGTCGTGTCCTCTATACTGATCTATCAGAGGCGCATCCGACTAAAACTTCTTGTGGAAGGTCTAGGTCGAGATCGGACGGTTAGAAACCGTCGTATTTATCATTTTCCGAGCTAACCACTCACTGCAGGAAGTGGCGGACATGGAAGGCCGATCGTGATGCCCATCAGTCGACTGATGGTAGTCATCAGTCGACTGATGGCGACGACTCAGCCTTTGTGCTAGGTCAAAATGGATAACGTTTGACGCGGCCACTTCGCGATAAAATTTGGAAAACTTCGTGATCCATTCCAAAAAAAAGGGAGACATATTCAGAGCCCAAAGTCTATAAAAGGAGGAGGATTCCAACTCCAAAGGATATCAAGTTTATTCATCAAGTGCTCCTACAACGCCAACGCTCCAACACCGTCATAACGCCGACGCGACGACAAGTTCCGATCTTCTTCGTCGGCAGCAGTAGCAAGTAACATATTTTGATATTGTATTCTTTATTTTTATTCGTAACGAGGTGAGGTAGGCTTGTTGCCTCATCCTCGTAATTTCGGTTTTGTGATCGTTGTCTCCTACCTCCAACGAGGAGGAGACGTTATAGTGATTTGCCCTCCGTACGTGGTCAAGGACCGATAGGGCCTTGGAGTAGCAACCGCTGGGTTGTGAACCAAGTAAAATAAACGTGTCGCTTTATTTTCCGCTGTGTTTACTCATTTAATTGTCTACTCGAACGAAACACCGAAAAGTTTTACGATCGCTATTCACCCCCCCCCCTCTAGCGACGCTTCTCGATCCAACAGTGACTCCGATGGGGAGGATACTTTTTATTTGCATCTAAGTGTGCACCATTACACGATACTAAGGGAATTATCTCAGATTATGTGCCTTACCGATGTGGAAGTACACACGCTCCTAAATAATTTCCTATAACCATTATTTGACCAAGTGATCCGCAAACAAACCCATCCGATGGGGAGGAAGGCACTCAGAGCCGATGCGCAAGTTTGTTGCATCACACGTCAAATTGTAATGGAGGCCACGGGAATTAATTAAAATGTCCCTCTCCCACTTAGTAAATTGACAATGAGTAATTTTCAAGAACACACAACATGTATATAAAACAAATCAGCAATAAATATGGAAAAAAACAGAATTTTCCCAACTATTATGGCATTGTTCTCCAATATGCATCCTGTCGTGTCGCCACCTCGTCCGCTCGACCTTTTCCCGTGTGCAAGTCACCAAAGAGATCCGAGCCGAGATAAACTATTTTAATTTACATCCATCGATCCTATACTCCACGAAGGAGTGTACAAATAATCTAGATCGAAAGTAAACTAAAATGTGTGGCTAAACAATGTCGTATTTAATTACAAAAATTAAATACTAATCTAGCCTCATCAACCCCGAGGATTCAAATAATATACATACAATCACACTCAAACAATCACATATACACATAAAGCCATAATAGTCGGATCTTATGCCTGCAACCAAAAAGTTAGCCTACGCACATCATACTATTATCCGGCATACTCAATATATGATATGTGCATGAAAGTAACCGAATCCAAAACACACAAAACCGGAAACCGTGACTCTGATACCATTTTGTAGGAATTTCTTCGGAGGCTCATTGGCTCCCATGTCCCCCAATTAAAATTTTCACTAATGAAAAAACTAATCCGGATGGGATGAGTTTCCTAAGCACAACCAATTCGTCGTCGTGCTAACAACTTGAGTGATCGCTTGAACAAACTAGTTGTTCAAGCAACCCAACTCTTCTAGTTGGTTAGCTGCGGAAGAGACGACGGACGGATTCCCGGTTTTTGTGTTTGTCTTCGGGGTCCATGATTATAAAAATACATACAAATGCAAACTAGTATAATCAAAACATACTAACATAAAGATAAGAACATGCAAAGATCAATAAAAGTTGTAAAACTTTTATACCTCTCGATCTTCTATCATATGTCCTATCCTCCTCGTGGACGTCATGTGGGCGAAGATCCTCCACGAGTAGAAGGCTCCTAGATCACGTTCTTCCTTTCCTTGCTCTATCCGAACAAAGAGAAGAACCAAACAAAAACTCCTCCTTATCTAGAATCGGCCACCAAGCCAAGGAGCATGATATAACCGCCGGCCAAGGAGTAGCTTCTTGAGCACCGGCCAATCTTCAAGAAGAGTTGTGGCCGGGCAGCAAGGAGAAAGCAAGAGGGCGCCGACCAAGAGCTCCAAGGATAAAACCTAGCCCTTGTTTCCACCGGCCAAGGAGAAAAGGAAGAAGGGAACAACGCTGGCAAAGGATGAGAAGAGGAAGAGGGGCGCCGGCCAAAACCCTAGGGAGAACAAAGCTTTGTCGCCCACTTCTAGCCGCCCAACTTCTCCAAAACCCTAGCTGCCCAAAACCCTAACTTCTCTAGGGTTTGTTGCCGCCCACTTTTAGATAGGCAAAACCCTTATCTCCCAAGCATTAGTTTGCCTCCCATGCCTTAGCCCTTTATTTATAGAGTATGGCTTAAGCCTCCTTTAATCTTCACCGTCGGATCTAGGGATTTAATCTCCACCGTCGGATCTAGGGTTTCATCCCAACCGTCGGATCTAGGGTTTCATCCCAACCGTCGGATCTAAGGTTTCATCCCAACCGTCGAATCTAGGGTTTCATCCCAACCATCGATTCTAGAGTTTTGTTTTACATCCTTGGATCTAGACTTCATGAGGATTATATTAGGCTACGATAGGGACCATGAGGAGGAGTTGGATCTTGGCCACCCGATGGATCGGAACCACACAAACTTGTGTTAGAATGTATACTGAAAGCCTAGCTCTTTTCTGTATGAACATTTTATTTTGAAATAAGAATCACATGATCATTGTTTGCATTTTATATATTCATTATATATGTGTGCATATTGTCTAATATTCTACATTGTAGATAACATGGTGCTTGGTGTGGCACAGAAGATCATGTTATCAGTCCCTTGTAAAATATAAGTAGAGGCTCACAACCAAGATGGTTTTGGACAAACCATTGGCATGGTTGTAGTGTAGCTTGGTATTGTTTTATCTTGAACATAGAGTTACACTAGTACACTTAGGTGTATTGAGTAGGACCGACATAGAGGTTATTCAATTTAGTACTGACTACATAATTGAATCGGACCTCGGATATTATGTTGTACATGCTCTTAATCCCGATATAATAACGGGCACATGTACTTAGTATTTATTTCTTTAATTTACCAGTGGGTGAGATTTAGATGGATTAAATCAATATGCCCGGTAAGTTGGGAAATAATATTATTTACATGGTGTGCCGTTGATTATAGGAGGAAACCATGTCCTATATATTAGGTTGATGATGTCCCCTTGAGGAGCTCATAAGGTTCATCATGTAAACCCAGCTGGTTGACTTAGTCAACATGATGATAAGGTTGAGTGGTACTACTCGAGGAAATAGATGTTAATTAATTGATGGTCAGTAAATCAATTAATTGACGGACATTCGATATCTTAAACACGGGGAGATTAATGTACAAATAATATATGGAGCCCATATTAATTTATGGGGGTTGGTGAGGTAGTTCAATGATGATCCTCTAGTGGAATGGAACATCATTGATGGATCAAGTATGTGTGGTTCCCATCCAACGGGTGGCCAAGACCCAACTCCTCCTTATGGTCCCTATCGTAGCCTAATATAATCCTTGTGAAGTCTAGATCCAAGAATGTAAAACAAAACCTAGAACCAACGGTTGGGATTAAATCCCTAAGATCCGATGGTTAGGATGAAACCCTAGAACCAACGGTTGGGATTAAATCCCTAAGATCCGATGGTTAGGATGAAACCCTAGAATCGACGGTTGAGATTAAATCCCTAGATCCGATGGTTGGGATAAAACCCTAGATCCGACGGTTGGGATGAAATCCTAGATCCGACGATTAGGATGAAATCCTAGATCCGACAGTTGAGATGAAACCCTAGATCCGATAGTTGGGATAAAACCCTAGATCCGACGGTGGAGGTTAAATCCCTAGATCCGACGGATGAGATTAAAGGAGGCTTAAACCCTATTCTATAAATAGGTGCTTAGGGTTGGGCGGCAAGGATAAGATAAGGAGATTAGTTTTCGAACTAGGGTTAGGGTTTGGCTCATCTTCCATTGGGCGGCTAGGGTTTGGGCGGCTACAAGCTTGGGCGGCAAGCTAGGGTTTGGCCGGTCATCCCTCTCTTCTCCTCCTTGGTTTTGGGCGGCACTCTTCCCTTTTCCTTGCTCCTTGGCCGGCGGTTCTCCATTCATTGGTGGTCGGCAATCATCTGTTGGATCGATGTGGTTCGCTAGAGGGGGGGGTGAATAGCGAAAAACCTTTTCTTTTTCTTTCGTTAAAACTCGAGAGATAATTAGTTAATTGCAGCGGAAATGTAAAAATAAAAAAAACAATCGACACAAGGGTTTTACTTGGTTCGTAGCCGAAGGCTACTACTCCAAGGCCCTAGTGGTCCCTGACCACGTACGGAGGGCAAAAGCACTAAAGGAACTCCTCCTCGTTAGAGGTAGGAGTTAATCAATACAAGAAGGAACCACAAAAACTTGAGGTAGAGGGACACTCCCCCTCTCCTCGTATACAATAAAAGCTCCGGAAATGTAAATGACAAGAAAAACTAATACCGACGTACAAGAATAATAAGAGTTAAACCTAGACGTCGGAATGGAAGGACTTCGTTGTCGGAGAGTTGCAGCGTAACGGAGACTTTTTGGAGGCTTAGAATTGTTGTTAAAACCCTAGGTTTGACCCTCCTTTTATAGCCTTTGAGCCCCTTTTCGAGTGGGTCTTCAACCAATCACAAATGGACACCAAACCGCTTTGAGGTGGAGTGATAAGCCTTGACTGACCGATCATTGACCATCACCGATCGATGGCCATCATCACGACGATGATGGCATCACGATTGATGACCTTCTAGCCGATCGATACACTAGCAATGAGTCCTCCAGCCGGGCAATGACTGATGCTTGCCGCAAGTCGTGCTAGCTCAACAAAAACATACTTTCGACGGTCTTCGACCGTCCGATCTCGACCTAGACCGCCTATGAGATGTCTTGGGTCGGATCTACTCTTAAGATCATCCCCGTAAAGAGGATACGACCTCACTTACGCTCACACACACGAGCTTACCTCGATACTTACGTGTTGCTTTTGCTTCCGGCCTTCCACTCGATTCCATCGGCTCCCTCCGAAATCACTCGAGTGTCGCCCGACCACCGCGGCTTCCTCCGGGTGTCGCTAGCCTTTAGCTCCAGCTATAGCAATCTTCTGCACACTTGATTCAGCTCGTGAGATAACGACATGAGCTTAACTTTGTATCGTTTGCTATAATCAAAACTCAGGTTCGACTTAGGTGCCTGCTGCACCAACATCATCTTCCTCCAATCTCTCCAAGGTGGCCGGCGGTTTCCATTCATTTGGTGGCCGGCGCATCATCCACTTGCTCCTTGGCCGGCGGTTGCACCAAATTCCCTAATTTGGTGGTCGGTTCTAGATAGGAAAGGTATTTGTGATTGCTTCTCTTTGTTCGCAGCGGACAAGGTAGAGAAGTAAGTGATCAAGAAGGCTTCAACTCGTGGAGGATCTTCGTCCACACGTCGTCCACGAGAAGGATAGGACATACGATAGAAGATCGTAAGGTATAAAGTTGTTTTTAACTTTATTTACAGATCTGAATATGTTCTTTAATATTTGATTATGCATGTGTATGAATGGATATATATTGTATAATCATGGACCCTGAAGACAAACACAAAAACCGGCGATCCATCCGTCGTCTTTTCTGCGGCTAACCAACTAGAAGAGTTGTGTTGCTTGAACAACTAGTTTGTTCAAGTGACCACTCAAGTTGTTAGCACGACGACGAATAGGTTGTGCCAAGGAAGCTCATCCCATCCGGATTAAGTCTTTCATTAGTGAAAATTTTAATCCGGGGACATGGGAGCCAATGAGCCTCCGAAGCATCCACCCGACAACTTGATCTATCAAAGATGTTCCATTCCACTAGAGGATAATCATTGAATTACCTCACCAACCCCCATAAATCAATATGGGCTCCATATATTATTTGTACATACATCTCCCCGTGTTTAAGATATCGAATGTCCGTTAATTAATTGATTTACTGACCATCAATTAATTAACATCTAACTCCTCGAGTAGTACCACTCAACTTTATCATCATGTTGATGAAGTCAACCAGCTGGGTTTACATGATGAACAATGTCATATTTAATTACAAAAATTAAATACTAATCTAGCCTCGTCAACCCTGAGGATTCAAATAATATACATACAATCACACACAAACAATCGCATACACACATATAGCCATAATAGTCGGATCTTATGCCTGCAACCAAAAAGTTAGCCTACGCACATCCTACTATTATCCGGCATACTCAATATATGATATGTGCATGAAAGTAACCGAATCCAAAACACACAAAATCGGAAACCATGGCTCTGATACCATTTTGTAGGAATTTCTTTGGAGGATCATTGGCTCCCTGTCCCCCAATTAAAATTTTCACTAATGAAAAAACTAATCCGGATGGGATGAGTTTCCTAAGCACAACCAATTCGTCGTCGTGCTAACAACTTGAGTGATCGCTTGAACAAACTAGTTGTTCAAGCAACCCAACTCTTCTAGTTGGTTAGCTGCGGAAGAGACGACGGACGGATCCCTGGTTTTTGTGTTTGTCTTCGGGCTCCATGATTATACAAATACATACAAATGCAAACTAGTATAATAAACACATACTAACATAAAGATAAGAACATGAAAAGATCAATAAAAGTTGTAAAACTTTTATACCTCTCAATCTTCTATCGTATGTCCTATCCTCCTCGTGGACGTCGTGTGGGCGAAGATTCTCCACGAGTAGAAGCTTCCTAGATCACGTTCTTCTTTTCCTTGCTCTATCCGAACAAAGAGAAGAACCAAACAAAAACTCCTTCTCCTTATATAGAACCGACCACCAAGCCAAGGAGCTTGATATAACCGCCGGCCAAGGAGTAGCTTCTTGAGTGCCGGCCAACCTTCAAGAAGAGTTGCCGCCGGCCACCAAGGAGAAAGCAAGAGGGCGCCGGCATAGAGCTCCAAGGATAAAACCTAGCCCTTGTTTCCACCGGCCAAGGAGAAAAGAAAGAAGGGAAGAGCACCGACAAAGGATGAGAAGAGGAAGAGGGGAACCGACAAAAACCCTAGGGAGAACAAAGCTTTGTCGCCCACTTCTAGCCGCCCAACTTCTCTAAAACCCTAGCCGCCCAAAACCCTAACTTCTCTAGGGTTTGTTGCCGCCCACTTTTAGATAGGCAAAACCCTAATCTCCCAAGAATTAGTTTGCCGCCCAATCCTTAGCCCTTTATTTATAGAGTATGGCTTAATCCTCCTTTAATCTCCACCGTCGGATCTAGGGATTTAATCTCCACCGTCGGATCTAAGGTTTCATCCCAACCGCCGGATCTAGGGTTTCATCCCAACCGTCGAATCTAGGGTTTCATCCCAACCATCGGTTCTAGAGTTTTGTTTTCCATCCATGGATCTAGACTTCATGAGGATTATATTAGGCTAAGATAGGGACCATGATGAGGAGTTGGATCTTGGCCACCCGATGGATCGGAACCACACAAACTTGATGTAGGGAGTTGCTTCGGAGGCTCATTGGCTCCCATGTCCCCGGATTAAAATTTTCACTAATGAAAAAACTAATCCGGATGGGATGAGTTTCCTTAGCACAACCACTTCGTCGTCGTGTTAACAACTTGAGCGATCGCTTCAACAAACTAGTTGTTCAAGCAACACAACTCTTCTAGTTGGTTAGCCGCGGAAGAGACGACGGATGGATCGCCGGTTTTTGTGCTCGTCTTCGGGGTCCATCATTATACAAATACATGCATATACGAACTAGTACAATCATGCATATAAGAACATGCTCAGATCAGAAAATAAAGTTGTAAAACTTTTATACCTCACGATCTTCTACCGTATGTCCTATCCTCCTCGCGGACGTCGTGTGGGCGAATATCCTCCACGAGTAGAAGCCTCCTAGATCACGTTCTTCCCTTCCTTGTTCACTCCGAACAAAGAGAAGAACCAAACAAAAACCCTTCTCCTTTCTAGAACCGGCCACCAACTCAAGGAGCTCGATGTAACCGCCGGCCAAGGAGAGAATGATTGAGCGTCGGCCAACCTTTGTAACAATGTTGCCGCCGGCCACCAATGAATGGGAGAAGCATCGGCCACCAATGGATTGGAGAACCGCCGGCCACCAAGGAGAAAAGGAGGAGGAAGAGGGCCGGCCAAAGCAAGGAAGAATATGGAGTGAGCGCCGGCCACCAAGGAGAGAAGGAGGAAACCCTAATCTCTTACCTTTGTTGCCACCCAAACCACAAACCAAACCCTAGCCACCTAAACTCTTGAGAGGCAAAACCCTTATCCAAAAAAACATTCTTGCCACCCAAGCCTTAGCCCTCTATTTATAGAATTGGGCTTAAGCCTCCTTTAATCTTCACCGTCGGATCTAGGGATTTAATCTCCACCGTCGGATCTAGGGTTTTATCCGAACCGTCGGATCTAGGGTTTCATCCCAACCGTCGGATCTAGGGTTTCATCCCAACCGTCGGATCTAGGGATTTAATCTCAACCGTCGGTTCTAGGGATTCATCCCAACCGTCGGATCTAGAGATTATGAGGATTATATTAGGATAGGGACCATGAGGAGGAGTTGATCTATGGATCTGATCCATCAATGATGTTCCATTCCACTAGAGGATCATCATTGAATTACCTCACCAACCCCCATATGATAATATGGGCTCCATATATTATTTGTACAGCCATCTCCCCGTGTTTAAGATATCGAATGTCCGTCAATTAATTGATTTACTGACCATCAATTAATTAACATCTAACTCCTCGAGTAGTACCACTCAACCTTATCATCATGTTGACTAAGTCAACCAGCTGGGTTTACATGATGAACCTTGTGAGCTCCTCAAGGGGACATCATCAACCTAATATATAGGACACGATTTCCTCCTATAATCAACGGCACACCATGTAAATAATATTATTTCCCAACTTACCGGGCATATTGATTTAATCCATCTAAATCTCACCCTATGGTAAATCAAAGAAATAAATACTAAGTACATGTGCCCGTTATTATATCGGAATTAAGAGCATGTACAACATAATATCCGAGGTCCGATTCAATTATGTAGTCAGCAATAAATTGAATCACCTCTATGTCGGTCCTGCTCAATACACCTAAGTGTACTAGTGTAACGTTATGTTCAAGACAAAACAATACCAAGCTACACTACAACCATGCCAATGGTTTGTCTAAAACCATCTTGGTTGTGAGCCTCTACTTATATTCTACAAGAGACTGATAACATGATCTTCTGTGCCACACCAAGCACCATGTTATCTACAATGCAAAATATTAGACAATATGCACACATATAATAAATATATATAAAGTGCAAACAATGATCATGTGATTCTTATTTCAAAATAGAATGTTCATACAAAAAGAGCTAGGCTTTCTGTATACATTCCAACAATCTCCCACTTATACTAAAAGACTATGCTGTCATCACACTGCCACACATCTGATCCCCAAGTCCTCCACATGCCTATCAAACGCTTTTGCTAGAAGGGCCTTAGTGAATGGATCCGCCAGGTTATCCTCTGATGCGATCTTTGTGAAAGCTACTTCTTCTTGCTTTACGATCTCTCGTACTAGGTGGTACTTGCGCTCTATGTGTTTACTTGCCTTATGGGCTCTTGGTTCCTTCGAGTTTGCAACTGCACCACTGTTATCACAATAAATTGTGATAGATCTGGGCAAACATGGAATCACATCCAAGTCCATCAAGAAGTTCCGGAGCCATACAGCTTCCTTGGCTGCCTTAGAGGCTGCCACATACACAACTTCCATGGTAGAGTCCGCCACGCATTTCTTCTTGACACTCCTCCATACTATGGCTCCACCTCCAAAAGTAAACACAAACCCCGAGGTAGACTTACTGTTATCTCTTTCTGATTGGAAATTAGAATCCGTGTAACCCACAGGGACTAATTGATCTGCCCGGTAAACCAGCATATAATTCCTAGTCCTTCTCAGGTACTTCAATATATGCTTTACCGCAGTCCAATGTCCCTGTCCAGGATTACTCTGATATCTGCTGACCATGCCCACGACAAAGCAAATATCTGGTCTCGTACATAGCATAGCATACATGAGGCTTCCTACTGCTGAAGAATAAGGAATCACCTTCATGTCCTCTATCTCCTTTGATGTTTTGGGACACATCTCTTTAGGTAAAGGAACTCTATGCCTAAAAGGTAGAAAACCTTTCTTGGAGTTCTGCATGCTAAAACGAGCAAGGATAGTGTCAATGTATGAAGCTTGAGATAAGCACAACATCCTTTTCTTGCGATCCCTTATTACTTTGATCCCAAGGATGTGTCCCACTTCTCCCAAGTCCTTCATGTCAAACTGTTTGGACAACCATACCCTTACGTCTGATAACACTCTGATATTGTTGCCAACTAACAAAAAATCATCTACGTATAGTACAAGAAATATCACTACGTTTCCGTCACATCTCTTGCATACATAAGGCTCATCCGGACTTTGAATAAATCCATATGATTGGATTACCTCATCAAAGTGGATGTTCCAAGATCTAGAAGCTTGCTTCAATCCATAAATGGACCGATTAAGCTTACATACAAGATGCTCTTTGCCTTTAGCAATGAATCCCTCTGGTTGTCGCATATAGATGTTCTCCTCAAGACTTATGTTAAGGAAAGCTGTCTTGACATCCATCTGCCAAATCTCATAATACATATGAGCAGCTATAGATAAGAGAATCTGGATAGACTTAAGCATAGCTACCGGCGAAAAGGTCTCCTCATAATCGATACCCTCTTTCTGAGTATACCCTTTCTCAACAAGCCTAGCTTTGAAGGTCTCAACCTTCCCGTCTACTCCTCTCTTTCTCTTGTAGATCCACTTGCATCCAATGGCTTTTACACCATCGGGTGGTTCTACTAGCTCCCAGACCTGATTAGAATCTATAGATTCTATCTCTGAATTCATCGCTCTTTGCCAAGATACCGCATCTCTATCTTGGAGTGTCTCATCATATGTCCAGGGATCAGGTTCATGTTCACCACGGACTAAGTCTGAAGACTCTCCCAAAAACATGAATCTCTCGGGTTGTCTAACAACCCTCCCACTACGACGAGGAGCCTCCTGTGTATGCTCTCTATGACCGCATCTATGACTTGTGGTATCTCCTCTTATGTCCGGTGATCGAACAATCCTACTAGTGGGCTTGTGGTTCATCACATAGTCCTCCTCTAGAAATCTGGCATTCGTACTCACGATCACCTTCTGATCTCTAGGACTATAGAATAAACCACCCTTCGTTCCCTTAGGGTAGCCAACAAACAAGCATACTTCTGTACGAGATTCCAACTTACCAGCATCTCCCTTCAGCACATGTGCTAGACTACCCCAAATCCGAATATGTCTTAGACTAGGCTTTCGCCCAGTCCACAACTCTGTGGGAGTAGAGGGTACTGACTTAGATGGAACCAAGTTCAGAATGTGTCTTCTTTCGAGCAAACCCATAGCAGATCGGGTAACTCAGAATAACTCATCATCGATCTGACCATCTCCATAAGAGTCCTTTTCCTTCGCTCCGCCACACCATTCTGCTGGGGTGTGCCAGGTGCGGACAATTGGGATTGAATCCCGACCTCTGATAAGTAACTCCTAATCTCTCCCAAGAGGTACTCGCCACCACGATCAGACCGTAGTGTCTTGATACTTTTACCTTGATGGTTCTCCACATCAGCCTTGAATTCTTTGAACCTGTCAAAGCATTCAGACTTGTGGCGCATCAAGTAAATGTATCCATCTCTTGAATAATCGTCTATAAAAGAGACGAAATATTCAAAACCATCCCTTGCCTGGATAGACATAGGACAGCACAAATCAGAATGAACCAATTCTAACACATCTTTGGCACTATACCCCTTGGCCTTGAAAGGTCTCTTGGTCATTTTACCTTCCAAGCAAGATTCGCAGGTTGGGAGATCCTCCACTACTAATGAACCCAAAGGTCCATCAGCTATCAACCTTTGAATTCTGCTCAGGTTAATATGACCAAGCCTTAGATGCCAAAATATGTCTGGTTCATTTTTGAAGGTTCTTTTCTCTTATTAGACTTAGAAGATGAGTTATTTACTTCTATATGCATCGTGGGAGTTTTCGGTTCAAGAGTATACAAATTGCCAACCAATGTACCAGAACAGATAATCTCCCTATTCCTTTTTATAACCACTTTGTCATTAAAAGAAACAAAATATCCATCCATAAACAATTTAGAAACTGAAATTAAATTCTTTCTAAAAGTAGGTACATAAAGACAATTTCTCAAAACCAAAACTTTATTCCTATCAAAAGATAAATAAACGTCTCCCACTGCAATAGCCGCCACCTTTGAAGCATTGCCCATGAAGACGGTAATCTCACCCTCAGCTAGTCATTGGGTTTCCTGGAACAACTGCAAAGTATTGCAGACATGATCAATGGCTCCTGTATCTACACACCAGGCACTGGTAGATAACACCGCTAAACATGTTTCAACAACTAAACAAGAAGATATACCTTTGTTCTTTTGGCGAGGACAGTCCGCCTTCCAATGTCCAGTCTGCTTGCAAATGAAGCACTTGCCTTTCGGCTTCTTCACTCCTGCCTGAGGTCCCACTGCCACTTTCTTTGCTCCACCTTGCTTCTTCTTCTTCTTACCTTTCGGTTTAGAAGAAGAAACCTTCTGAGCAACCATGGATTGAGCGCTTTGACGAAAAAGCCCCTCTGCCGCCTGGAGTTCTGTCAGAAGCTCCGCCAACGAATACAACCTTTTGTTCATGTTGTAGTTGCGGCAGAACTACTCAAAACTCCTAGGCAGAGACTAGAGAATGATATCGACTGGGGTTTCCCCATCGATCTCAGCTCCGAGGACTTCCATCTCATTAAGATGAGCCATCATCTTGAGAACATGATCCCTAACGGGTGTTCCCTCAACCATGGTGGTCGTCATCAAGTTTCTCATAGCCTCCTATCTAGCCAACCTACTCTGATGTCCGAAAAGTTCCTTGAGATTGAACATCATGTCATAAGCTGTGGCCATGGCCTGATGCTGATGTTGCAGCACATTTGACATAGATTCCAAAATGTAACACCGCACCATCTCATCTGTCTTGATCCATTTCTTATAACTTTCTTTCTCCTTTTCATCAGAGTCATCGGTAGGCTTAGGAGGACAGACCTCGAAGAGTACAAATTTGTACTCCTCCGCAGTTAAGACAATATCCAAGTTTCTTTTCCAATCAATATAGTTTGTTCCAGTAAGTTTATTTTCTTCTAATATCACTGCAAGTGGGTTGAAAGCCATTTGAAAAACCTAAGAATCACAATGATCAAAATATTAGATTTCAAATATTATTGATTTCTCAAAACAATAAAATTCCGAAATCAACCAACACCTCAAAACACCGAGAATATCGCATGCCATGATAGTGTAGACGTATATGAATTCTACATTTGTAAGAGGAGGTTTTACCCATTAATTTTATTATCTTGTCAACCATACTTTTTGACAAATAAAATTAATAGTTGGTTCTCTTTGGCCCTACAAATAAAAGCAGTGACTCCGATGGGGAGGATACTTTTTATTTGCATATAAGTGTGCACCATTACACGATACTAAGGGAATTATTTCGGATTATGTGCCTTACCGATGGGGAAGTACACACGCTCCTAAATAATTCCCTATAACCATTATTTGACCTAGTGATCCGTAAACAAACCCATCCGATAGGGAGGAAGGCACTCAGAGCCAACGCGCAAGTTTGTTGCATCACACGTCAAATTGTAATGGAGGCCACGGGAATTAATTAAAATGTCCCTCTCCCACTTAGTAAATTGACAATGAGGAATTTTCAAGCATACACAACATGCATATAAAATAAATCAGCAATAAATATGGAAAAAATAGAATTTTCTCAACTATTATGGCATTGTTCTCCAATATGCATCCCGTAGTGTCGCCACCTCGTCCGCTCCATCTTTTCCTGTGCGCAAGTCACCAAAGAGATCCGAGCTGAGATAAACTATTTTAATTTACATCCATCGATCCTATACTCCATGAATGAGTGTACAAATAATCTAGATCGAAAGTAAACTAAAATGCATGGCTAAACAATGTCGTATTTAATTACAAAAATTAAATACTAATCTAGCCTCGTCAACCCCGAGGATTCAAATAATATACATACAATCACACACAAAACAATCACATACACACAAATACCCATAATAGTCGGATCTTATACCAACAACCAAAAAGATAGCCTACGCACATCCTACTATTATCCGGCATACTCAATATATGATATGTGCTTGAAAGTAACCGAATCCAAAACACACAAAATCGGAAACCGTGGCTCTGATACCACTTGTAGAGAGTTGCTTCGGAGGCTCATTGGCTCCCATGCCCCCGGATTAAAATTTTCACTAATGAAAAAACTAATCCGGATGGGATGAGTTTCCTTAGCACAACCACTTCGTCGTCGTGCTAACAACTTGAGCGATCACTTGAACAAACTAGTTGTTCAAGCAACACAACTCTTCTAGTTGGTTAGCCGCGGAAGAGACAACGGATGGATCGCCGGTTTTTGTGCTCGTCTTCGGGGTCCATGATTATACAAATACATGCATATGCGAACTAGTACAATCATGCATATAAGAACATGCTCAGATGAGAAAATAAAGTTGTAAAACTTTTATACCTCACCATCTTCTACCGTATGTCCTATCCTCCTCGCGGGCGTCGTGTGGGCGAAGATCCTCCACGAGTAGAAGCCTCCTAGATCACGTTCTTCCCTTCCTTGTTCGCTTCGAACAAAGAGAAGAACCAAACAAAAACCCTTCTCCTTTCTAGAACCGGCCACCAACTCAAGGAGCTTGATGTAACCTCCGGCCAAGGAGTGAATGATTGAGCGTCGGCCAACCTTTGTAACAATGTTGCCGCCGACCACCAATGAATGGGAGAAGCGCCGACCACCAATGGAATGGAGAACCGCCGACCACTAAGGAGAAAAGGAGGAGGAAGAGGGCCGGCCAAAGCAAGGAGGAAGATGGAGTGAGCGCCGGCCACCAAGGAGAGAAGGAGGAAACCCTAATCTCTTACCTTTGTTGCCGCCCAAACCACAAACCAAACCCTAGCCGCCTAAACTCTTGAGAGGCAAAACCCTAATCCAAAAAACCATTCTTGCCGCCCAAGCCTTAGTCCTCTATTTATAGAATTGGGCTAAAGCCTCCTTTAATCTCCACCGTCGGATCTAGGGATTTAATCTCCACCGTCGGATCTAGGGTTTTATCCCAACCGTCGGATCTATGGTTTCATCCCAATCGTCGGATATAGGGTTTCATCCCAACCATCGGATCTAGGGATTTAATCTCAACCGTCGGTTCTAGGGATTCATCCCAACCGTCAGATCTAGGGATTTAAACTCAATCGTCGGTTCTAGGGATTTAATCCCAACCGTCGGATCTAGAGATTTAATCTCAATCATTGGTTGTAGGAATTTAATCCCAACCGTCGGATCTAGAGATTTAATCTCAACCATCGGTTCTAGGGTTTTGTTATACATTCATGGATCTAGACGTCTTGTGGATTATAATAGGCTACGATAGGGACCATGAGGAGGAGTTGGATCTTGGCCACCCGATGGATCGGAACCACACAAACTTGATCCATCAATGATGTTCCATTCCACTAGAGGATCATCATTGAACTACCTCACCAACCCCCATAAATTAATATGGGCTCCATATATTATTTGTACATCCATCTCCCCGTGTTTAAGATATCGAATGTCCGTTAATTAATTGATTTACTGACCATCAATCAATTAACATCTAACACCTCGAGTAGTACCACTCAACCTTATCATCATGTTGACTAAGTCAACCAGCTGGGTTTACATGATGAACCTTATGAGCTCCTCAAGGGGACATCATCAACCTAATACATAGGACACGGTTTCCTCCTATAATCAACGACACACCATGTAAATAATATTATTTCCCAACTTATCGAGAATATTGATTTAATCCATCTAAATCTCACCCTATGGTAAATCAAAAAAATAAATAATAAGTACATGTGCCCGTTATTATATCGGAATTAAGAGCATGTACAACATAATATCCGAGGTCCGATTCAATTATGTAGTCAGCAATAAATTGAATCACCTCTATGTCGGTCCTGCTCAATACACCTAAGTGTACTAGTGTAACTCTATGTTCAAGACAAAACAATACCAAGCTACACTACAACCATGACAATGGTTTGTCCAAAACCATCTTGGTTGTCAGCCTCTACTTATATTCTACAAGGGACTGATAACATGATCTTCTGTGCCACACCAAGCACCATGTTATCTATAATGCAAAATATTAGACAATATGCACACATATAATAAATATATATAAAGTGCAAACAATAATCATGTGATTCTTATTTCAAAATAGAATGTTCATACAAAAAGAGCTAGGCTTTCAGTATACATTCCAACACTTGATCCATCAATGATGTTCCATTCCACTAGAGGATCATCATTGAATTACCTCACCAACCCCCATAAATCAATATGGGCTCCATATATTATTTGTACATCCATCTCCTCGTGTTTAAGATATCAAATGTCCGTTAATTATTTGATTTACTAACCATCAATCAATTAACATCTAACTCCTCGAGTAGTACCACTCAACCTTATCATCATGTTGACTAAGTCAACCAGCTGGGTTTACATGATGAACCTTGTGAGCTCCTCAAGGGGACATCATCAACCTAATATATAGGACATGGTTTCCTCCTATAATCAATGACACACCATATAAATAATATCATCTCTCAACTTACCGGGCATATTGATTTAATCCATCTAAATCTCACCCATTGGTAAATCAAAGAAATAAATACTAAGTACATGTGCCCGTTATCATATCGGGATTAAGAGCATGTACAACATAATATCCGAGGTCCAATTCAATTATGTAGTAAGCAATAAATTGAATCACCTCTATGTCGGTCCTGCTCAATACACCTAAGTGTACTAGTGTAACTCTATGTTCAAGACATAACAATACCAAGCTACACTACAACCATGTCAATGGTTTGTCCAATACCATCTTGGTTGTGAGCCTCTACTTATATGCACACCAAGCACTATGTTATCTACAATGTAAAATATTAGACAATATGCACACGTATAATAAATATAAAGTGCAAACAATGATCATGTGATTCTTATTTCAAAATTAAAATGTTCATACAAAAAGAGCTAGACTTTCAGTATACATTCCAACAATCACCCTCTGATCTCTAGGACTATAGAACAAACCACCTTTCGTTCCTCTAGGATAGCCTACGAATAAGTGCACTTCTGTACGAGGTTCCAACTTACCAACTTCTGCCTTCAGCACATGTGTTGGACTCCCCCAAATTTGAATATGTCTCAGACTAGGCTTTCGCCCAGTTCACAATTCTGTGGGAGTAGAAATCACTTATTTAGATAGTACCAAGTTCAGAATATACACTGTCGTATCTAGAGCATACCCCCAGAATGAATCTGGTAACTCAGAATAACTCATCATCGATCTAACCATTTCCATTAGAGTCCTATTCCTTCGCTCCGCTACACCATTCTGTTGGGGTGTGCCAGGTGCAGACAATTGGTATTAAATCTCAGCCTCTGATAAGTAATTCCTAAACTCTCCCAAGAGGTACTCACCACCACGGTCAGATCGTAGTGTTTTGATACTTTTACCTTGATGTTTCTCCACATCAGCCTTGAATTCTTTGAAACTATCAAAGCATTCAGACTTGCGGCGCATCGGGTAAATGTATCCATAACTTGAATAATCATTTATAAAAGAGACAAAATATTCAAAACCACCTCTAGCTTGGATAGACATAGGACCAAAGAAATCAGAATGAACCAATTCCAACACATCTTTGGCTCTATACCCCTTGGCCTTAAAATACCTCTTGGTTATTTTACCTTCCAAGCATGATTCGTAGGTTGGGAAATCTTCCACCACTAATGAACCCAAAAGTCCATCAGCTATTAACCTTTGAATTCTACTTGGGTTAATATGATCTAACCTTAGATGCCAAAGATACATTTGGTTCATTTTGAAAGGTTCTTTTCTCTTATTAGATTTTAAAGATGAGTTATTTACTTCTATTTGCATCGTGAGAGCTTTTGGTTCAAGAGTGTACAAATTACCTACTAGCGTACCAGAACAGATAATCTCTCTATTCCTTTTTATAACAACTCTATCATTAAAAGAAATAGAATATCCATCCAAAACCAATTTAGAAACTAAAATTAAATTCTTTCTAAATGAAGGTACATAAAGATAATTTCTCAGAACCAATGTTTTATTCCTATCAAAAGATAAATAAACATCTCCCACTGCAATAGCCGCCACCTTCATAGCTTTGCCCATGTAGACGGTAATCTCCCCCTCAGCTAGTCGTCTAGTTTACTAGAACCCCTGCAAAGTATTACAGACATGATCAATAGCTTCCGTGCTAGTAATATATGAGAGATGTCCTAAGGCAATCGCCTTATGTATGAACCATTTATATGATAAATGAAGATTCACTATTTGAGTATACATGTTTCATGTATTTGATTGGATCTTAAACTCATTTCAATGTCACGATGCGATTCACAAATGAGAGAATTTGTGATTGGATCACAACTAGTGAGTATCTCTACATGTGTAATTGTGATGTATCGAATTATCCTAGTCGATGAATTGATGGATTTGGACACCATCAATTCAGCCGAGACTAGCACGAGGTATACTCCTTGGTGTATCCAAGCGGTGATTCTCACCGGGGAGACATTGTGATGTCGAGTTAATCGTGGATGCTAGTTATGGTAACTAGTTCATTGGAGTGACCAGCCGTAAGACTTCATATGGTTCTCTGCATATATAGATATGTCAATGAAGTTCTTACTGTGGCTTAAGTGTGATGTTCCTTTGACTTGCGGTATTCAAGTCATCTTGATCATGGAGACTTATGCTTTGACATCTTAAGTAAACATCTCTAAGGAGATGTGGACCCGGGATGATTGGGTATAAGTCGAAGTGATCGAAGGTGTTTGAATAGCCTATAAAGGATTCACTACTCCTTGCGAGGAGATGTATACCCATGGCCTCTCGTCGGATTGTTACTAAAGTCTTTGGCCAAAGCATTACATGTTTAGAGTAAGGTACTCTTCGATACATGTGGAGTAACTAGAATCCGTAGGAAGATGAAATGATACTTGGGCTAGGTGTGACGTAGTCAGCCTAGTGGGGACTGACACAATAGACCATGTCCTGAACCAAGTGGGTATAAGATGAGTGAAGGGAATGGGGCACGATTCATTCGAGCTACTGAAGGGTTTCAGAAATAGTTCTGGATCAACCGTTGATCTTTTCGGTTATTTGGGGATCATGATGTACTACTAGGTGCCACTCATGATCGTTCTATAGTTAATGGTTAATTATAGACGGCCAACATAAACCGAGAACCTATTTGGTCACACGCACAACGAGCGTAATCCAAAGGATTTAAAACGAGCTTGAGAATGAGATTCTCAGACCGAGAGAAACTAGGTTTGGTTGGACCAAACATAAAGCGAGCATGAAATCGTTTTAGTCGCAATGGAAGCGTGGATGGGCCGAGTCTTATGAAGACGTAATGGATGAACCAAAATGGTTTGGTTCTAATCCAATGGAGGAGAATAAACCAAAGGGTTTGGTTTATTTTAAACGAATGAACCAAAAGTTGGTTCGGTTCGTTTTAACTTAAAATAAACCATCATGGGTTGGTTTATTTTAACTTATCTTAATGGAGCGGGTTAACGGGCCTAATGGTTATGATCCAATAACCATTAAGAGAATTAGTTCTCTATAAAAGAGGGCTTAATGGATAATTAAGCCCTAATCCATAAACCCTAGTTGGAGTTGCCGCCCAACCTAGTTGTGCCGCCCAACCTAGGTGTGCCGCCCAAGCTCCTTGGCCGCCCTGCCCTTTGTGTCGGCGTCCAGCTCCTTGCCGGCAATCAAGCTTCAGCCGGTGATCCTCCGGCGACCCTCCGGTGATCTTCCTAGGCCTCGGTGAAAAGGTGAGCACTTGGCTTCCTTGTTTTTGGCCGGCGCCTACTCCTCCACCAAGCTGTCCAGTTTTCTGGACAGCTTCTTCTCCTCTCGTCGGAGCGTCGTTTGGACGACGGTTAGAGCTCCGACAGCGGATAACTTACCAGGGATTCGATCTCCGGTAATCCTCTGAGGTGGAGGATGAAGGATTCGTCAATCGGTTGACGAATACCTCTCCGGAGAAGCGAGTTTTGAGGACTCGTTTTGGATCCGAATTTGGATTCGGATCGTGATCATCTCTCGATCACGTCGTCTTCAACACGAGGCTAGTAACCCGTACGAAGACGAAGCTCGTGGCTTAGCGAAGTCATCCCGAGGAACTCGGCGTGGATACGGATAGATACGATTCTAGCGAGGATCGTTCCGGTTGATGCCGTTCCCGCTACACGTCATACGAAAGGTATAACGTAGATAAATTTCCTTTTATTGCAAATTTAAATTTACGGTTATGTCTACACTTGTTGTAATATGCATGCGTGTGTTGTGTGTGTTGTAATAAATAGGAGTATTTATTATTTTTATTGCTTCATTGTGTTCATGTTTCTGAAACATGATCGAACACACACACGCCACCTTGTGCGGAAATCAAGCGATTGGTATCGAGCCCAGGTTGTGTTTTAAACATAATCGTAAAATGGTTTTGATAGTCATAATGTATTTCTGGAAATTTTCTAATTTTGGAAATTTATAAGTATTTATGGAAAATTTTTAATTTTGGAAAGTCTAGAAGTATTTATGGAAATCTTCCACTTTTGGAAAGTTGGAAGTATTTATGGAAATTGATATTTTCCATAAATAAAATATTTGATTAGATTCTGGAAATTTGTTTCCTAATTTAATCATGATTTGATTTGAAATCAAATCTTAAAATATTTTATTTCCATAAGTAGTTTTAATGATTTAGGAAATTGGTTTCCTAAATAGATTTTCCTTAATCAAATAATTCCATGAATAAAATATGTGATTAGATTTGGAAATTTGTTTCCTAATTTAATTATGATTTGATTTGGAGAATCAAATCTTAAACATATTTTATTTCCATAAATAGTTATGACATATAAGGAAATATATACATGACATAATTGTATGCCATGTAATTGCATTAGATGCATAACATTATGTCATGCGTGTCGTGACATGTAGATGTATGCCATGTATGTCATGCCATGTAGATAATAGTTATTTGCATGCAAAGAGGATGAGACATAAAAACCCTTAAACAATATTAAAGCCTACACCTTCCATTAATATGGTTAGAACCAGAGTTCCGTTTCTTGTTTGGGTTGTTGGACTCTCTCTAAGCCTAGCTCGAACCCGAATATGTTCAAACCATGGAATAGTTTAATACTAATATGGTAAGAGTCAGAGGTCAATCGTTAGCTTTGGTTGTTGTACTCTCTCCAAGCTGGGCTAATTGGTTGAATGCGCTCTAACCATATTAAAACTATTTCTCGATTAATGTGTTGGATTTAACCTGGAGCATCGGCTTGTTGGACTCTCTCCAAGGTCGATGTAAAGGGAGGTGAAGTTGGGTGCTATGCATATGATGCATACTTGTTAATGTGTTAACAACCCGATGTATGTGTGAACATTCAATTAGTTGATAGCACATTGTGATAGTTGCATATACGTGATATGCAATCGGTATAGTTGATACCTACCGTCGTAGTTATGAATGGCTTGTTGGACTCTCTCCAAGGTTGTTCATAACTATGATGGATATCAGCCCATTCGGAGATGGACCTATGATCTCCCGAAGTGATTTTGGGGTTTTGAAATTCGAAAAATGAATGGGATTTATAAATGTATATTGATGCATTTTAAAATCATCTTTCTCATATATGCTCGTTTTGTATTTCTAAGATTGATCATGATGTCTTTGAATTGCGTTCCATTTTGGATTCAAATAAATTGACTGGGTCGAGCTTCTTGAACTGGCTTAGAAGCTTGAGAATTGTTCTCAAGGTTGAAAAACTTGCAAATGTCCTCGAAGCATCTCTTCCCGCCCGTCCTAGTGACAATGCAACTATGGACCTATTGTTGGCCTATCAGAAACATGTGAATGATTCTGAAATGGTGAGTTGCATCATGCTAGCCGCGATGGAACCCAAGCTACGAAAGCAGCATGAGCATATGGATGCTCATATCGTAGTCCTTCATCTTTGTGAGTTGGTTGATGAGCAAGTGAGATTCGAAAGGTTCGAAGTCTCAAAGCTCCTCTTCACCTCTGAGATGCTAAAAGGTTCATCTGTGGTACTGCTCAATATGCTGAAGACTGTGGAGTCTTCTGAGAAGCATGAGCAGGGGACGGTGCTGTTAGTTGATTCCTCGAAGAAAGGTTCTAAGAGGAAGTCAAAGGAACAGCAGAAGGGAAAGAAGAGAAGGGCTAAGAAGGTAGAACTAGCACAAAAGGAAACTTGCCATCATTATGGCAAGGAGAGCCATTTGCGAAGAAAGTGCAAGATTTATCTTGAGTCCGTGAAGAAGGATAAGGCATCGGATGCCCCATCTTCTTCAGAAATCTTCGTTATTGATTGTCATTCTATTTCCTCAAACACTTGGGTATTGGATACTGGGTGTGGCTCACATATATGTAATGACATACATGGGCTAAGGAATAGAAGAAGACTCGTCAAGGGAGAGTCAAATTTACATGTTGGGAATGGAGCAAAGGTTGCTGCACTCGCCATCGGAACGTATTTGTTGAAACTCCCTGCAGGACTTGTCTTAAAACTGGACAATTGCTTTTATGTTCCTTCGTTGATAAAGAACATCATTTCTATTTCTTGTTTAAATAGAAATGGTTACCATTTGACTTTTAGTAACAATTGTTGTTACATAACTTTGAATGGAGTTCTTTATGGGACTGGAACTTTAAGCAATGGTATTTATACGTTGGACGTATCCAGTGACATTTTCAATATCGAAGCGAGCAACAAGCATGCTCGAAAGGATAATCAAATAGACTCCTATATGTGGCATTGTCATCTTGGCCATATAAGCAAGAAATGCATGTCCGAATTACACCGATGTGGAATTCTGGAATCGTTTGAATTGGATTCATACGATACATGCGAATCATGCTTAAAAGGCAAGATGACTAAGTTACCTTTTACTGGAAAAGGTGAACGAGTGGGAGAGTTACTAGGTCTAATACATACTGATGTATGTGGACCTATGTCAACTCAAGCATTAGGAGGCTATAGCTACTTCATTACCTTCACCGATGATCACTCACGATTTGGGTATGTGTTCTTGATGAAACACAAGTCTGAAGCCTTTGAAAGGTTCAAAGAATTCAGAAATGAAGTAGAGAAACAACATGACAAGAGTATTAAAATACTTTGATCGGATCGAGGTGGTGAATACTTAAGTCAAGAGTTTCTTGATTATCTAAGAGACAATGGTATATTGTCTCAATGGACTCCGCCATATACACACCCATAATGGTGTATCGAGAGGCGAATCGGACCTTGTTGGACATGGTCAGTCAATGATGAATCATGCAACTCTTCCCAAGTCCTTTTGGGGCTATGCATGACTGTTTACTTGTTAAATAGAATGCCTACAAGGTAGTCTCAACTACTCCATATGAGATATGGAATAGTAAGAAACCTCATGTATCTTACTTGAAGATATGGGGTTGTCACCTTATGTGAAGCGGACTGTATCAGACAAATTGGATGCTAAGTCTGATAAATGTCTATTTATTGGATACCCTAAGGAAACAAGGGGTTACCAATTCTATCATCCTGTGGAACAAAAGGTGTTTATTTCAAGGCATGCTGTGTTTCTAGAGAAAGAGTTTCTCTTGCAAGAAAGCAGTGGGAGTGGGAGGCTCGAGAGACTCAAATAGACATTGATGAGATACCTGGTGAAGCACAACAGCCGACAACTCATAGTGATGAGCAATCGGCTGGACCTATTGTAACACCACATCTTCGTAGATCTGGTAGAACACGCAATATTCCTGAGAGATATGGATTTCTAGTAAGCGAATCGAACGACGTGTCACTCATTAATGATGAGGAGCCTACCAGTTATGAAGAAGTGCTGACAAGTTCAGAAAGGGATAAGTGGCTTGGTGCCATGAAGTCGGAAATGGATTCCATGTATGAAAACCAAGTTTGGAACTTGGTTGACCCACCTGAAGGCATAAAGCCTATAGGGTGCAAGTGGGTTTTCAAGAAGAAAACCGACATGGATGGTAATGTGATTACCTATAAGGCTAGATTGGTGGCGAAAGGATATCGTCAAAAATAAGGTGTTGATTATGACGAAACCTATTCGCCTGTAGCTATGCTTAAATCCATTCGGATGCTCCTGGGCCATAGCGGCTCATTATGATTATGAGATATGGCAGATGGATGTGAAAACAGCTTTGCTTAATGGAAACCTGCTCGAGGACGTGTATATGATACAGCCTGAGGGTTTCACATCGGTTGATAAAACCAAGATATGCAAATTGCGAAGGTCCATTTATGGATTGAAGCAAGCATCCAGGAGCTGGAATATCCATTTTGATGAGACAATCAAAAAGTTTGATTTCTCACAAAATCCAGACGAACCTTGTGTGTACAAGAAGGTTAGTGGGAGTGCAGTCGTATTCCTAGTATTGTATGTCGATGACATACTACTTATAGGAAACGATGTTTCAATCTTACAGTCAGTGAAGGTTTGGTTATCCAAGACATTCTCCATGAAAGACCTGGGAGAAGCAACCTACATCCTCGGGATTAAGATCTATAGAGATAGATCGAAACGGTTGCATGGTCTTTAACAGTCTACATATATAGACCGGGTGCTAAAGAGGTTTAGCATGTCAGAATCCAAGAAAGGTTTCCTACCCATCAGGCATGGGGTACACCTTTCGAAGTCTATGTGTCCGCGCACAGAAGACGAGAGGATTTGCATGAGTAGGATTCCCTATGCATCCGCAATAGGATCTATCATGTATGCTATGTTATGTACGAGGCCCGATGTATCGTATGCTCTGAGTGTCACGAGCAGATACCAGTCTGATCCAGGAATGGATCATTGGGTGGCTGTTAAGATGATCCTTAAGTACTTAAGAAGAACTAAGGATGCGTTCCTAATATATGGAGAAGGGTACATGGTGATACGTGGGTATAGGATGCGACTCCAATGATTCCATGTCTTATGTCCGGGTATGTATTCACTGGAATGGAGGCAATAAGTTGGAAAGGTTCCAAGCTTGACACTATAGCGGATTACGCCACTAAGCGAATACATTGCGGCTTTAGGCAAAGAAGGCGGTTTGGATCAAGAAGTTCATCTCACGAACTTGATGTGGTCTCATCAATGATCCAAACATGTGCTTCACTGCTATCATCTTATCAGAGAGATCATCAGTAGGAACGAAATACAAATCGAGAAAATTCCCACTGAAAGGAACTTAGCGGATCCCTTGACTAAGGCATTACCTCAAAATAAGTTTGAGGGTCATGTTCGAGCTTATGGTATTGGATACCGTAGCGATTGGCATTAGGCCAAGTGGGAGTCTGTTAGTAATATATGAGAGATGTCCTAAGGCAATCGCCTTATGTATGAACCATTTATATGATAAATGAAGATTCACTATTTGAGTATACATGTTTCATGTATTTGATTGGATCTTAAACTCATTTACTGAATGTCCACGATATGATTCACAACATGAGAGAATTTGTGATTGGATCACAACTAGTGAGTATCTCTACATGTGTAATTGTGATGTATAGGAATTATCCCTAGTCGATGAATTGATGGATTTGGACACCATCAATTCTGTCGAGACTAGCACGAGGTATATTCCTTGGTGTATCCAAGCAGCTGATTCTCACTGGCTGGAGACATTGTGATGTCCGGAGTTAATCGTGGATGCTAGTTATGGTAACTAGTTCATTGGAGTGACCAGTCGTAAGACTTCATATGGTTCTCTGCATATATAGATATGTCAATGAAGTTCTTACTGTGGCTTAAGTGCGATGTTCCTTTGACTTGCGGTATTCAAGTCATCTTGATCATGGAGACTTATGCTTTGACATCTTAAGCAAACATCTCTAAGGAGATGTGGACCCGGGATGATTGGGTATAAGTCGAAGTGATCGAAGGTGTTTGAATAGCCTATAAAGGATTCACCACTCCTTGCGAGGAGATGTATACCCATGGCCTCTCGTCGGATTGTTACTAAAGTCTTTGGCCAAAGCATTACATGTTTAGAGTAAGGTACTCTTCGATACATGTGGAGTAACTAGAATCCGCAGGACGAGGAAATGATACTTGGGCTAGGTGTGACGTAGTCAGCCTAGTGGGGACTGACACAATAGACCATGTCCTGAACCAAGTGGGTATAAGATGAGTGAAGGGAATGGGGCACGAATCATTCGAGCTGCTGAAGGGTTTCAGAAATAGTTCTGGATCAACCGTTGATCTTTTCGGTTAATTGGGGATCATGATGTACTACTAGGTGCCACTCATGATCGTTCTATAATTAATGGTTAATTATAGACGGCCAACATAAACTGAGAACCTATTTGGTCACACGCACAACGAGCGTAATCCAAAGGATTTAAAACGAGCTTGAGAATGGGATTCTCAGACCGAGAGAAACTAGGTTTGGTTGGACCAAACATAAAGCGAGCATGAAATCGTTTTAGTCGCAATGGAAGCGTGTATGGGCCGAGTCTTATGAAGACATAATGGATGAACCAAAATGGTTTGGTTATAATCCAATGGAGGAGAATAAACCAAAGGGTTTGGTTTATTTTAAACGAATGAACCAAAAGTTGGTTCGGTTCGTTTTAACTTAAAATAAACCATCATGGTTTGGTTTATTTTAACTTATCTTAATGGAGCGGGTTAACGGGCCTAATGGTTATGATCCAATAATCATTAAGAGAATTAGTTCTCTATAAAAGAGGGCTTAATGGATAATTAAGCTCTAATCCAAAAACCCTAGTTGGAGTTGCCGCCCAACCTAGTTGTGCCGCCCAACCTAGGTGTGCCGCCCAAGCTCCTTGGCCGCCCAGCCCCTTGTGCCGGCGTCCAGCTCCTTGCCGGCAATCAAGCTTCAGCCGGTGATCCTCCGGTGACCCTCCGGTGATCTTCCTAGGCCTCGGTGAAAAGGTGAGCACTTGGCTTCCTCGTTTTTGGCCGGCACCTACTCCTCCACCAAGTTGTCCAGTTTTCTGGACAGCTTCTTCTCCTCTTGTCGGAGCATCGTTTGGACAATGGTTAGAGCTCCGACAGCGGATAACTTACCGGGGATTCGGTCTCCGGTAATCCTCTGAGGTTGAGGACGAAGGATTCGTCAATCGGTTGACGAATACCTCTCCGGAGAAGCGAGTTTTGAGGACTCGTTTTGGATCCACATTTGGATTCGGATCGTGATCATCTCTCGATCACGTCGTCTTCAACACGAGGCTAGTAACCCGTACGAAGACGAAGCTCGTGGCTTAGCGAAGTCATCCCGAGGAACTCGGCATGGATACGGATAGAGACGATTCTAGCGAGGATCGTTCCGGTTGATGCCGTTCCCGCTACACGTCATACGAAAGGTATAACGTAGATAAATTTCCTTTTATTGCAAATTTAAATTTACGGTTATGTCTACACTTGTTGTAATATGCATGCGTGTGTTGTGTGTGTTGTAATAAATAGGAGTATTTATTATTTTTATTGCTTCCGCTGTGTTCATGTTTATGAAACATGATCGAACACACACACGCCGCGGTGCCGAAAATCCAAACATTCCGTATCTACACACTAGTTGTCGGTAGATAACACTGCTAAACATGTTTCAACGACTAGACCAAAAGATATACCTTTGTTCTGCTTCCGGTTGGGGCAGTCAGCCTTCCAATGTCCAGTCTGCTTGCAAGTAAAGCACTTGCCTTTCAGCTTCTTCACTTCTCCCTGAGATCCTCCTGCCACCTTTGCTCCATCTTGTTTCTTCTTCTTCTTGTCTTTCGGCTTAGAAGTAGAAACCTTTTGAGCAACCATGGCCTGAGCCTGAGAACTCTGATGAAAAAACCCTTATTCTGTCAGAAGCTCTACCAACGAATACAACCTCTTATTCATGTTGTAGTTCAGGCGAAACTACTCAAAACTCCTAGGTAGATATTGGAGAATGATATCGACCTAGGTTTCCCCATCGATCTCAGCTCCAAGGACTTCCAGCTCATTCAAATGAGCCATCATCTTGAGAACATGATCCCTCATGGGTGTTCCCTCAACCATGATGGTCGTCATCAAGTTCCTCATGGATTCCTGCCTAGCAGCCCAATTCTGGTGTCTGAAAAGTTCCTTGAGATTGAGCATCATGTCGTAAGAAGTAGGTATGGCTTGATGTTGATGTTGCAATACATTTGACATAGAAGCAAAAATGTAACACCGCGCCATCTAATCAGCCTTGATCCACTTCTTATAACTCTCTTTCTCCTTTTCTCCAGAATGATCCGTAGGCTTAGGACACTCTTCGAGAAGTACATACTTGTACTCCTCAGTAGACAAGACTATATCTAGATTCCTTTTCCAATCCACATAGTTAGGTCCAGTAACTTTATTTTCCTTCAGTATCATAACAAGTGGGTTGAAAGTCATTTTTTGAAAAACCTAAGAATCACATAGATCAAAACATTATATTTCAAAAATTTATTGATTCCTCAAACAATAAAATTTTAAAATCAACCAACACCTCAAAACAACGAGAATATCGTATGCCACAATAGTGTGGATGTATATGAATTCTACATTTGTAAGAGGAGATTTTACCCATTAATTTTATTATCCTGTCAACCTTACTTTTTGACAAATAAAATTAATAGTTGGTTCCTCTTCGTCCCTACAAATAAAAGTAGTGACTCTGATGGGGGGGATACTTTTATTTTCATCTAAGTGTTCACCATTCCTTGATGCTAAGGGAATTGTCTCGGATTATGTGCCTTCCGATGGGGAAGTACACACTCTCCTAAATTACTTCATATAATTATATTTGACCTAGTGATCCGCAAAATAAACTCATCCGATGGGGAGGAAAGCACTCAAACGTGCAAGTTTGTTTGCATCACATGTCAAATTGTAATGGAGGCCATGAGAATTTTTTTAAAAAATATATCCCTCTCCCACTTAGTAATTTAAAATGAGGAATTTTCCAAGCACACAACATGCATATCAACAAGAAGCAATAAATATAAAAAATATTTTACAACTATTATGACTTTGGTTTTCCAATTTGTCTCCCGTCGTGTCGTCATCTCGTCCACTCCTCCATACACCATGTACAAGCCATCCGGAGATCCGAGCCGAGAACAATTATTTTAATTTACATCCATCGATCCTATACTCTACAAAGGAGTGTACATGAAATCTAGATCGAAAGTAAACTAAAATAAAAGTGTGGCTAAATAATGCGATAATTACAAAAATTAAATACTAGCCTCGTCAACCCCGAGGATCCAAATAATATTACAATTACACACATCCAATCACATACACACACATATGGCCATAATAGTTGGATTTTATGCCTGCAACCAAAAAGTTAGCCTACGCACATCCTATTATTATCAAGCACACAAAATATATAATAAGTGCATAAAAGTAATCGAATCCTAAACACACAAAATAGGAAACCGTGGCTCTGATACCACTTGAAGGGGTTCGAAGCTTTGCTTCCCACTTCAACTTGGTCGCTTGTGCATGGCGATCCTATCTATGTCCCTGGATTAAAAAAAATAATCCTTGATGAAGATGGATTATCATCGTGCTATTCGATTCGAGTGGTCTCTTGAACAAACTTGTTGTTCAAGCAACCTAACTCTTTTCCTTGATTAGCCATGGAATAGATGATGTACGGATCACCGGTTTTTGTGTTTATCTTTGGGGTGCAAGTAAATTAGCCACATACAATTACATACAAATTGCATAGACAAGAAAGAAACCAAAACAAGGATTATACCTCTTGTTTACCTCTTAATCTTTTATTGTATGACCTATCCTCATCTTGAACGTTGTGTGGGCAACGATCCTCTAAGAGTTGAAGCCTCCTAGATCGCATTCTTCCCTTCCTTGCTCACTCCAAACAAAGGAAAGAATACCAAACACTTCTTCTCCTATCTAGAGCCGACCACCAAGCTCCTAGCTAGGTTGTTGCCGTCGGCCAAGGAGAGGAAGAAGGAAAGGTTGCACCGGCCCTTTCCAATGGAGAAGGAACCGTCGGCCAAAGGAGGAGGGTGAAGGACTTTGGTCAAATGAGGAAGAAGAAGAGGGGCGCCGTCTAGACCTTAGGAATATAGGAAAAACAAAACTTTAACTCTTCCACTTGTTGCCGCCCAAAGCTGCTCTAAACCCTAGTCGCCCAAGCCAATGGAAGCAAACCCTAGAATTCCAATTCTATTTTCCGCCCAAGCCAATGGAAGAAAACCCTAGAATTCCAATTTTATTTGCCTCCCAAGCCAATGGAAGCAAACCCTAATCTCCAAAGATTAGTTTTTGTTGGATCGAGAAGCGTCGCTAGAGGGGGGGTGAATAGCGAGCATAAATCTTTTCGTTCGTTCGTTCGATACCTGAGTAAGCACAACGGAAAATAAAGAGACACATTTATTTTACTTGGTTCACAACACAGCGGTTGCTACTCCAAGGCCCTATCGGTTCTAGACCGTGTACGGAGGGAAAAGCACTATAACGTCTCCTTCTCATTGGAGGTAGGAGACAACGATCACAAAACTGAATGTACGAGGATGAGGCAACAAGCCTACCTCACCTCATTATGAATAAAAACAAAGAATACAATAGAATATGTTTACTTGTTGCTGCTGCTGACGAAGAGGATGAGAACTTGTCATTGTGTCGGCATTTTGACGATGTCAGAGCGTCGGCATTGTAGGAGCACTTGAGAATAAACTTGATGATGATTGGAGTTGGAATCCACCCCTCCTTGTATATATTTTGGCCTCTGAATTTGTCTCCTCATCTTTCAGAACAGATCACGAAGTTGTACAAATTTTATCGCGAAGTGGCCGCGTCAAACCTTATCCGTTTTGACCTAGCACAAAGGTTGATTCATCACCATCAGTCGACTGATGCCTCCCATCAGTCGACTGATGAGCATTAGTCGACTGCCCAATGTCCAGTAGTCGACTGCTAGCCTGGCCACTTCCCTGCAGTAAGAGGTTAGCTTGAAAAATGAAAAATGCGATGGTTTCTAACCGTCCGATCTAAACTTAGACCTTCCATAGGAAGTCTTAGTTGGATCACCTCCTACGGTCGTCCCCGTACAAAGGACACAACCTTACCATCTCTCACTCACACGAGCTTACCTCGATACTTTGTAGCTCTCGCTTCCGGCCTTCTACTCGATTCCTTCGGCTGCCTCCGAAGTCACTCGAGTGTCGCCCAACCACTGCGGCTTCCTCCGGGTGTCGCTAGCCTTCAACTCCAGCTTTAGCACTTTTTTGCACACTCGATTTAGCTCGTGAGATAACGATGTAAACTAAACTTTGTGTCTTTGCCATAATCAAAACACAGGTTCGATTATCTAGTGCCCCTGCACCAACAATCTCCCCCTTTTTGATCTATGGCAAACCAACATAAATTTAAGGGAAATCAAAGCATAAAACAAGTATAGTAGATGATGAATGTCATTCCCAAAAACTCCCCCTTAACCCTAGGTGAGTTTTGAAAGAGATACTTTAGTTTTCAAAATCAAATTTTGTGTTACTCCCCCTTAACTTTCGCTCTTCTCAAAATCAAATTTTGTGTTACTCCCCCTTAACTTTCGCTCCTCTCCCCCTTTTGCCATAAATAAAAAAAAAATTGGGGTTTTTGAATAAAATAGGGGTTTAAAAACAATATTGTTTATGCATGCATCTAGATAAATCAAATATGAGTCCAAGCATGCGTCTAGCAGTAGTTAGATAGATTGGTTCAAGGTGCGTCCCTCTATACCAATAATCTAAAGGTTTGTAATATAACCCTTATGGTTAGTTTGCTCTCTCCCTTAGTCAAATATATGAAGTATAAGAGATGTAGGGGGCGCTAAACTTTGGCCTAAGAGTTGTTAAGTACAATAGTTGAGAAAATAAGTAGTATTTTGAAGAGGTTATATTTCAATTATCCTTAACATCTCACCCATTATATGTGTCTCAGAAGTTGTTCACCTTATATGTTTTGTGAGATGATTTGAAATTGATTAAAGATAGTCAACCTTGGGTTAGATTCGGATTTAACCTTTAGATTGTTAAGTAACTTTTCGAGAAATTGGCTTCCAGGTCGTGGCGAGGCACAGGGGCCTTCTTTGATCGGAACAATGACCACTTCCCTAGACAAAGCTAAATTCAAGAATATATCACTTAAGTCACATAGGGTTACTTCCTGGTCTAACTAGTTTAGGATACGGCGAGGTAGCTTCAGCTAGTTCCATTCGGTTAAGTGCACCAAGCTAGATACGCCTTATCTAGCTCGAATACACGAGACTTTGTTTCCCTAACGTACTATCATCTCGGCGCATCCTGATACTATGATGTCAAGTGTTGACTAACTATTTTCCCTATCTAGACATTCTTAAAATTAAAGTAAAATATTCAATGATTTTGCTAAGTAAGAGGGTATACTATTTTAGTGTTAGATCCCCCTGGACCATTGAACCAATATGGTCTATTCAAAAAATGAACTTGATCCTGGGGAATCCAAAACATATTAGTCCATATATGTGAGTTCAATAAAACCTTTGGGACCCATGCTTGGACTCTTTGATGACTATGATTTACGTAAACATATAAGACCTATTCGTAGTCTTTGACTTAAATCTGAGCCCGACTTTATTGTACACGACTCTTTGAGTTCCAAGTAGTCGATTAAGGTTCTTAGATCCCAACGTGAACCTTTCCAACCTAGCCTCAACCTCTTGAACTCGGTCTTTCAAGAGAGAATTCTCCTCCTCAAGTTTTTCAATTTGGGTTGAGTTTCCCTCTTGAACTTGACTAGTTGAAGAGGTTAAGAGTAGCCTCTAGCTTGAGGGTTTCAACCTCCTCAAGTAACGACTCAACCCTAGACTCGAACTTAGTTAATTTCCTAGTAAGCACTTTAATTATATTGTAAAGTGTATGAATTAGTGAGCGACTAACCTTAATTTTCTCTTTTGATCCGGCTTTGAGTTGCTTCTCGAAATAGTCCTCGAGTTCGGAGTGGGTGTTGTAATTGGATTAAGATTTGGACTCTAACTCAGACTCTTCGGGTCTTGCCATGCATGCTTGTAGGGAGTCGCTTCGGAGGCTCATTGGCTCCCATGTCCCCGGATTAAAATTTTCACTAATGAAAAGATTAATCCGGATGGGATAGATTCCTTAGCAACACCATTTTGTCGTCGTGCTAACAACTTGAGTGGTCGCTTGACCAAACTAGTTGTTCAAGCAACACAACTCTTCTAGTTGGTTAGCCGCGGAAGAGATGATGGACGGATCGCCGGTTTTTGTGTTTGTCTTCGGGGTCCATGATTATACAACATATTTACTAATTCACACATGCATAATCAAAACATAAAAGAACATGCTCAGATCTGTAAATAAAGTTAAAATAACTTTATACCTTACGATCTTCTACGGTATGTCCTATCCTTCTCGTGGATGACGTGTGGACGAAGATCCTCCATGAGTAGAAGCCTTCTAGATCGCTTTCTTCTCTACCTTGTCCGCTGCGAACAAAGAGAAGAACTTGTTGGGGATCGATTGACCGGCTAGAGGGGGGTGAATAGCCCTCGTTCGTTGGATGCCGTATTTTGCTCGTCTACGAAAACGTTAGCGCAAGCGGAAGCAATAAACTAAGACAAGCAAATAGAAATAAAACAAAGACAATACAAACACGGAGATGTAATGTGGTTCACGGCTACGCCGCTAATCCACGGTCCGATTCGTCCACGGTGAATCACTCCGCAATCTATCCACTAGATCTCTCCTTTGCACAAAACTAGGTGGAGGTAACCTCTTTACAACAACACTCCTCTTACAAATATAATGAAAATAAGCTTGGGTAAGAGGATGGAAAGCTTTAGGGAACTTTGGGAGAGTGTTAGAGTATAAGCATTAGCCTCCCAAAGCCTTACCCCCTTCCTTTTTATAGAGAAAGAGGGTTTCTTCCCGTTGACAGATCGATCGTGATGGCACCCATCGATCGGCTAGATCGCTGCCCAATAACGACCGCTTTCCACATTGGATACTATCCAGCGATCGCATCGATCGATGATGGCACCCATCGATCGGCCCGATGTCAACGATCGAGTCCTCAACGAGGTTGACTTCATTCGTGCGTGCTGCGGTGACATCGATCGGCCGCCATCCCTTGGCGATCGGTGATCAACTCATCATCGATCGGCCCATCTTTGGCGATCGGTGATCAACAATTCAACCACATTAGACCGGTCGATCGACCCATCGACTGAGCGATCATTGCCATGACATGGCGATCGGCGGTCGAAAACTCATCCGACACTTGGCCAAATGGCCAAGTTTCACCTAAGAGCTACCCTTCCCGGGTTACAATCGCTCACTCTCATCCCTCGGAGTCCCTCGCCTTTGAAGTTCTCTTCGTTCATGGCCACGTCCCTCGGCAGCATCAGGCGCACGGCTCTGCAATGCTCCTTCGCGTCTCTTGCCTCGAAGTCTACTTCCTCCGGCTTCACTCCAAGCTCCTCGTCCGGCGGTCCCTCGGATGCTCCAAGCGCACGGCTTCCGCAAAGCTATCCTTCACCGACTCAAGGCACGAGTCATGAGATGTGAAACTCGCCATGGCTCCATGTGCGAATTACTAAGTCCTGCATGACTTCAACGCACATATCAAATCAACATATCAAACTAACTTAAACCCTTTGCCACATCATCAAAACCATATTACGGCAAGAGATTGCCCTAACAATCTCCCCCTTTTTGATGTGTGGCAATCCGTTTAAGTTAGGTAAAAACATTTGATATAAATTTTAAGGAAAGAAAGCATGTAAACATAATCATGATATAGCAACATGCAACTCCCCCTTAATCCATGAAACTCTCTATGTAAATTTCTCCCTATCATAAATTTCTCCCCCTTTTATAATTAACTTAAACATAATATTTTCTCCCCCTTTGACACCATCAAAAAGATTATCACTAAGTTAAAAACACATGGCATCAAGTCTAATAGAAAGAAAATACCACAAGTTGATTTAAAATTCGGAATTCAGCCTTTACTGGTCTGATATTCAGGCCATCAGTCGACTGGTTCAGATACCAGTTGACTGACACGTGAATTTCGGGATTTTCTAATTTTCAGACCGAATTTCAGAAATGCATTAAAAATTCTAGAAAATTCAAAAAATCATGAAATTTGGGGAACACATTTCTTTTAAGTATATCTATCAGTGAAAAATATGTTTTCATGAAAAATCATTATATTTCCATGTATTTTCCAAAAATCCAAAAGCTTTAAAAACTACTAGGTTTTTGATCATAAGAGTATCCATTTTAACACCTAGTCTTGCATCCAATTGTTTCAAAACATGAATACATATATTTTAAAGTAAGAAATTGTTTTGAAAACATATGAAATATCCAACCATGATCTTTGGGAAATATGTCTATGAATTAAACATAAGCCTTCCCCATGATTGGTCTATTATTGCTATTTTGATACTTTAAATGACCATCTAAATGTCATAGGCATTAGTGAACATTTGTATCATCCTAACATCTCACTCATGCTAAGTTTTCAATCAAGGTAGCCTATGGTGAGTGTGAGATGCATCCTAGGGGGTATTTGTATATACTTAACCAATATGTTCAGGCAATTCTATCATGGTTAAGTGTCAACCTAATAATCCTCATGATCATAAAGACATATATGAATGAATTCTACATTATGATCATGAAACTCATGTATTCATCAAATAATAGTCATGCATTAGGTATTATATGATGATAATAAACAAAGTATTACCTAAAGCATGATTCAAACCTATTTCTTATGATAACGTGCCAAATTTCAAAAACATAAATCATGATTGTAAATATACATAGGAATTACATCAATCATCATGATTTAAGCATTATTATCTATTTATGGGTACGTTATCATCACCCAACACTATCTAAAAAATGGTGTCCCGTCATCCTAAGTCAACCAAAATATGATATAGGTTAGGTCCATGTGGTTGACTACCCTAGGGTTATTCTAACCCTTAAAGATGGATTTTTGAACCCAAAATAAGTTCTTTCCTATTGGGTTCACTAGATATTCCTTGGGGATCCATTTTCTAGCAATTACTTTCTTTTTATCTTGTCCCCTAGCTATTAGGCATTTGTAGGCCTTTTCATTTTTCTTTTCCTTATATCCTAGGCCTTTTTTGTTAAAACTTGCTCTTTGGCTCCCTATGATCATATTTAATGTGTTGGAGCCAATTGTGAATTTCTCTAGGGCTTTGGTTAAATAATCTACCTTTTCCCTTAAAGCCCTATTTTCCTCTATGCATGCATCATTAACATCCAAAGGCATATAGTCATGTGAGCATGCATCATCATGGCAAGAAGAAACATTATCATTTAAGCATGCTTTTTCTAGTTTTTGTTCTAAATCCTTAATTTGATTAAGCATGCTTTTATTTTTCTTTTTCATGCCAAATAACTCCTTAGTTAAACTAGAAATTATGGAAACTATTTTCTTAGGAGAGGCTTTCGTTACCATAGTTTCCATATCCTCTTCTTCTTCTTCGGATGAGGAGGATGTAGAAGCTCCCCCTTCATTTGAGCTCTCCCCACTTGTGCTTGATTCTTCATTTGAGGAGGAGGAACAATCCGAGTCATGAAAAGCCATTAGTGCTAGGTTGGAGTAGACATGGTCTTCTTCTTCGGATGAGGATGAAGAGGCAAGGTCATCCCATGTCTTGGCTTTGAGTGCCATGGCCTTCCCTCTTCATTTTGCCTTCTTTTCTTCTTCCTTTTTCTTGCTTCCCTTCTTCTTCCTCTTTTCTTCTTTCTTTTTCTTATCTTCCTTGCTCTTGTTTAGGAGGGGACAATTATCCCTTATATGTCCCTCTCCTTGGCAATTATAGCATATGACCTTCCCCCTTGGTCTTCTATTCCTATCATGAGATTTATCAAATCTAAGATTCTTAAATGCACGCCTTACCTTCCTTACCATGTAGGCTTCTTCCGTGCTATCCATGGAGGAGGTAGAGGCTTCATCGGATGAGGAGGAAGGGACTTCCATCTTCTTCTTCCCCTTGTTCGCTATCAAAGCTACTCCTCTTGAGGGTTGGATTCTAGGCTCTTCTTGTATTCCTTCTAGCCTAGTTTCATGAAGCTCCATTGTTGAGAAGAATTCCTCCAAGGTGCTTACTTCTAAGTTCTTGGAGATATAAAATGAGTCCACCATGGAGCTCCATTTTGAGGACCGGGGAAAGGCATCTATGGCCTTCATTACCATATCCCGGTTGGAAAGCTTTTCACCTACACTTGTTAAACCGGTTAGAATTTCCTTAAATCTAGAGTGTAGGGATTTTACCTTCTCTCCCTTTTCAAGTTTGATATTGGACAATTGGGAGCGAAGAACGTCTCTCCTTGCTAGCTTTGCCTCGGATGTGCCTTCATGGATTTCTATTAGTTTCTCCCACATTTCCTTGGCGCTAGCACACTCTCCTATCCTATTGACTTCTTGTTGAGGGAGGACATTGTATAGGTGGTGCTTGGCCTTTGAATTTGCCAAGTATTCTTCTCTTTGCCTCTTGCTCCACCTCGATTTCTCCAATGGCTCCCCATCCTCGTTCCTAGGCAACTCGAAACCGTTTTCCATTATTAATAGAATTTCAAAGTCGGTTTCGAAGAATACCTCCATTCGCTTCTTCCACCAAGCGAATTCGCCATCGAACTTCGGTGGATGGATATTTGAGCCAGCCATTTTGAAAATTTGCTTGTTGTGGCGGTTAGTCCTCGACAAGCTTTCCTTGGCTCTGATACCACTTGTTGGGGATCGATTGACCGGCTAGAGGGGGGTGAATAGCCCTCGTTCGTTGGATGTCGTATTTTGCTCGTCTACGAAAACGTTAGCGCAAGCGGAAGCAATAAACTAAGACAAGCAAATAGAAATAAAACAAAGACAATACAAACCGTTGGTTCTAGGGATTTAATCTCCACCGTCGGATCTAGGGTTTTATTCCAACTGTCGGATCTAGGGTTTCATCCCAACCGTCAGATCTAGGATTTCATCCCAACCGTTGGATCTAGGGTTTCATCCCAACCGTCGGATCTAGGGTTTTATCCCAACCGTCGGATCTAGGGATTTAATCCTAACCGTCGATTCTAGGGTTTCATCCTAACCATCGGATCGTAGGGATTTAATCCCAACCGTTGGTTCTAGGGTTTCATCCTAACCATCGGATCTTAGGGATTTAATCCCAACCGTTGGTTCTAGGTTTTGTTTTATATTCTTGGATCTAGACTTCACAAGGATTATATTAGGCTATGATAGGGACCACAAGGAGGAGTTGGGTCTTGGCCACCCGATGGATCGGAACCACACTAACATGATCCATCAATGATGTTCCATTCCACTAGAGGATCATCATTGAACTACCTCACCAACCCCCATAAATTAATATGGGCTCCATATATTATTCGTACATTAATCTCCCCGTATTTAAGATATCGAATGTCCGTCAATTAATTGATTTACTGACCATCAATTAATTAACATCTAATTCCTCGAGTAGTACCACTCAACCTTATCATCACGTTGACTAAGTCAACCAGCTGGGTTTACATGATGAACTTTATGAGCTCCTCAAGGGGACATCATCAACCTAATATATAGGACACGGTTTCCTCCTATAATCAACGACACACCATGTAAATAATATTATTTCCCAACTTACCGGGCATATTGATTTAATCCATCTAAATCTCACCTTTGGTAAATCAAAGAAATAAATACTAAGTACATGTGCAGATTATTATATCGGGATTAGAGCATGTACTGACATAATATCAGAGTCAGATTCAATTATGTAGTCGATACTAAATTGAATCACCTCTATGTCGTCTGCTCAATACACCTAAGTGTACCAGTGTAACTCTATGTTCAAGACAAAACAATACCAAGCTACACTACAACCATGCCAATGGTTTGTCCAAAACCATCTTGGTTGTGAGCCTCTACTTATATTTTACAAGGAACTGATAACATGATCTTCTGTGCCACACCAATCACCATGTTATCTACAATGTAAAATATTAGACAATATGCACACATATAATAAATATATAAAGTGCAAACAATGATCATGTGATTCTTATTTCAATATAAAATGTTCATACAAGAAGAGCTAGGCTTTCAGTATACATTCTAACAATCTCCCACTTATACTAAAAGACTATGCCGTCATCACTCTGCCATACATCTGATCCCCATGTCCTCCACATGCCTATCAAACACTTTCGCTGGAAGGGCCTTAGTGAATGGATCCGCCAGGTTATCCTCTGATGCAATCTTGGCGACAGCAACTTCCCCTCGCTTTACGATCTCTCGTATAAGGTGGTACTTGCGCTCTATGTGTTTACTTGCCTTATGGGCTCGTGGTTCCTTCGAGTTTTCAACTGAACCACTGTTATCACAATAAATTGTGATAGTTCTGGGCAAACCAGTAATCACATCTAAGTCCATCAAGAAGTTCCTGAGCCACACAGCTTCCAAGGCTGCCTCAGAGGCTGCCACATACTCAGCTTCCATGGTAGAGTCCGCCACGCATTTCTGCTTGACACTCCTCCATACTATGGCTCCACCTCCAAGAGTAAACACAAACCCCGAGGTAGACTTACTCTTGTCCCTATCTGATTGGAAATCCGAATCCGTGTAACCCACAGGAACTAATTGATCTGCCCGGTAAACCAGCATATAATCCCTAGTCCTTCTCAGGTACTTCAATATATGCTTTACCGCAGTTCAATGTCCCTGTCCAGGATTACTCTGATATCTGCTAACCATGCCCACGGCAAAGCAGATATTCGGTCTCGTACATAGCATAGCATACATAAGGCTTCCTACTGCCGAAGCATAAGGAACCACCTTCATGTCCTCTATCTCCTTTGATGTTTTGGGACACATCTCTTTAGATAAAAGAACTCCATGCCTAAAAGGTAGAAAACCTTTCTTGGAGTTCTGCATGCTAAAACGAGCAAGGATAATGTCAATGTATGAAGCTTGAGACAAGCACAACATTCTTTTCTTGCGATCCCTTATAACTTTGATCCTAAGGATGTGTCCCACTTCTCCCAAGTCCTTCATATCAAACTGTTTGGACAACCATACCCTTACGTCTGATAACACTTTGATATTGTTGCCAACTAACAAAATGTCATCTACGTATAGTACAAGAAACACCACTACTTTTCCGTCACATCTCTTGTATACACAAGGCTCATCCGGACTTTGAATAAATCCATATGACTGGATTACCTCATCAAAGCGGATGTTCCAAGATCTAGAAGCTTGCTTCAATCCATAAATGGACCGATTAAGCTTACATACAAGATGCTCTTTGCCTTTAGCAATGAATCCCTCTGGTTGCCACATATAGATGTTCTCCTCAAGACTTCCGTTAAGGAAAGCTGTCTTGACATCCATCTGCCAAATCTCATAATCCATATGAGCAGCTATAGATAAGAGAATCCGGATAGACTTAAGCATAGCTACCGGCGAAAAGGTCTCATAATCGATACCCTCTTTCTGAGTATACGCTTTCGCAACAAGCCTAGCTTTGAAGGTCTCAACCTTCCCGTCTACTCCTCTCTTTCTCTTGTAGATCCACTTGCATCCAATGGTTTTTACACCATCGGGTGGCTCTACTAGCACCCAGACCTGATTAGAATCCATAGATTCTATCTCTGAATTCATCGCTCTTTGCCAAGATACCGCATCTCTATCTTGGATTGCCTCATCATATGTCCAGGGATCAGGTTCATGTTCACCAGGGACTAAGTCCGAAGACTCCCCCAAAAACATGAATCTATCGGGTTGTCTAACAACCCTCCCACTATGATGAGGTGCCTCCTGTGTATGCTCTGTGACACGCGGTGCAGTGACTTGTGGTGTCTCCTCTTGTACCGGTGGTACTGAAGTCGGGACTTCCCCTGTCAACTCCTCAAGAACAATTCTACTCTTGGGCTTGTGGTTCATTACATAATCCTCCTCTAGAAATCTAGCGTTCGTGCTAACGATCACCCTCTGATCTCTAGGATTATAAAACAAACCAGCTTTCGTTCCCTTAGGGTAGCCAACAAACATGCACATACATGCGAGGTTCCAACTTATCAAGATCGACTTTCAAAGACATGTCTTTGGACTCCCTATATCCGAATATGTCTCAGACTAGGCTTTCGCCCAGTCTAAAATTCTAAAGGGGTAGAAGGTACTGATTTAGATGGAACCAAGTTCAGAGTGTACATTGTTGTATCCAGTGCATGCCCCCACAATGAAACAGGTAACTCAGAATAACTCATCATCGATCTGACCATCTCCATAAGAGTCCTATTCCTTCGCTCCGCTACACCATTCTGCTGGGGTGTGCCAGGTGCAGACAATTGGGATTGAATCTCAGCCTCTGATAAGTAATTCCTAAACTCTCCCAAGAGGTACTCGCCACCACGATCAGATCGTAATGTCTTGATACTTTTACCTTGATGGTTCTCCACATCAGCCTTGAATTCTTTGAACCTGTCAAAGCATTCAGACTTGCGGCGCATCAAGTAAATGTATCCATACCTTGAATAATCGTTTATAAAAGAGACGAAGTATTCAAAGCCACCTCTTGCCTGGATAGACATAGGACCGCACAAATCAGAATGAACCAATTCTAGCACATCTTTGGCTCTATACCCCTTGGCCTTAAGAGGCCTCTTGGTCATTTTACCTTCCAAGCAAGATTCGCAGGTTGGGAGATCCTCCACCACTAATGAACCCAAAGGTCCATCAGCTATCAACCTTTGAATTCTACTTAGGTTAATATGACCAAGCCTTAGATGCCAAAGATATGTTTGGTTCATTTGCGAAGGTTCTTTTCTCTTATTAGACTTAGAAGATGAGTTATTGATTTCTATATGCATCGTGGGAGTTTTTGGTTCAAGAGTATATAAATTGCCAACCAATGTACCAGAACAGATAATCTCCCTGTTCCTTTTTATAACCACTTTGTCATTAAAAGTAACAGAATACCCATCCAGAAACAATTTAGAAACTGAAATTAAATTCTTTCTAAAAGTAGGTACATAAAGACAATTTCTCAAAACCAAAACTTTATTCTTATCAAAAGATAAATAAACGTCTCCCACTGCAATAGCCGCCACCTTTGAAGCATTGCCCATGAAGATGGTAATCTCTCCCTCAGCTAGTCGTCGGGTTTCCTAGAACCCCTGCAAATTGTTAGTGAAAGCCCTAGAGCCAATCATGTGATGATTGTTGTATGGACTTTATTGTATCATATTCCTATTTATAAAGGCATGGTTATTATATTTACTTGTATTGGTGCCAAATAACTAAATATAATAATGTCCTTGAGTAGTAGGTTCTTATCTATATCAATAGATTTGTTGAATCGATAATGAGATGATATAGAGAACACTACTCTTAATCATTCCTAGTCAAGTATTAACATTCAGGGACAATGTTAATGCGTAGAGACTAGCATGTAGGTCAACAAGATGACTTGATCTCACAAGTCATGGATATGAGATATCAAGTTGACACATGGGTATGCATTGGAGAATGTATCGAATGACCCGCCATGAGAAAGTATCATGGATCGTTATATGAGTGTCATATACTTTCTCATGTGGCTATTAGTATGACTATTAGTCCTTAGACCTGAAGTCACCATGGTTCCCTACATAAGGAGTTGCATACTTTGGCTTCGTCAAACGTCACCCGTAAATGGGTGGACTATAAAGGCGATTACTGGGTATGTAACAAATTATGAGGAGGGATGTGAGTGATGTAGATGGGATCTATCCCTCCTATATGACGGGGGTGACATCGATATTTTTGATAGAGTGAGACCACGAAGTGCATGGCCATGCCCAAATGAGTCAATATGAGATATTGAGCTCATTTGATTAGAGTGAGTCTACTTGGGGTTCAAGATTTAGATTGTATCGAGGATGACACGGTCTATGCCTCGATTGGTCAATCTAGATGTCAAGGATAGAGGGACATTGTCACATATTGTGAGAGTCACAATTAGTAGTCACAAAGGTGATGTTGGAGCTCAACATTCTTGTAACTTGGGTAGCAATGATGTGTTGCTAGATACCGCTCATTGCTTATGTTCCTAAATCGGTTTAGGGACATTGCCAACGTTACAAGAACCTATAGGGTCACACACATAAGAGCAATTAGATGGAGATTAGGTTCATATGATGAACCATGAGGATTAGGTTCATGGGATGAACCAAATTGGATTAAGAGTAATCCAAATTAGACTAATTGAGTTAGACTCAAGTTGATTCAAGTGTTGAATGAGTCTAATTTAGATTTGATTCATCAAATCAATTTAAATTAAATGAATAGAGATTCATTAAATTAAATTGACTTGAGTCAAGTGGTTAGATTTGATCAACCATGGGAGATTAGAGGTCAAGTTTGACTTGACTTGAGAGGGAAGATGAAAGGTCAAGTTTGACTTGACCAAATGCCATGTCATGATGATGACTTGGCATGGCCGGCCAATGATGATGCTCCACATCATCATTGACTTTGTCAATTGGTGCCACATCATGAGGAAGACCAAGAGGCATGGGAGTTACATGCATGCATGTAACCTCCCAAGCCATAATGTGTCCGGCCAACACCATTAGGGGTTATGATGGTGAAATTGATTTTTGTGAGTTATTCCAACTTCATCTTCTTCCTTGGAATTTTTCTCTCAAGCTCTCTACCTCTCCCAACCTCATCTTGCCGAGATCTTCTAGGAGTGCTAGCACACTCAAGTTTGTCTCTTTCTCCACCTATTGCTTGTGTGGATACCATAGAGGAGTGTGCACTTGACACTCTCGAGTTCCGGCGAACTTTTGGACGAGCGAGATAAGCGAAGGGCATCGCTACGAGGGTAATGTTCTAACCTATTAGATCTAAGGTAGATCTAGGGTTTTTGTAAGCACATACATGTTTTTATATTTTTATACTTTGCACGGATCCTTGGCCGGGGCTTCCGAGGTTTCCGCAATGCAAAAAGCGGTTTTTGCGGCTCGGAAAAACCCAACAGTGGTATCAGAGCCACGTGCGAAGCATGTATATGTTTCATTTTTGTAATTTTTGTATTAGATATAAAAATTACAGATTTATATGTTTCTGTAAATTTCCTAATTTTATAGAATTTTTGGGTATTTTTCTCAAAGAGTCGAAGCAACAAGTGTTGGGACACTTGTAGGCTTCAACCGTCGAGAAAAACTCTCCGAAACAGTGAGTTCTCGCTTTAGGTTTTTGGGACAGCGACTTAAGTCGCTGTAAGATCATAGTAGGGACACTCGCAAAGTTAATTTTGTGAGTATGGGCGCTGCCCTATCCCCGAAAGGGGCTTTGTCCCGCGATCGCGCCCGGAAACCGCTTAGCGGGACCGTTACGGAGAGGTGACTCATTAATTTGAAAAAACAAAATTAGGAAAAATTATAGAAATTTCTGTAAAAATACATAATTTAGAATTATGTATAATTCTGTGATTGTCATGGCCCAATGACCCCAATTTGATTGGATTATGTGTGTTGTAATCTACCAGGCTGCGTGCCGTTTTGTGGTTGTGCGTGTTGTATAGTGTATGCGACCTGCGCGTCGTACCTCTTCTTTTGATATTCTAGTTGTAATTAGTTTTTAGACTCGAATGTAACTCGAGTTTCATATTTGTAATGTACAAAATGGAGCGGTGGAAAGTCCACTCGAAGACGAGATTACGAGAAGGGTGATGACGACACATGGCGGTCAAAGGAAGCGCTTGGAGAAGCCGCTAGCCTTAGGTTGACCGTCCGATCTTCTCATTGGCTTGAGAAGATCGTAGTAGGGCCATGACTATATCACATTTATTTATATATATATATATATATATATATATATATATATATATATATTTAATTGATTTTTCTTGTATGTATGTGATGCATGCTAGTAGAATAATGCTTGTATGTATATGATGCATGCTAGAATAATGAATGTATGTATATGATGCATGCTAATATAGGATAATAAAGGCCTAAATGCGTATAAGATACACATTACGATTAGATTAGATCATAATCGAATCAACTCGAAAATGCCTACCGAGCCTTGATACCCATCACTACCTCGATCATTTGTTGTTGTTGAATCTGCCAAAGAAGAGCAACGCATATTATCTTGGTAGGGTGCGGAGGGACAATCTTTGTCCCGCCTATCACGCTTGGGTTAGAGTAAGCTCAATTAGATTGAGCAAAACTAGTTAAACTCAATTGGATCGAGTAGAACTATAGGCATATTCCAATCGTTGGAACGATAGGTCAAGATCGCATTTACACTAAATCTTGGGCGATTTAGCCAAAGCTAACTCAAGGTCTTTTGTAAATGTGGGTCTTGATCCTATAAACAAGAGTTGCATAGAGATGTAATCGGTAATGTGTTACCCACCGATCGTACTAAGTCTTGGGCGATTTAGCCAAAGCTAACTCAAGGCTTAGTATGATGTGGATCTTGTCCCGCAAGAATTATAGCTAGTTTTTATGAATCTAGTAAATGTGATTTGACCACATCCATAACTCGATTCTACAAAATTCCTATAATTCAGTGGGAGCATCATTTGATTAAAGGCCTAATTAAATGATAAAAGGAATATGATATTAATTCTCTGCATTGTATGTTGTAGATAACTATGTCGACAACCACGAACACTCTCTCTGTGTGATCTATCCTTGAGAAGGGCAAGCTCAATGGAGCAATTTTCCTGGATTGGTATAGGAACTTGAGAATTGTTCTCACCCAAGAAAGGAAGTTGTACGTCCTGGAGCAGCCCATTCCGGAGGCACCTCCTGCCAGTGCCTCGCGAGCTGACAAAGATGCTTACAAGAAGCATCAAGATGATGCATTAGATGTGTCATGTCTAATGCTCGCAACCATGAACTCTGAGCTTCAGAAGCAACATGAGTTCATGAATGCTTATGATATGGTTGGACATCTTCGTCAAATATATCAAGGACAAGCTAGGCATGAGAGATATGAAGTCTCTAAGGCATTATTTGGGTCCAAGATGCAAGAAGGGACTCCCGTAGGTACATATGTACTCAAGATGATTGGGTACGTAGAAAACCTACAAAGGCTGGGATTCCCACTTGGCCAAGAGCTGGCCACTGACCTGATCTTGCAATCTTTGCCACAAGCCTTCAATCAATTTGTCATGAATTATAATATGAATGAAATTGATAAGCCATTGCCTGAAATGCTCAGCATGTTGAGAACTGCTGAGCTTAACCTTAAGAAGGGTAAATCTGACACCATTTTGATGGTGCAGAAGAAGAAAGGCAAGGGCAAGCCTAAAGGTAAGGGAAAGTCCCAAGCCAAGGGCAAAGGCAAAGAACTTAAACCCAAAGGAGGGGTAGCCAAGGAAGGGGCTTGCTTCCACTGCAAGGAAGCAGGACACTTGAAGAGTAACTGCAAGGCATACCTGGAAGATCTTAAGAAGAAGAGAAGTGAGACTTCTACTTCAGGTATAAATGTTATAGAAGTCAATCTATATATTTCTTCATCATGGGTATTAGATACCGGATGTGCATCTCACATTTGTACCAATGTGCAGGGGCTGAGAAATAGCAGGGCATTGACAAAGGGCGAGGTGGACCTACGAGTAGGCAATGGAGCAAGGGTTGCTGCTGTTGCTGTAGGAACTTATGATCTATCATTGCCCTCTGGGCTTGTACTAGAATTAGATGAATGTTGTTATGTGTCTGCCTTAACTAAGAACATCATTTCAGTTTCTTGTTTGGACAAGAAAGGTTTTTCATTTATAATAAAGAACAAATTTTGTTCAGTTTATTTAAATGATATGTTCTATTGTAGTGCACCTCTAATGAACTGACTCTACTTTCTAGACTTAGAGAGCCCTATCTATAACATAAGTACCAAGAGGTTCAAGTCAAATGAGTTGAACCAAACCTATCTCTGGCATTGTCGCTTAGGTCACATAAATGAGAGTCGCTTATCTCAGCTCCAAAAGGATGGGCTGCTAGACTCATTTGATTTTGAATCATATGAGACATGCGAGTCTTGCCTTTTAGGCAAGATGACCAAGACTCCCTTTAGTGGACACAGCGAAAGAGCAACATATTTGTTAGGACTTATACATAGTGATGTATGTGGTCCTTTCAATGTTGCTGCTAGAGGTGGTTATAGGTACTTCATTACATTTACTGATGACTTCAGTAGATATGGTTATGTGTATCTTATGACACATAAATCAGAATCCTTTGAAAAGTTCAAAGAATTCAAGAATGAAGTACAAAACCAGCTTGGCAAGAGTATTAAGATACTTCGATCAGATCGAGGTGGTGAATACCTTAGCCATGAGTTTCGTGACTATCTAGCTGAGTGTGGGATTCTATCCCAACTTACTCCTCCCGAACACCACAAAGGGAATGGTGTATCCGAAAGGAGGAATCGTACCTTATTGGATATGGTACGATCTATGATGAGTCACACAGATCTTCCTATATCCTTTTGGGGATATGCTCTAGACACAGCAGCCTTTACCCTTAACCGTGTACCATCCAAGGCTGTGATAAAGACACCATATACAATATGGACAGGGAGAAATCCCATGATGTCTTTTATGAGGATTTGGGGTTGTGAGGCTTACGTTCGACGTCAAGTCTCAGACAAACTGGGACCCAAATCCGATAGGTGCTATTTTGTTGGATATCCCAAAGATACAAAGGATATTACTTTACATTCCTACAAGACAAAGTGTTTGTGGCAAAGACTGGAGTTTTTCTAGAAAGGGATTTTGTTTCTAGAAAAACTAGTGGGATTACCTTCGATCTTGAAGAAATTCAAGATAAGGACCATAGCACTGAGGCCTTGATGGAGGTTGAACAGGAACCACAAAGTGTTGTGGGTGATGAGATTATTGCACAAAGAGTTGTGGAACAACCACCTGTTCATGTAGACCTACCTCTTCGCAGATCTGATAGGGTACGTCATCAGCCTGAGAGATATTCATTTCTCTTGTCTGACCATGATGACGTTATGCTCATTGAGAATGAGTCTACCTCATATCAGAAAGCTGTGATGAGCCCAGATTCTGAGAAATGGCTAGAGGCCATGAGATCCGAGATGGAATCCATGTACACCAACCAAGTATGGACTTTGGTTGATCCATCTGAAGGGGTCAAACCCATTGGGTGTAAGTGGGTCTTTAGGAGAAAGACTGACATGGATGGACTTACGCATACCTATAAGGGTCGATTGGTGGCTAAAGGTTTCAAGCAAATTCATGGTATTGACTATGATGAAACCTTTTCTCCAAAGGGCGATGTTTAAGTCCATTCGATCTTGCTTGCTATTGCGATACCACCGATTATGAGATCCGGCAGATGGATGTCAAAACTGCATTTCAATGGAAACTTGCTCGAGGATGTGTACATGACACAACCCGAGGGTTTTGTAGATCCACAAAGATATCGGGAAGGTATGCAAGCCGCAAAGGTCCATTTATGGGCTAAAAGCTTCGAGCCGGAATCTTCGATTCGATGATGCGATCAAACAGCTTTGGTTTCATCAAGAATGAAGATGAACCTGTGTCTACAAGAGGGTTAATGGGAACACATTGTCTTCCTTGTATTGTATGTGGATGACATACTACTATTGGGAATGACATCCCTTCGCTATCTGAAGACTTGGTCGGGACGTGCTTCTCAATGAAAGACTTAGGTGAAGCACAGATTCTAGGCATCAAGATCTATAGAGATAGATCTAAGAGATTGCTTCGCCTAAGTCGAGTACATACATCGACACGATACTTGGCTTTCGCATGCATAATTCCAAGAAAGGACTTCACGATGTCACATGGTGTGAGTCTTTCAAGACTCAAAGTCCCTCTTCTAGAGAGGAGAGAGACCGCATGGATAAGATCCCTTACACATCGCTATAGGATCTATCATGTCACGCCATGCTATGTACTGTCACGATGTCTCGTATGCTTTGAGCATGATGAGTAGATACCGATCCGGTGAGCGTCATCGATAGTCCAAGAATATTCTTAAGTACTTGAGAAGGACTAAAGAATATTTCTTGATATTCGAGGCGATGAGGAGCTAGATGTAAGGGTTACAATGATGCATGCTTCCAAACCCACCAGATGATTAAAGATCGCAATGTGGTTCGTGGTTTTGCTTGAATGGTGGCGCTGTGAGTCGAAGAGTTCCAAGCAGACACGCTGATTCTACAACAAGGCCAATATATATATCGGTGCATCCATCTCATTCGAGAGATTATCGATAGAGGAGATGTGAAGATTTTCAGAGTACCCACAGAGGCTAACATCGCAGATCCTTGACCAAGGCTTTGGGTACGTAAAAGCATGATGGTCACACTAGGTCATTGGGTATTAGATACTACGGTGATTGGCACTAGTGCTAGTGGGAGATTGTTAGTGAAAGCCCTAGAGCCAATCATGTGATGATTGTTGTATGGACTTTATTGTATCATATTCCTATTTATAAAGGCATGGTTATTATATTTACTTGTATTGGTGCCAAATAACTAAATATAATAATGTCCTTGAGTAGTAGGTTCTTATCTATATCAATCGATTGGTTGAATCGATAATGAGATGATATAGAGAACACTACTCTTAATCATTCCTAGTCGAGTATTAACATTCAGGGACACTGTTAATGCGTAGAGACTAGCATGTAGGTCAACAAGATGACTTGATCTCACAAGTCATGGATATGAGATATCAAGTTGACACATGGGTATGCATTGGAGAATGTATACTGAATGTCCCGCCATGAGAAAGTATCATGGAGCGTTATATGAGTGTCATATACTTTCTCATGTGGCTATTAGTATGACTATTTTATAGAACGACCCATGAGCCAAATGTCAACCAGCAATACGTAACTGTTTGGCTAAAGCGTCACCCGTAAATGGGTGGACTATAAAGGCGATTACTGGGTATGTAACAAATTATGCGGAGGGATGTGAGTGATGTAGATGGGATCTATCCCTCCTATATGACGGGGGTGACATCGATATTCTTGATAGAGTGAGACCACGAAGTGCATGGCCATGCCCAAATGAGTCAATATGAGATATTGAGCTCATTTGATTAGAGTGAGTCTACTTGGGGTTCAAGATTTAGATTGTACCGAGGATGACACGGTCTATGCCTCGATTGGTCAATCTAGATGTCAAGGATAGAGGGACATTGTCACATATTGTGAGAGTCACAATTAGTAGTCACAAAGGTGATGTTGGAGCTCAATATTCTTGTAACTTGGGTAGCAATGATGTGTTGCTAGATACCGCTCATTGCTTATTTTCCTAAATCGGTTTAGGGACATTGCCAACGTTACAAGAACCTATAGGGTCACACACATAAGAGCAATTAGATGGAGATTAGGTTCATATGATGAACCATGAGGATTAGGTTCATGGGATGAACAAAATTTGATTAAGAGTAATCCAAATTAGACTAATTGAGTTAGACTCAAGTTGATTCAAGTGTTGAATGAGTCTAATTTAGATTTGATTCATCAAATAAATTTAAATTAAATGAATAGAGATTCATTAAATTAAATTGACTTGAGTCAAGTGGTTAGATTTGATCAACCATGGGAGATTAGAGGTCAAGTTTGACTTGACTTGAGAGGGAAGATGAAAGGTCAAGTTTGACTTGACCAAATGCCATGTCATTGTAGGGAAATCTCGTATGCCAAATGGCATATGCGCAACGGAAAATAGGATCCCTTCCAAGTGATCCATGCGAAAGCAAACTCGTATAAAATAAATTTCTCTAAACCAAACCTATCTTATAGGAGAGGATTACCTTTGTTGCGTGCCCTTGTTAATCCCGCTTTTCCTTTCGGTTTGATGGATCTTTAGCACGTTCAAGTGTCCGTGCCTCTATACGTATCCACACGAGCACGCTCTTGTCTCACAAAAGGAAAACTAGAAGAGCTCTCCTTTACTTCTTGCTAGAGAAGCCCCTAAAGGAGAGGAAGAGAGGGAAAAGGAGAAAGGAAGAAGAAGACTCCTCTTCTTGCTAGCCTACACTCACAAACCCACACAACTAAAGCTTCCACCAAGCTCTCTCACAACCACAACACCAAAAACACCCTATGGCCGGCCACTCCATGGAGCCTTTTATAGGGTTGGAAAAACCCTTCCACCTCCTTCACATTCAATGCAATCCATTGCATTGAGACACACTCAAAAAGGATTTGGCTTCCTTGTTTGGCCGGCCACTTAAGGAGACAAAACCATTTTGTTTCCTTCCACCTTAACTAGCTTAGGTGGATGCTTAGGTGGCATGCTTATGTGGCATGCTTATGTGGCATTCTTATGTGGCATTCATGCATGTTGAATTAATCTTATTAATTCAATTAAGCTTATGTTATCATATTGAATTAATCTTATTAATTCAATTAAGCTTATGTTATCATATTGAATTAATCTTATTAAATCAATAAGGTAACATATTGAATTAATCTCATTAAATCAATTAGCTAAAATTCTCATTAAGCTTAAAGTCCAAAAACCATTTTGTACTTAAGCTTATTCCCATATTATTCTAGTCAAACTAGAATACTCTAATTCCTCTAATCATCATGCTCTTTGTGTGTGACCCTATAGGCTCTCATAACGTTGGCAGTGGACCTAAATTCTTTTAGATACACAAGCAATGAGCGGCATCTAGCAATACATCATTGCTACCCAAGTTACGAGATAAGTCAAGATCCGACTAACCTTTCCGTGACTACTATAATATATGACCGTGTCCTTCTATCCTTGATATCAGATTGATCAAGGAGGCATAGACCGTGTCATCCTCGATCAATCTATGTGTTTCTTGATCCCTGAGTAAACTAACTCAAACAAATGAGCTCAATATCTCATATTGACTCATTCGAGCATGGCCATGTGTTTTAGTAGTTCTACTCAATCAAGGGGCCCACCGATATCACTCCCGTCATATGGAAGGGATAGATCCCATCTACATCACTCACATCCCTCCGCATAATTTGTTACATACCCAGTAATCGCCTTTATGGTCCACCCTGTTACGGGTGACGTTTGACGATACCAAAGTACATAACTCCTTATGTAGGGAACCATAGTGACTTCAGGTCTAAGGACTATTCATACCAATAGTCACATGAGAAAGTTTATGACACTCATATAACGATCCATGAAACTTTCTCATGGAGTCGGTCAAGATATATTCTCCAATATATACCCATGTGTCAACTTGATATCATATATCCATGACTTGTGAGATCAAGTCATCAATTGACCTACATGCTAGTCTTTATGTATTAATATTGCCCTTGCATATTAATACTGACTAGGAACATTTAGGAAAGTGTTCTCTACCTCTCATAATCAATTCTCGCCAATTGATGTTGTAGATAAGAACCTACTTTTCTAGGGCATTATTATATTTAAATTAGGCACAAGCAAGATGTAAATATAATAACCAACTTTGCCTTTATAGAATATGATACAAAATGTTCCCTATTCAACCATCACATGATTGGTTCTAGGGCTTTAACTAACAATCTCCCACTAGCACTAGTACCAATCACTATGATATCTAATACCTAGTGACCTAGTGTGACCATCATGCTTCCTCCGTACAAAGCCTTGGTCAATGGATCTGCGATGTTAGCTTCGGTTTGCATTACTCAGATATCCTCACATCTCCTCTATCGATGATCTCTCGAATGAGATGGAAGCGCCAAAGATGTGTTTGGTCCACGATGTGATCGAGGTTCCTTAGCTCGCAATAGCCCCATTGTTGTCACAATAGAGGTCTATTGGATCTGCAATGCTAGGAACTACCCCAAGTTCATCGATGAACTTATGGAGCCAAATACCTCCTTCACGCATCGAGATCGGAATATACTCGGCTCTGTAGAATCGAAGCGTCCTCGCTTGAACTCTTCCACTCACCTCCACCATTCGTGCAAAACACGACATTGCGATCTATAGTCATCCTTGTCTGCTTGGAAGCTTGCATCAGAACCCTTTACGCTTAGCTCCTCATTGCCTCCAAATATCGTGAAATATTCTTTCGCTCTTCGTAAGTACTTAAGAATATTTTTGACCGCTATCCGATGACTTTCACCGATCCGATCGGTATCTACTCGTCATGCTCAAAGCATACGAGACGTCGTGATTTGAGTACAAAGCATGGCGCATATGATAGACCCTATAGGCGATGCATAAGGGATCTTATCCATGCGATCTCTCTCCTCCTTAGAAGAGGGACATTGAGTCTTGAAAGACTCACACCATGTGATAAAGGCGTAAACCCTTTCTTAGAATTTTGCATAGCAAAGCGATCTAGCACTTTATCAATGTATGTACGACTTAGGCCAAGTAATCTTCTAGATCTATCTCTATAGATCTTGATGCCTAGAATATAGGCACTTCACCTAAGTCCTTCATCGAGAAACAATTCCTAACCACATCTTCACAGATCGGAGTGAGGGAATGTCATTTCCGGCGAGAAGTATGTCATCTACATACAAGACAAGAAATACAACTGTGCTCCCACTATTTCTCTTGTAGACACAAGGCTCATCTTCATTTTGATGAAACCAAACTCTTTGATTGCATCATCGAATCAAGATTCCAACCGAGAGGCTTGCTTTAGTCCATAAATGGACCTTTGCAGTTTGCATACCTTTCCAGGATGCTTTGGATCTTCAAAACCCTCAGGTTGTGTCATGTACACATCCTCGAGTAGCTTTCCATTCAGAAAAGCGGTTTTGACATCCATCTGCCAGATCTCATAATCATGGTAGGCTGCAATAGCAAGTATGATCTGAATGGATTTAAGCATCCGTGAAAAGGTTTCATCATAGTCAATACCATGAATTTGTTTGAATCCTTTAGCCACCAATCTACCTTTATAGGTATGCTTATTACCATCCATGTCAGTCTTTACTTTAAAGACCCACTTACACCCAATGGGTTTTACCCCTTCAGGTGGATCAACCAAGGTCCATACTTGGTTAGTGTACATGGATTCCATTTCGGATCTCATGGCCTCTAGCCATTTCTCAGAATCTGGGCTCATCATAGCTTCTTTATAGGATGTAGGCTCGTCAAGATTGATAAGCAATACATCACCGTTGTCAGTCAAGAGAAAAGAATATCTCTCGGGTTGACGACGGATCCTATTAGATCTACGAAGAGGTTGGTCTACTTGAACAGGTGTTTGTTCCACAACTCTTTGGGCAACAATTTCCTCATCCACAACACTTTGTGGTTCCTGTTCATTTTCCATCGAAGCCTTAGTGTTATCATCATCTTGAACTTCTTCAAGATGAATTTTACTCCCACTAGTATTTCTAGAAATAAATTCTCTTTCTAGAAAGACAACATTTCTGGCAACAAACACCTTGCCAAGTGTGGGATTGTAAAAGTAATATCCCTTAGTTTCCTTGGGATATCCTACAAAATAACACTTATCTGATTTGGGTCCTAGTTTATCTGAGACTTGACGTCTAACGTAAGCTTCACAACCCCAAATCTTTATAAAAGACATTTTGGGACTCTTCCCGGTCCATATCGTATATGGTGTCTTTTCTATGGCTTTTGATGGAACGCGATTAAGTGTGAAAGCTAGTCTAGAGCTAAACCCCAAAAGGAAGTAGGTAGATCACCTGCTCATCATTGATCGTACCATATCTAATAGAGTACGATTTCTCCTCTCGATACACCATTCCATTGTGGTGTTCCAGGAGTGAGTTGGGATATTATCCCACACTCACCAGTGATCACGAAACTCTTGACTAAGGTATTCACCACCTCGATCCGATCAAGTAGCTTAATACGCTTACCAAGTTGGTTTTGTACTTCATTCTTGAATTCTTTGAACTTTTCAAAGGATTCGACTTATGTCTCATCAAATATAAGTAGCCAAATCTACTCATCATCATCGCGAAAGTAATAAAGTACTTATAGCCTCCTCGCCGACATTGAAAGGGCCACATACATCAAGATGTATGAGTCCTAACAAGTCCGCCGCTTCTCGCCATGTCCACTAAATGGAGTTTTAGTCATCTTTCCTAAAGACAAGATTCGCATACCTCATATGATTCAAAATCAAATGAGTCCAATAATCCATCTTTATGGAGTCAGATATGCCATTTATTGACCTACGATGTAGAGATATGTTTGGTTCAAATCATTCGATTTGAACCGCTTGGTATTTACGCTATAAATTGGGTTTTCTAAATCTAGAACATAGAGACCATTCATAAGTGGTGCATTACAATAGAACATTTCATTTAAATAAATGGAACAACATTTGTCCTTTATTATAAAAGAAAGTTTTTCTTGTCTAAACAAGATACGTAAATTATGTTCTTTGTTAATGCGTACATAGAAGCACTCCTCTAGTTCTAAGATAAGCCTGGGCAAAGACAAAGAATATGTTCCTACACTACAAAGAAGAACTTTTGCGCCATTGCCTACCGTAGGTCCACTTCACCCTTTGCCATTATTCTACTATTTCTCACCCGCACATTAGTACAAATGTGAGATGCACATCCGTATCTAATACCCATGTAGAAGAAATAGATAGATTAACTTCTATAACGTGTATACCGAGTAAGTCCCACTTCTCTTGTTCTTTACTTCCTCAAGGTAGACTTTGCATAGCTTCCGCCTAAAGGTCCAGCCTCACCGCAATGGAAGCGATCCCCTTCCTTAGGTACTTTACCTTTACCCTTTGAAGTGGATGAATTGGCCTTGCCTTTGGCTTGGGTCTTACCTTGCCTTTGCTACCTTTGTCCTTCTTGACCATTAGTACATTACTAACTTTCTTCTTGAGATTTGGTTCCAGCTTCTCAACATGCCGAGAATCTCGTGCAAAGGTTTATCAATTTCATTCATGTTATAATTCATGACGAATTGATTGTATGCTTCCTAAGAACGATTGCAGGATAACATCGGTTGCCAATTCTTGCCTGGTGGAAAACCTAGTCTTTCAAGGTTCTCAACGTACCCAATCATTTTGAGTACGTGAGTTCCACAGTGTTCCTTCTTGCATCTTGCATGCAAAAAGAGCCTTAGACACTTCAAAACGCGCTCGTGCCTAGCTTGTCCTTGATATAGTTGTTTCAAATGCTCAACCATATCATAGGCATCCATGTTCTCATGTTGCTTCAAGGCTCGTAGTTCATGGTGGCAAGCATAAGGCATGACACATCTAATCGGCCATCTTGATGCTTCTTATAAGCATCCTTTTCAAGGTGGCCGAGGCGGGTATTTCAGGGGTAGCCTGCTCTAGGACATATAGTTTATGCGTTCTTGCTTGAGGATAATCCTCAAGTTCCTATACTACCAAGAAAGTTTGCTCCATTAAGCTTGTCCTTCTCAAGGACAGATCGCAAGTTGAGGGGGTGTGTCGTGTTAGATGACATGGTGATCTACAACATTAAAAATGCAAAGTTAAGTATCATACCTAAATCATTTAATTAGGCCTTTAATTAAATGAGGCTCCCACTAAATTCTCATAGCTACTATTTAGCTATAAATTTATATGGGATAAAGATCCACATCATAATTGCCTTGAGTTAGCTTTGGCTAATCGCCCAAGACGTAGTATAATTAGGTAGGCAATCTTTTGCCAATTACATCTGATGTAACTCTTAATAGCTTTGGTTAAGTTTTAGATTAGTTTAGTGTTTATTCCTAAACCTTCGGTACGTGGCGAGGCACAGGGGCCTTCTTGGATATCGGAGCAATGACCACTTCTAAGACAAAGCTGATGTTCGGAAATCACACAAAACTAATGTTAACACTTATGTTCAAAGCTAATATATGCCTCTACTTTCTTAACCAATTAAGAAAACACTTAATTAAGTCTTAACCAAGTTTGATAGCGGGACATCACGATTGTCCACTCGCACTCTTCCAAGATAAAATGCATTGCTTTGCTTTGGCAAACCCAATAACAAATGATCGAGGAAGTAGTGAGTACCAACTTTGGTAGGCATATCGTTTAGACTTATTAAGAAATAAACATGTATCATATACATATTAGCATACATCACATATAAGCTAAACTAATCATGCATCACATACAAGCTAAACTAACATGCATCACATACATATTAAACTAACGTGTCATGGTTATGGCTCTTATTCTACAATCTTCTCAAGCCAATGAAAAGATTGATTGGTCAACCTAGGATAGCATCTTCTCCTAAGTGCTTCCTTTTGGTTGTCTTGTGTGTTGACTTCCTCCTTGTAACCTCATCTTCCAATGGACCCTCCATCCTTGTTTTGTACATTACAAAAGGAGAAATACTCGAGTTACATTCGAGTCTAAAACTAATTTTACAACAAGAATATTAGGAGAAAGGCACGACACGCAGGCCGTATTAAGAATTACAACACACAATTCACAAACTTTTTGGGACTAGGCCATAACCATGCACCATGTCATTTTAACTTTTAAAAGACATTGGATATTTTATTATGTTTGAAAATTTGCTAATGCACTTATCAACTCATACTAAAAATTATCCTACTTCTCTATCACATATCAAATAGAGAAATACTATTTTATACGATCTTTCGCAAAGTGGCTCGATACCACCGTAGAAATCTTTATGCCAAATGGCATACAAGAACGGAAAATAGGATCCATTCCAAGTGATCCATGCAAAGCAAACTCGTATAAAATAAATTTCTCTAAACCAAACCTATCTTATAGGAGAGGATTACCTTTGTTATGCGTGCCCTTGTTAATCCCGCTTTTCCTTTCGGTTTGTTGGATCTTTAGCACGTTCAAGTGTCCGTGCCTCTATATGTATCCACACGAGCAAGCTCTTGTCTCACAAAAGGAAAACTAGAAGAGCTCTCCTTTACTTCTTGCTAGAGAAGTCCCTAAAGGAGAGGAAGAGAGGGAAAAGGAGAAAGGAAGAAGAAGACTCCTCTTCTTGCTAGCCTACACTCACAAACCCACACAACTAAAGCTTCCACCAAGCTCTCTCACAACCACAACACCAAAAACACCCTATGGCGGCCACTCCATGGAGCCTTTTATAGGGTTGGAAAACCCTTCCACCTCCTTCACATTCAATGCAATCCATTGCGGATTTGGCTTCCTTGTTTGGCCGGCCACTTAAGGAGACAAAACCATTTTGTTTCCTTCCACCTTAACTAGCTTAGGTGGATGCTTAGGGCATGCTTATGTGGCATGCTTATGTGGCATTCTTATGTGGCATTCATGCATGTTGAATTAATCTTATTAATTCAATTAAGCTTATGTTATCATATTGAATTAATCTTATTAATTCAATTAAGCTTATGTTATCATATTGAATTAATCTTATTAAATCAATAAGGTAACATATTGAATTAATCTCATTAAATCAATTAGCTAAAATTCTCATTAAGCTTAAAGTCCAAAAACCATTTTGTACTTAAGCTTATTCCAATATTATTCTAGTCAAACTAGAATACTCTAATTCCTCTAATTATCATGCTCTTTGTGTGTGACCCTATAGGCTCTCATAACGTTGGCAGTGGACCTAAACTCTTTTAGATACACAAGCAATGAGCGGCATCTAGCAATACATCATTACTACCCAAGTTACGAGATAAGTCAAGATCCGACTAACCTTTCCGTGACTACTATAATATATGACCGTGTCCTTCTATCCTTGATATCAGATTGATCAATGAGGCATAGACCGTGTCATCCTCGATCAATCTATGTGTTTCTTGATCCCTGAGTAAACTAACTCAAACAAATGAGCTCAATATCTCATATTGACTCATTCGAGCATGGCCATGCGTTTTAGTAGTTCTACTCAATCAAGGGGCCCACCGATATCACTCCCGTCATATGGAAGGGATAGATCCCATCTACATCACTCACATCCCTCCGCATAATTTGTTACATACCCAGTAATCGCCTTTATGGTCCACCCTGTTACGGGTGACGTTTGACGATACCAAAGTACATATCTCCTTATGTAGGGAACCATAGTGACTTCAGGTCTAAGGACTATTCATACCAATAGTCACATGAGAAAGTTTATGACACTCATATAACGATCCATGTAACTTTCTCATGGCGGGTCAGTTCAGTATATATTCTCCAATATATACCCATGTGTCAACTTGATATCATATATCCATGACTTGTGAGATCAAGTCATCAATTGACCTACATGCTAGTCTTTATGTATTAATATTGCCCTTGCATATTAATACTCGACTAGGAACATTTAGGAAAGTGTTCTCTACAGCCTCTCATAATCAATTCTGCCAATTGATGTGCTGTAGATAAGAACCTACTTTTCTAGGGCATTATTATATTTAAATTAGCTGGCACAAGCAAGATGTAAATATAATAACCAATCCTTTGCCTTTATAGAATATGATACAAAATGTTCCCTATTCAACCATCACATGATTGGTTCTAGGGCTTTAATGATGATGACTTGGCAGGTTGGGATGATGCTCCACACAACCATTAGGGTTATGATGGTGAAATTGATTTTTGTGAGTTATTCCAACTTCATCTTCTTCCTTGGAATTTTTCTCTCAAGCTCTCTACCTCTCCCAACCTCATCTTGCCGAGATCTTCTAGGAGTGCTAGCACACTCAAGTTTGTCTCTTTCTCCACCTATTGCTTGTGTGGATACCATAGAGGAGTGTGCACTTGACACTCTCGAGTTCATTAACTTTTAACGAATCCATAAACGATAGGGTAATGTTATGTTCTAACCTATTAGATCTAAGGTAGATCTAGGGTTTTTGTAAGCACATACATGTTTTTATATTTTTATACTTTGCACGGATCCGTGGCCGGGGCTTCCGAGGTTTCCGCAACGCAAAAAGCGGTTTTTGCGGCTCGGAAAAACCCAACACAAAGTATTGCAGACATGATCAGTGGCTCCTGTATTTACACACCAGGCACTGGAAGATAACACCGCTAAACATGTTTCAACAACTAAACAAGAAGATATACCTTTTTTCTTTCGGCGAGGACAGTCCGCCTTCCAATGTCCAGTCTGTTTGCAAGTGAAGCACTTGCCTTTCGGCTTCTTCACTCCTGCTTGAGGTCCCACTGCCACTTTCTTCGCTCCACCTTGTTTTTTCTTCTTCTTAACTTTCGGTTTAGAGGAAGAAACCTTCTGAGCGACCATGGCTTGTGCACTCTGACGAAAAAGCCCCTCTGCCGCCTGGAGTTCTGTCAAAAGCTCCGCCAACGAATACAACCTTTTGTTCATGTTGTAGTTAAGGCGGAACTGCACAAAAATCCTAGGCAGAGACTGGAGAATGATATCGACCTGGGTTTCCCTATCGATCTCAGCTCATAGGACTTCTATCTCATTAAGATGAGCCATCATCTTGAGAACATGATCCCTAACGGGTGTTCCCTCGATCATGGAGGGCGTCATCAAGTTTCTCATAGCCTCCTGCCTAGCCGCCCTACTCTGATGTCCGAAAAGTTCCTTGAGATTGAACATCATGTCATAAGCTGTGGCTATGGCCTGATGCTGATGTTGCAACACATTTGACATAGATGCCAAAATGTAACACCGCGCCATCTCATCTGCCTTGACCCATTTCTTATCACATTCTTTCTCCTTTTCATCAGAGTCATCGGTGGGCTTAGGAGGACAGACCTCAAAGAGTACAAATTTGTACTCCTCCGCAGTTAAGACAATATCCAGGTTTCTTTTCCAATCAATGTAGTTTGGACCAGTAAGTTTGTTTTCTTTTAAAATCACAGCAAGTGGGTTGAAAGCCATTTGAAAATCCTTAAAATCACAATGATCAAAATATTAGATTTCAAATATTATTGATTCCTCAAAACAATAAAATTCCGAAATCAACCAACACCTCAAAACACCGAGATTTTTGTATGCCACTCTGTGTGGACGTATACGAATTCTACATTTGTAAGAGAAGGTTTTACCCATTAATTTTATTATCTTGTCAACCTTACTTTTTGACAAATAAAATTAATAGTTGGTTCCTCTTTGGCCCTACAAATAAAAGCAGTGACTCCTATGGGGAGGATACTTTTATTTGCATCTAAGTGTGCACCATTACACGATACTAAGGGAATTATTTTGGATTATGTGCCTTACCTCTGTGGATGTACACATGCTCCTAGATAATTTCCTATAACCATTATTTGACCTAGTGATCCGCAAACAAACCCGTCCTCAGGGAGGAAGGCACTCAGAGCCGACACACAAGTTTGTTGCATCACACGTCAAATTGTAATGGAGGCCGCGGGAATTAATTAAAATGTCCCTCTCCCACTTAGTAAATTGCAAATGAGGAATTTTAAATTATACACAACATGCATATAAAACAAATAAGAAATAAATATGGAAAAAATAGAATTTTTCTAACTATTATGGCATTGTCCTCCAATATGCATCCCGTTGTGTCGCCACATCGTCCGCTCCATCTTTTCCCGTGCACAAGTCACCAAAGAGATCCGAGCCGAGATAAAACTATTTTAATTTACATCCATCGATCCTATACTCTACGAAGGAGTGTACAAATAATCTAGATCGAAAGTAAACTAAAATGAGTGGCTAAACAATGCCGTATTTAATTACAAAAATTAAATACTAATCTAGCCTCGTCAACCCCGAGGATTCAAATAATAAATTTTTACACACATCCATTCACATACACACACATGGCCATAATAGTTGGATCTTACGCCTGCAACCAAAGAGTCAAACTACGCATATCCTACTATTATCCAACACATAATAGTTGGTTTTGTATCATTCTGAATGCTTTAACTTTTCAAGCAATACGTAACCGGAAACCGTGGCTCTGATACCACTTGTAGGGAGTCACTTCGGATGCTCATTGGCTCCCATGTCTCCGGATTAAAATTTTCACTAATGAAAGGATTAATCCGGATGGGATGAGATTCCTTAGCAACACCATTTCGTCGTCGTGCTAACAACTTGAGTGGTCGCTTGAACAAACTAGTTGTTCAAGCAACACAACTCCTCAGTTGGTTAGCCGCGGAAGAGATGACGGACGGATCGCCGGTTTTTGTGTTTGTCTTCGGGGTCCATGATTATACAATATATTTACTAATTCCCACATGCATAATCAAAACATAAAAGAACATGCTCAGATCTGTAAATAAAGTTAAAATAACTTTATACCTTACGATCTTCTACCGTATGTCCTATCCTTCTCGTGGACAATGTGTGGACGAAGATCCTCCACGAGTAGAAGCCTTCTAGATCGCTTTCTTCTCTACCTTGTCCGCTGCGAACAAAGAGAAGAACTTACAAATACCTATCCTTTCTAGAGCCGGTCACCAAATTAGGGAATTTTGTGCAACCGCCGGCCAAGGATCAAATGGATGATGCGCCGGCCACCAAATGAAGGAGAACCGCCGGCCACCTTGGGGAATAGGGAGGAGGATGAGAACCGGCCACCAATGGGAGGAGAACCGCCAGCCAAGGAAGAACGGAGAGGCCTCTAGGATGGGCACCGGCCAAGGAATGATCAAAGGAGATGGGCGTCGGCAATCAACAAGAAGGATGAAGGTTGCCGCCCACTTTGCTTCAAACCCTAGCCGCCCAAAAACCCTAGCCTCCCAAAACCCTAACTCCAATTCGAAATCCAATATTGCCGCCCAAGCCTAAGCCCCCTATTTATAGAATTGGGCTTAAGCCTCCTTTAATCTCCACCGTCAGTTCTAGGGATTTAATCTCCACCGTCGGATCTAGGGTTTTATTCCAACTGTCGGATCTAGGGTTTCATCCCAACCGTCAGATCTAGGATTTCATCCCAACCGTTGGATCTAGGGTTTCATCCCAACCGTCGGATCTAGGGTTTTATCCCAACCGTCGAATCTAGGGATTTAATCCTAACCGTCGATTCTAGGGTTTCATCCTAACCATCGGATCGTAGGGATTTAATCCCAACCGTTGGTTCTAGGGTTTCATCCTAACCATCGGATCTTAGGGATTTAATCCCAACCATTGGTTCTAGGTTTTGTTTTATATTCTTGGATCTAGACTTCACAAGGATTATATTAGGCTACGATAGGGACCATAAGGAGGAGTTGGGTCTTGGCCACCCGATGGATCTGAACCACACTAACTTGATCCATCAATGATGTTACATTCCACTAGAGGATCATCATTGAACTACCTCACCAACCCCCATAAATTAATATGGGCTCCATATATTATTCGTACATTAATCTCCCCGTGTTTAAGATATCGAATGTCCGTCAATTAATTAATTTACTGACCATCAATTAATTAACATCTAATTCATCGAGTAGTACCACTCAACCTTATCATCACGTTGACTAAGTCAACCAGCTGGGTTTATATGATGAACTTTATGAGCTCCTCAAGGGGACACCATCAACCTAATATATAGGACACGGTTTCCTCCTATAATAAATGGCACACCATGTAAATAATATTATTTCCCAACTTACCGATCATATTGATTTAATCCATCTAAGTCTCACCCACTGGTAAATCAAAGAAATAAATACTAAGTACATGTGCCCATTATTATATCGGGATTAAGAGCATGTACAACATAATATCCGAGGTCCGATTCAATTATGTAGTCAATACTAAATTGAATCACCTCTATGTCGGTCCTGCTCAATACACCTAAGTGTACCAGTGTAACTCTATGTTCAAGACAAAACAATACCAAGCTACACTACAACCATGCCAATGGTTTGTCCAAAACCATCTTGGTTGTGAGCCTCTACTTATATTTTACAAGGAACTGATAACATGATCTTCTGTGCCACACCAAGCACCATGTTATCTACAATGTAAAATATTAGACAATATGCACACATATAATAAATATATAAAGTGCAAACAATGATCATGTGATTCTTATTTCAAAATAAAATGTTCATAAAAGAAGAGCTAGGCTTTCAGTATACATTCTAACAATGCTATGCCGACACCTTCTTCGTTGTCCCATGTTGCATGAAAAACCTTCTTTTGATTTGATTTGAATTGTGCCCTCTTTTGGTTCTTTAGTAGCCTCCTTTCCCTCCGAACGATCTTTCGCACTACATTCACTATTGCTTCCACCTCTTCCGATTCGGACTCTGATTCGTCTTCGGGTTCGAGTTCATCTACTTGCCTAGTAGGTGGCTTGCTTCTTTGTCCTGCAAGTAGAGCAATACCTCTCTCGTTCCGGACCACGTTAGTTTGCTCGTGAAGTTCAAACTCAAAAAATAATTCGTCTAATCTAAGCTTCGAAAGGTCCTTAGAGACCTTGTAGACATCGACCATGGATGGCCACAAGGTAGTCCTAGGGAAAGCATTTAAAGCATACCTTATAAGGTCCCGGTTCTCTACGGCTTTCCCAATCGAGTGAAGACCGTAGACGATATCTTGGATCCATGCATGTAATTGGGTGACAGTCTCGTGATCCTGCATCTTTAGATTGTACAGTGTATTTAAAAGTAAATCTCTTTTACATACCTTAGCATCGGGCATCCCTTCATGTAGATCAATCAATTTGTTCCAAAGGTCTTTGGTGCTAATGAATGGTCCGATGCGGTTGAGTTCCTCCTTGGACAAGCCACATTGCAATATTTGGGTTGCTCTTGCTTCGGCTTCGATTTGCCTCTTGGTTGCATTTGTCCACTTGTTAAAATCCAAGGACTCCCCTTGATCATTGGTGGGTATAGCAAAGCCGATTTGGATTATTATCCAAGTCTTGACTTGTGTTTTCAAGAAACACTCCATCCGACCTTTCCAATAACGGAAATCATTTCTGTTAAAGAACGGAGGTCGGGTGGTGTTATACCCCTCAATGTGAGCCATTAAGTCTCTTGCAAAACATGAAGAAAAACCAAAGAGAATTCCAAGACTCGGTCTTGGATTAGTAGTGCGGGAAATAATAGAAAATAAACAAAAATAAATAAGAAGAATAAGAAACTAACAAAAGCTAAAAACTTACGACCTTCAATGTCCCCAAAAGGATACTAAACGTTGGATTTTGGGGCTGGAAACAGCTTGTTACAAGAGTAAACTCTCATAATAAATGTAGATCTCTCAGAGAGCTTCAATTTGGTAGGTAGATCGTTTTGAGAGTCCTCTTGTGTGAAAAGATATGGCCGTTTTACCGTCGACTACTCCAAAATAGAATACTTGCAAACACACAACCAAAAGAAGTGTACCAAGACTTCGTCTTTGATTAGTAGTGCGGGAGGAAAAGAAAACCCAAAAAAAACGTGACTCAAAAATTACAAAAAGAAAACCAAAAAGTGCTAGATTGGTGGTTTCACCAAATCTTAGCACCTCCACTCTGATACCAATTGTTGGATCGAGAAGCGTCGTTAGAGGGGGGAGGTGAATAGTGAGCGTAAATCTTTTCATTCGTTCATTCAATACCCGAGTAAGCACAGCAAAAAATAAAGAGACACGTTTATTTTACTTGGTTCACACCCCAGCGGTTGCTACTCCAAGGCCCTATCGATCCTAGACCGCGTATGGAGGGCAAAGCACTATAACGTCTCCTCCTCGTTGGAGGTAGGAGACAACGATCACAAAACCGAATGTACGAGGATGAGGCAACAAGCCTACCTCACCTCGTTATGAATAAAAACAAAGAATATAATAGAATATGTTTACTTGTTGCTGCTGCCGATGAAGAGGATGAGAACTTGTCGTTGCATCGACGTTATGACGATGTTAGAGCGTTGGCGTTTTAGGAGCACTTGAGAATAAACTTGATGATCATTGGAGTTAGAATCCTCCCCTCCTTTTATAGATTTTGGCCTCTGAATTTGTCTTCTCATCTTTCAGAATAGATCACGAAGTTGTACAAATTTTATCGCGAAGTGGTCGCGTCAAACCTTATCCGTTTTAACCTAGCGCAAAGGTTGATTCGTCGCCATCGTGATGCCTCCCATCGATCGTGATGAGCATCGATCGGCCGATGAGCATCGATCACCCAATGTCCGGCGATCATTGCCAGCCTGGCCACTTCCCTGCAAAAAGAGGTTAGCTCAGAAAATGATAAATGCAAGAGTTTCTAACCGTCCGATCTCGACCTAGACTTTCCATAGGAAGTCTTAGTCGGATCGCCGCCTATGGTCATCCCCGTATTGAGGACACGACCTTATCATCTCTCACTCACACGAGCTTACCTCGATACTTATTTTGTAGCTCTCACTTCCGGCCTTCCACTCGATTCCTTCGGCTCCCTCCGAAGTCACTCGAGTGTCGCCCGATCACCGCGACTTCCTCCGGGTGTCGCTAGCCTTCAGCTCTAGCTTTAGCACTTTTCTGCACACTCAATTTAGCTCGTGAGATAATGATGTAAACTTAACTTTGTGTCTTTTCCATAATCAAAACACAGGTTCGATTATCTAGTGCTCCTACACCAACAGTTTTCTCCCAAGCCAAGCCTCCTATATTGATAGATTTCTCCCAAGCCTCCTTTTAATCTTGTTTGTTAGATCCAGTCTTCTTGAGGGTTTTAATAGGCTACAATAGGGACGATGAAGAGGAGTTGGATCTTGACCACCCAATGGATTCGGCTCACATAAAATCCGATCCATTAATGATAATCCATTCCATTAGTGGATTATCATTGATCTACCTCACCAACCCCCATAATTAAATATGAGCTCCATATATTAATTGTAAAAATGTCTCCCCATGTTTAAGATATCGAATGTCTGTTAATTAATTAATTTACTGACAATTAATTAATCAACATCTAACTTCATGAGTAGTACCACTCAACCTTATCATCTTGCCGACCAAGTCCACCTGCATGGTTTACATGATGATCCTTATGAGCTCCTCAAGGGGGCATCATCATCCTAATACTTAGGACACGGTTTCCTCCTATAATCAATGGAACACCATTTAAATATTATCATTACCCAACTTACTGAGCCTATCGATTTAACCCTTAAATCTCGCACATTGGTAAATAAAAGAAATAAATATTAAGTACATGTGCTCGTTATTATATCGGGATTAAGAGCATGTATACCATAATATCTGAGGTCCGATTCAATTATGAAGTCAACAATAAATTGAATCACCTCTAAGTCGGTCCTGCTCAATACACACAAAGTGTACTAGTGTAATTCTATGGTCAAGATAAACCAATACGAAATTACACTACAACCATAGCAATGGTTTGTCCAAAACCATCTTGGTTGTGAGCCTCTACTTATACTCTACAAGGAACTGATAACATGATCTTCTGTGTGACACCATACACCATGTTATCTACAATGTACAGTATTAGACAATATGCATAATTATAAATATGCAAACAATGATCATGTGATTCTTATTTTAAAAATAAAGATGTTCATACAAAGGCTAGGCTTTCAGTATACATCCCAACACAAATATCTTGACCTGATACTTAGGGACCAAAGGGTTGTTTACAATAAGGCTGGCATAGGTTATAGACCTAAGGACAAGTAAGTAGCATTAACCTCCCTAATTAGTAGAAAATCAACACTTAGGAGCATGGTTAAAAAGGCTTGGGTTCCAAAGAAATTTCTAGTTGATGCTATCGGTCCTAAAATTTGGGTACCTAAGGCTTGTATTTTTCATGTTGTATAGGTAGGTGGATCGGGTATATGGATTGTGGATAGCGGATGCTCAAGACATATGACCGGAGATGTGAGCAAGTTTTCCACAATCAACTTCATTAGCAAGGGTACCGTGTCTTTTGAGAATAGTGGTAAACTCAAAATCCTAGGTAAAGGCACAATTGAGGTATCCCCAAACCTTAATATTCATAAATCCTTTTAGTCAACAACATGAAATTTAACTTACTTAGTGTTAGTCAACTTTGTGATGCAAATTTAATGTTGAATTTAATTCTACAAAGTGCTTTATTAGACACAAGGTTTTGAATGATTGCATGTTAGTAAGATATAGGAAATCCAATATTTACTATGTTGATTTATCATATACTTCTAACATTTCCCCTAAGTGTCTTATGGCAAAAGAGGAAGAAAGTTGGCTATGGAATAGGAGATTAGGGCATATCAACATTAAGAACATATCTAAGGTAGCTAAATTAGAGCTAGTGAAGGGATTTCCAAAAGTAAAGTACATCAAAGAGAAGATGTGTGATGCATGCCAAGAAGGAAAATAATCAAAGTCATCACACAAGGGTAAAACTTTAACTAAGACTTCCTTACCTTTACAGCTTATTCATTTAGATTTATTATCATAGTACTCCTTCTTTGAATGGTAGTAAATATTGCTTAGTTATAGTTGATGACCTCTCTAGATATACTTGGGTGTATTTTATGAAACATAAGAACAATACCCTAGAAATAATTATAGGATTTAGCAAAAGAGTAGAGAATGAAAGAAATCTCAAAATCAACCAGATCCGTAGTGATGATGGTTGAGAATTTAAAAATTCTAATTTTTCCAAATTTTGCTTAGAACAAGGGTACATGCATGAATTCTTTTGTCCTAGAACACCCCAACAAAATTGGGGGGGGGATGGAAAGGAGAAATCATTCCCTGCAAGAGGCGCCTAGGACTATACTTGATGCATATTCACTACCTAGCTACTTGTGGCCGTCAGTGGTTAATACCACTTGTTATATCCAAAATAGAGTCCAAATCCATAGGTTTCTAGGTAAAACTCCATTTGAATTATGGAATGACATAATTCCAACAATTCATTACTTTAAAGTCTTTGGATGCAAAGCTTACATTCTAAACACCAAGGACAATTTATGAAAATTGTAGTCCAATGTGGATGAGGGAATCTTAGTTGGATACTCATTCACTAGTAGAGGGTATAAAGTTTATAACAAGAGGACTCAAAAGGTTGAAGAAACCTCAAATATTCAATTTGATGAAACATCTACTACTTACCCTAGGAAATCCCCCATTGATAATGATATCAATGACAAAAATCAAGACCTTACCCAAAAACTTCAAAACATGACCTTAGGGCATAATGATCAAGGGGGAGGATTAGATCAAGGGGGAGTAAGAGGAGATTCTGATGATGAGAGGAGAAATGAGGATAATCAAGATCGAAACCAATTTGACACACCTCCTGAACACTAAGTGTTCATCAAAATCATCCTCTAGACCAAGTTGTAGGAGAATTATCTCAAGGTGTTAGAACTAGGTCTTTTCATAGAGCTCCCTCTAGTCAAATAGCTCTTATCTCACAAATTGAGCCCAAATCAATCAATGATACATTACTTGATCCGCATTGGATTTTAGCAATGCAAGATGAATTGGCTTAAATTGAAAGGAGTCAAGTATGGGAGCTAGTTCCTAGACCAAATGATAGCACCATTTTTACTACAAGATGGGTTTTTAGGAACAAGTTAGATGATGAAAGAAATATAACAAGAAACAAAGCTAGGTTAGTTGCAATGGGTTTTAATCAAGTTGAGGGGCTTAACTATGATGAAACTTATGCCCCGGTTGCTAGGTTACAATCGATTAGAATCCTATTAGAATATGCCTCTTATATGGCTTTTAAACTTCATCAAATGGATCTAAAATCGACATTCCTAAATTGGTTCATTAAGGAAGAAGTATATGTAGAATAATCCCCTGGGTTTGAGAGTGTAGACTATCCAAACCATGTATACAAGCTTAGAAAAGCTTTATATGGGTTAAACCAAGCTCTCCGGGCTTGGTATGAAATATTATCATCTTTCTTAGTTTCTAAGAGGTTTAGAAGGGATCAAGTAGGTCAAACTTTCTTCATTAAATAAAAGTCAAAGGATATCTTTGTAGCCCAAGTATATGTAGATGACATTATTTTTAGGTCAACAAATGATGAAATCCTTTAACATTTTATCAAAAATATGCGAATGAGTTTGAAATGAGTCTAGTTGGAGAATTAAAATTCTTCTTAAGTTTACAAGTCAAACAAACTAATGAAGGAACTTATGCATACCAAACCAAATATGCCAAAGAAATGATCAAGAAATTTGGTTTGGAAAATGTTAAGGTAGTTTCAACCACAATGGAAACAAATACTAAAATAGACAATGACCATGAAGGTAAATCAATTGACCTAAAACTTTATAGGAGTATGATGTAGGGATTGTAGGGATGTATACTGAAAAGTCTATCTTTTCTATGAACATCTTTATTTTGGAAATAAGAATCACATGATCATTGTTTGCATATTTTTATGCATATTGTCTAATACATTACATTGTAGATAACATGGTGTGTGGTGTCACACGGGAGATCATGTTATTGGCTCCTTGTAAAGTATAAGTAAAGGCTCACAACCGAGATGGCTTTGGAGAAACCATCGGAATGGTTGAAGTGTGATTTGGTATTGGTTTGTCTTGACCATAGAATCACACTAGTGCACTTTGTGTGTATTGAGCAAGACCAACTTAGAGGTGATTCGATTTATTGTTGACTACATAATCGAATCGGACCTCAGATATTATTTTGTACATGCTCTTACTCCCGATATAATAACCGGCACATATACTTAGTAGTCATCTCTTTGATTTACCAATGGGCGAGATTTATAGATTAAATTGATAGGCTCGGTAAGTTGGGAGATGATATTATTTATATGGTGTGTCATTAATTATAGGAGGAAACCGTGTCCTATATATTAGGATGATGATGTTCCCTTGAGGAGCTCATAAGGTTCATCATGTAAACCCTGCAGGTGGACTTGGTCCGGCATGATGAAAAGGTTGAGTTGTAATACTCAAGGAGTTAGATGTTGATTAATTAATGGTCAGTAAATTAATTAATCGATGGATATTCGAGATCTTAAACACGGGGAGAAGATGTACATATAATATATGGAGCCCATATTATCATATGGGGGTTGGTGAGGTAGATCAATGATGATCCTTTAGTGGATCGGACTTTATGTGGGCTTGATCCATGGGTGGCCAAGATCCAACTCCTCCTCATGGTCCCTAATGTAGCCTATTAACACCTCATGAAGCTTAGATCCAATGGATGAAAACAAAACTCTAGATCCAAAGGTAGAGATTAAATCTCTAGATCCGATGGTTGAGATTAAATCTCTAGATCTGATGGTTGAGATTAAATCCCTAGAACCAATGGAGGAGATTAAATCATGGCTTGAGCCCAACTCTATATATAGAGATCATGAAGTGGGTGGCAAGATGAGCATGGCTTAAGGGGATTAGGGTTTGCTTCCTTTGGAGGCTAGGAATCCTAGTTGGTTTAGGATTAGGTTTGGGTGGCTAGGGTTTTGGGAGCTTATGGGTGGGCGGCAACTCAAGGAGGAGTTTTTTCTTCTTCTTCCTAAGGTGTGTCCGGTTCCTTCCATCTTCCCTCTACCTTGGCTTGTGCTCATCCTTATCTTCTTCCCCACTTCCATGGTCGGCCTAATGAGAGCTAGGATTAGGGTTTGGAGGCTTAGGGTTTGGGTGGCACCAAATAAGGAAGTAGTTTGTTTTCTTCTTCCTATCTTTTGGTGGCCAGCGCCCACAACCCTATCCCATCCCTTGTCCAGCATCCAAAGACCCCTTCTCCTTCTCCTTAGGTGGTGGAAACAAGATATAGGGCTTTCCCTTGGTGTCTTGGCCGGTTTCCACCATTATCTCCTTCTCCTTGTTGGCCGGCGGCAAGCACTCTCCTTGTTGCTTGTTGGTTGGCTATAGGAAGGAGAAGAGCTTTGTTTCTATTCTTCCTTTAGCTTTGGAAGAGCAAGGAAGGAAGATTTGTGATCTAGGAGCTTCGACTTTTGGTAGAGCGTCGCTCACACGACATCCGAAAGGAGGAAGAACATACATTAGAAGATCGAGAGGTATATCGATTCTCTAATTTTTATATGTTACATGTTTGTATTTGTTTTTCAATTATGAGCATGATATAAATCTGTATATGGCTAAATAATACTTGGATTTCGAGCATAAACATAAAAACCGGCGATCCGGACATCGTCTATTCCGCGGCTACTCGTAGAATAGATGTTGGTCGCTTGAACAACTTGTTTGTTCAAGTGACCTCTCTAAACGAATAGCACGACCATGGCTTGGTTGTTTGGGCAATCCCTTTTGTCTAGAATTAAATTTTAATCCGGGGACATCGAAGGGATCGCCATGATCAAACGACCGAGGTGAAGTGGGAAGCGATGTTTCCCCTCACGGACTCAATAAGCAAAACCCTTCATATGATTGGTAGTCTATTATACCTAATTGCTAGTAGACTCGATATCTTATTTGTGGTAGGTATGTGTGCAAGATACCAATCTTGTGCCAAGAGTCCCATTTAGTAGCCGTTAAGAGAATTTTAAGATATATCAAAAGCACACTAAATGTAGGACTTTGGTACCCTACGACTAAACCTTTTGATTTGGTTGGGTACATCGATTCCAACTATGCAGGTTGTAAGTTGGATAGGAAGAGTACTAGTGGTGGATGTCAATTTCTTGGATCATCCTCAGTTAGTTGGAGTAGTATAAAGCAACCTTGTGTTTCTCTATCCACAACCGAGGCTGAGTATTTGGCTATGGGTGGGTGTGTGGCTCAATTGCTTTGGATGAGACACACTCTAGAGGACTATGAGCTACACTACTCCAATGTCAAGGTTTATTGTGGTAATGTGAGTACCATAAATTTGACCAAAAATATGGTACATCACTCGAGGATAAAGCACATTGAAGTGAAGCATCACTTCATTAGAGATCATGTGGAAAAGGGGGACATTGAACTCAATTACATAGAATCCAAGTCCAACCTAGCTGACATTTTCACCAAGGCTCTCCCAGAAGAGGATTATTCATCACTTAGGAGAGAACTTGGAATGTGCTTAGTAGAATAGAGGTCTAGGTTTGCATGATCCTATAGAAACTCTAGAACTATACCTCTATAGCATCTCACAAAATACCTAAGATACCATGATTTTCGTATTGAGCCACTTAGATATCATGTGAGATATTAGGAAGATGCACTTGGTTCGTCATGCTTGTTATGATGCATTACTATGAACTAGGGTGCCATCTAGAGACATTGATCCTTAATTGGACAAATCACTGGGAAGGCTTGTATACAATTGATGTGCATATAGCTCTAAGAACATGATTAGAAATGTCAAATAAAATATATTTTCAACTATGTTTATCATATTTTGAAAAATAACTTTCACTTGATAAGCAATAGTGATACAAAGTTTGCAAAAACCTTAAAGCTTTTGCTCGTTTTTAAACTTATATCAATTTTGGAATTTGGAAAACTATATTTTTCAAATTATTTTTCATTGATAGAATATGATTTTATAAATTTGTCCACAAAATTTCATGATTTTTCGATGATTTTTGAAATTTTGGCGCATTTTTGAATTTTGGATGAAATCTTGAAATTGGTGTTTCAAGCTTGGCAGTCGACTACTTCATTTTTCAGTCGACTTCCACGATGATATTTCTACAAATCAGCCATATTTCTTTGTCTTAAGTGTCCTAACCTTATGGTATGATAATACAAGTAATTAATAAGGTATATGACTGATTAATGCATTGATTTAGGGGAGCTATTATTATGCAATCTTTTATTCCCTAAATCTATATTACGTCTATTATTGGTGGAAAGTTAAGATATATTTCTTGTCTATTGTTTCATTCTTTGCTCAACATGTTCCATGTCTTGGATTAATGGGGAACCCTGTTTTCTATCTTATAACTTAGTTCAAGGCATCACAAATTCTATTCATGATTAACTTAATTTCTATTAGTCCTTCTCTTTTTGATGTATGTCAAAGGAGGAGAAGGAGAATTTAAGTTAGAATTCATATTAATATATGTTGTTTATTTCTGAGCATATTTCATGACATAACTTAAATAATTTTCAAACATCAAAAAGGGGGAGATTATTTGTGCAATAATGGCCCAAGCATCTATGTGTTTTGATGTTTGGATAATCATCTATAGTTAGACAATGTTTTGTGATCTAACCATGAATGTATTAAGTGACAGGAAAAATTCAAGTATGAAGACTTGGTAAAGGAAAGTGCAGTGTAATCTTGGCAAAGGAAGTCCAAGGGAAAGTCTGTTGGGTTTCCGGAACTGCGGCGTGTGTGTGTTCGATCATGTTTCGTAAACATGAGCACAGCGGAAGCAATTAAAAATAATAAATCTATATTTATTACAACACACACAACACACGCATGCATATTACAACAAGTGTAGACATAACTGTAAATTAAAATTTACAATAAAAGAAATTATCTACGTTATACCTTTCGTATGACGTGTAGCGGGAACGGCATCAACCGGAACGATCCTCGTAAGAATCATCTCTATCCGTATCCACGCCAAGCTCCTCGGGATGACTTCGCTAAGCCACGAGCTTCGTCTTCGTACGGGTTACTAGCCTCGTGTTGAAGACGACGTGATCGAGAGATGATCACGATCCGAATCCAAATTCGGATCCTAAAATGAGTTCTCAAAACTCGCTTCTCCGGAGAGGTATTCGTCAACCATTTGACGAATCCTTCGTCCTCCACCTCAGAGGATTACCGGAGATCAAATCCCCGGTAAGTTAGCCGCTGTCGGAGCACTAACCGTCGTCCAAACGACGCTCCGACAACAAAGAAACAAGCTGTCCAGAAAAATTGGACAGCTTTTGGTGGAGGAATAGAGGTCGGCCAAGGAGAGATGGAAGCTCACCTTATCACCGAACCTAGAGGAGATCACCGGAGGGTCGCCGGAGGTTCACCGGCTGAAGCTTGGTCGCCGGCAACAAGTTGGACGGCTGCACAAAAGCTGGGCGGCGGCACCTTAGGGTTGGGCGCCGAAAACTCCAAGGAGGTGGGCGGCAACTAGGTTGGGCGGCCAAAACTTGATTAGGGCTTTGGATTAGGGGTTAAGCCCTATTTTATAGAGAACTAATTCTCTTAATGGTTAATGGATCATATCCATAAAGCCCGTTAACCCGCTCCATTAAGATAAGTTAAAATAAACCAAACCATGATGGTTTATTTTAAGTTAAAACGAACCGAACCAACTTTTGGTTCATTCATTTAAAATAAACCAAACCCTTTGGTTTATTCTCCTCCATTGGATTAGAACCAAACCATTTTGGTCCATCCATTATGTCTTCATAAGACACGGCCCATCCACGCTTCCATTGCGGTGAAACAATTTCATGCTCGCTTTATGTTTGGTCCAACCAAACATAGTTTCTCTCGATGCGAGAATCCCATTCTCAAGCTCGTTTTAAATCCTTTGGATTACACTCGTTGTCGTGTGACCAAATAGGTTCTCGGTTTATGTTGGTCTATAATTAACCATTAATTATAGAGCGATCATGAGTGGCACCTAGTAGTACATCATGATCCCCAATTAACCGAAAAGATCAATGGTTGATCGAACTATTTAAAAACCCTTGATGCTTCGAATGAATCGTGCCCCATTCCCTTCACTCATCTTATACCCACTTGGTTGAGACATGGGTCTATGTGTATCCCCACTAGTGACTCGTCACACCTAGCCCAAGTATCATTTCCTCGTCCTCACAGTTCTAGTTACTCCACATGTATCGAAGAGTACCTTACTCTAAACATGTAATGCTTTGGCCAAAGACTTTAGTAACAATCCGACGAGAGGCCATGGGTATACATCTCCTGCAAGGAGTGGTGAATCCTTTATAGGCTATTCAAACACCTTCGATCACGACTTATACCCAATCATCCCGGGTCCACATCTCCTCGGAGATGTTTGCTTAAGATGTCAAAGCATAAGTCTCCATGATCAAGATGACTTGAATACCGCAAGTCAAAGGAACATCGCACTTAAGCCACGGTAAGAACTTCATTGACATATCTATATATGCAGAGAACCATATGAAGTCTTACGGCTGGTCACTCCAATGAACTAGTTACCATAACTAGCATCCACGATCAACTCCGGACATCACTATGTCTCCAGCCAGTGAGAATCAGCTGCTTGGATACACCAAGGAGTATACCTCGTGCTAGTCTCGACAGAATTGATGGTGTCCAAATCCATCAATTCATCGACTAGGGATAATTCCGATACATCACAATTACACATGTAGAGATACTCACTAGTTTTGATCCAATCACAAATTCTCTCATGCTGTGAATCGTATCGTGGACATTCTGTAAATGAGTTTAAGATCCAATCAAATACATAAAACATGTATACTCAAATAGTGAATCTTCATTTATCATATAAATGGTTCATACATAAGGCGATTGTCTTAGGACATCTCTCATATATTACTAACAGACTCCCACTTGGCCTAATGCCAATCGCTACGATATCCTATACCATAAGCACTAACATGACCCTCAAACTTACTTTGAGGTAATGCTTTAGTCAAAGGATCCACTAAGTTCCTTTCAGTGGGAATTTTCTCGATTTGTATTTCGTTCCTACTGATGATCTCTCTGATAAGATGATAGCGGCGAAGCACATGTTTGGATCATTGATGAGACCACATCAAGTTAAGAGATGAACTTCTTGATCCAAACCGCTTCCTTTGCTGCTTCCAAAGCTGCAATGTATTCTGCCTTAGTGGCAGAATCCGCTATAGTGTCAAGCTTGGAACCTTTCCAACTTATTGCGCCTCCATTCCAGGTGAATACATACCCAGACAAATACATGGAATCATCCTTGTCTGTCTGGAGCTGGCATCCATATACCCACGTATCACCATGTACCCTTCTCCATATATTTGGAACACATCCTTAGTTCTTCTCAAGTACTTAAGGATCATCTTAACAGTCGCCCAATGATCCATTCCTGTATCAGACTGGTATCTGCTCGTGACACTCAGAGCATACGATACATCAGGCCTCGTTCATAACATAGCATACATGATAGATCCTATTGCGGATGCATAGGGAATCCTACTCATGCAAATCCTCTCGTCTTCTGTGCGCGGACACATAGACTTCGAAAGGTGTACCCCATGCCTGATGGGTAGGAAACCTTTCTTGGATTCCGACATGCTAAACCTCTTTAGCACTCGGTCTATATATGTAGACTGCTAAAGACCAAGCAACCGTTTCGATCTATCTCTATAGATCTTAATCCCGAGGATGTAGGTTGCTTCTCCCAGGTCTTTCATGGAGAATGTCTTGGATAACCAAACCTTCACTGACTGTAAGATTGAAACATCATTTCCTATAAGTAGTATGTCATCGACATATAATACTAGGAATACGACTGCACTCCCACTAACCTTCTTGTACACACAAGGTTCGTCTGGATTTTGTGAGAAATCAAACTTTTTGATTGTCTCATCAAAACGGATATTCCAGCTCCTGGATGCTTGCTTCAATCCATAAATGGACCGTCGCAATTTGCATATCTTGGTTTTATCAACCGATGTGAAACCCTCAGGCTGTATCATATACACGTCCTCGAGCAGGTTTCCATTAAGGAAAGCTGTTTTCACATCCATCTGCCATATCTCATAATCATAATGAGCCGCTATGGCCAGGAGCATCCGAATGGATTTAAGCATAGCTACAGGCGAATAGGTTTCGTCATAATCAACACCTTATTTTTGACGATATCCTTTCGCCACCAATCTAGCCTTATAGGTAATCACATTACCATCCATGTCGGTTTTCTTCTTGAAAACCCACTTGCACCCTATAGGCTTTATCCCTTCAGGTGGGTCAACCAAGTTCCAAACTTGGTTTTCATACATGGAATCCATTTCCGACTTCATGGCACCAAGCCACTTATCCCTTTATGAACTTGTCAGCACTTCTTCATAACTGGTAGGCTCCTCATCGTCTATGAGTAACATGTCTTTCGATTAAACTACGAAATCCATATCTCTCGGGAATATTGTGTGTTCTACGGATCTACGAAGATGTGGTGTTACAATAAGTCCGATTGCTCATCACTATGAGTTGTCGGTGTTGTGCTCACTGTATCTCATCAATGTCTATTTGAGTAACTCGAGCCTCCTCAAGCTCGATGACACTCCAACTATTTTCTTGCAAGAGAAACTCTTTCTCTAAAAACACAGCATGCCTTGAAACAAACACCTTTTGTTCCACAGGATGATAGAATTGGTAACCCCTTGTTTCCTTAGGGTATCCAATAAATAGACATTTATCAGACTTAGCATCCAATTTATGCGTCTTGTCCGCTTCACATAAGCGAGACAACCCCATATCTTCAAGTAAGATACATGAGGTTTCTTACTATTCCATATCTCATATGGAGTAGTTGAGACTACCTTGGTAGGCATTACATTTAACAAATGTATGCAAGTGCATAGCCCCAAAGGACTTGGGAAGAGTTGCATGATTCATCATTGACTGACCATGTCCAACAAGGTCCTAAGATTCGCCTCTCAGATACACCATTATGCTGTGGTGTATAGGGCAGAGTCCATTGAGACAATATACCATTGTCTCTTAGATAATCAAGAAACTCTTGACTTAAGTATTCACTACCTCGATCCGATCGAAGTATTTTAATACTCTTGTCATGTTGTTTCTCTACTTCATTTCTGAATTCTTTGAACCTTTCAAAGGCTTCAGACTTGTGTTTCATCAAGAACACATACCCAAACCGTGAGTGATCATCGGTGAAGGTAATGAAGTAGCTATAGCCTCCTAATGCTTGAGTTGACATAGGTCCACATACATCAGTATGTATTAGACCTAGCAACTCTCCCACTCGTTCACCTTTTCCCGTGAAAGGTAACTTAGTCATCTTGCCTTTTAAGCATGATTCGCATGTATCGTATGAATCCAATTCAAACGATTCCAGAATTCCACATCGGTGTAATTCGGACATGCGTTTCTTGCTTACATGGCCAAGATGACAATGCCACATGTAGGAGTCTATTTGATTATCCTTTCGAGCACGCTTGTTGCTCGCTTCGATATTGCAAATGTCACTGGATACGTCCAACGTATAAACACCATTGCTTAAAGTTCCAGTCCCATAAAGAACCCCATTCAAAGTTATGTAACAACAATTGTTACTAAACGTCAAATGGAAATCATTTCTATTTAAACAAGAAATAGAAATGATGTTCTTTATCAACGAAGGAATATAAAAGCAATTGTCCAGTTCTAAGACAAGTCCTGCAGGGAGTTTCAACAAATACGTTCCGATGGCGAGTGCAGCAACCTTTGCTCCATTCCCAACATGCAAATTTGACTCTCCCTTGACGAGTCTTCTTCTATTCCTTAGCCCATGTATGTCATTACATATATGTGAGCCACACCCAGTATCAAATACCCAAGTGTCTGAGGAAATAGAATGACAATCAATAAAGAAATTTCTGAAGAAGATGGGGCATCCGATGCCTTATCCTTCTTCACGGACTCAAGATAAATCTTGCACTTTCTTCGCAAATGGCTCTCCTTGCCATAATGATGGCAAGTTTCCTTTTGTGCTAGTTCTACCTTCTTAGCCCTTCTCTTCTTTCCCTTCTGCTGTTCCTTTGACTTCCTCTTAGAACCTTTCTTCGAGGAATCAACTAACAACACCGTCCTCTCATGCTTCTCAAGACTCCACGGTCTTGACATATTGGCGATACCACAGATGAACCTCCTAGCATCTCAGAGGTGAAGAGGAGCTTTGAGACTTTGAACCTTTCGAATCTCACTTGCTCATCAACCAACTCACAAAGATGAAGGACTACGATATGAGCATCCATATGCTCATGCTGCTTTCGTAGCTTGGGTTCCATCGTGGCTAGCATGATGCAACTCATTTGTTCAGAATCACTCACATGTTTCTGATAGGCCAACAATTGGTCCAGAGTTGCATCGTCACTAGGACGGGCGGGAAGAGGCGCTTCGAGGACATTTACAAGCTTTTCACCTTGAGAACAATTCTCAAGTTTCTAAGCCAGTCCAAGAAGTTCGGCCCAGTCAATTTATTCGAATCCAAAATGGAACGCAAATTCAAAGACATCATGATCAATTTTAGAAATACAAAACGAGCATATATGAGAAAATGATTTTAAAATGCATTAATATACATTTATAAATCCCATTCATTTTTCGAATTTCAAAAACCCCAAAATCACTTCGGGAGATCGTAGGTCCATCTCCGAATGGGCTGATATCCATCATAGTTATGAACAACCTTGGAGAGAGTCCAACAAGCCATTCATAACTACGACGGTAGGTATCAACTATACCGATTGCATATCACGTATATGCAACTATCACAATGTGCTATCAACTAATTGAATGTTCACACATACATCGGGTTGTTAACACATTAACAAGTATGCATCATATGCATAGCACCCAACTTCACCTCCCTTTACATCGACCTTGGAGAGAGTCCAACAAGCTGATGCTCCAGGTTAAAGCCAACCCATTAATCGGGACATAGTTTAATATGGTTAGAGCGCATTCAACCAATTAGCCCAGCTTGGAGAGAGTCCAACAACCAAAGCTAACGATTGACCTCTGACTCTTACCATATTAGTATTAAACTATTCCATGGTTTGAACATATTGAGGTTGAGCCGGGCTTGGAGAGTCCAACAACCCAAACAAGAAGCAGAACTCGGTTCTAACCATATTAATGGAAGGTGTAGGCTTTAATATTGATTAAGGGTTTTATGTCTCATCCTCTTTGCATGCAAATAACTATTATCTACATGGCATGGCATACATGGCATACATCTACATGTCACGACACGCATGGCATAATGTTATGCATCTAATGCAATTACATGGCATACAATTATGTCATGTATATAATTTCCTTATATGTCATAACTATTTATGGAAATAAAATATGTTTAAGATTTGATTCTCCAAATCAAATCATAATTAAATTAGGAAACAAATTTCCAAATCTAATCACATATTTTATTCATGGAATTATTTGATTAAGGAAAATCTATTTAGGAAACCAATTTCCTAAATCATTAAAACTACTTATGGAAATAAAATATTTTAAGATTTGATTTCCCAAATCAAATCATGATTAAATTAGGAAACAAATTTCCAGAATCTAATCAAATATTTTATTTATGGAAAATATCAATTTCCATAAATACTTCCAACTTTCCAAAAGTGGAAGATTTCCATAAATACTTCTAGGCTTTCCAAAATTGAAAAATTTCCATAAATACTTCTAAATTTCCAAAATTAGAAAATTTCCAGAAATACATTATGACTATCGCAAAACCAATTTTACGATTATGTGAAACACAACACACGGGCTCGATACCCCTTTGTTGGGTTTAGACGCATGGCGTGTGTGTTCGATCATGTTTCGTAAACATGAGCACAGTGAAGCAATTAAAAATAATAAATCTATATTTATTACAACACACACAACACACGCATGCATATTACAACAAGTGTAGACATAACCGTAAATTAAAATTTGCAATAAAAGAAATTATCTACGTTATACCTTTCGTATGACGTGTAGCGGGAACGTCATCAACCGGAACGATCCTCGTAAGAATCGTTTCTATCCGTATCCACGCCGAGCTCCTCGGGATGACGTCGCTAAGTCACGAGCTTCGTCTTCGTACGGGTTACTAGCCTCGTGTTGAAGACGACGTGATCGAGAGATGATCACGATCCGAATCCAAATTCGGATCCTAAAACGAGTTCTCAAAACTCGCTTCTCCGGGAAGGTATTCGTCAATCAATTGGCGAATCGCCGTCCTCCACCTCAGAGGATTACGGAGATCAAATCCCGATAAGTTAGCCGCTGTCGGAGCACTAACCGTCGTCAAGCGACGCTCCGACAACAAAGAAACAATCTGTCCAGAAAAACTGGACAGCTTTTGGTGGAGGAATAGAGGCCGGCCAAGGAGAGATGGAAGCTCACCTTATCACCGACCCTAGAGGAGATCACGGAGGGTCGGGAGGTTCACCGGCTGAAGCTTGGTCGCGGCAACAAGTTGGGCCGGTGCACAAAAGCTGGCGGCGTACCTTAGGGTTGGGCACGAAAACTCCAAGGAGGTGGGCGCTGACTAGGTTGATTAGGGCTTTGGATTAGGGTTTAAGCCCTATTTTATAGAGAACTAATTCTCTTAATGGTTAATGGATCATATCCATAAAGCCCGTTAACCCGCTCCATTAAGATAAGTTAAAATAAACCAAACCATGATGGTTTATTTTAAGTTAAAACGAACCGAACCAACTTTTGGTTCATTCATTTAAAATAAACCAAACCCTTTGGTTTATTTGCCTCCATTGGATTAGAACCAAACCATTTTGGTCCATCCATTATGTCTTCATAAGACACGGCCCATCCACGCTTCCATTGCGACTGAAACAATTTCATGCTCGCTTTATGTTTGGTCCAACCTAACATAGTTTCTCTCGGTCTGAGAATCCCATTCTCAAGCTCGTTTTAAATCCTTTGGATTACACTCGTTGTGTGTGTGACCAAATAGGTTCTCGGTTTATGTTGGCCGTCTATAATTAACCATTAATTATAGAACGATCATGAGTGGCACCTAGTAGTACATCATGATCCCCAATTAACCGAAAAGATCAACGGTTGATCCAGAACTATTTCTGAAACCCTTCAGTAGCTCGAATGAATCGTACCCCATTCCCTTCACTCATCTTATACCCACTTGGTTCAGGACATGGTCTATTGTGTCAGTCCCCACTAGGCTGACTACGTCACACCTAGCCCAAGTATCATTTCCTCGTCCTACGGATTCTAGTTACTCCACATGTATCGAAGAGTACCTTACTCTAAACATGTAATGCTTTGGCCAAAGACTTTAGTAACAATCCGACGTGAGGCCATGGGTATACATCTCCTCGCAAGGAGTGGTGAATCCTTTATAGGCTATTCAAACACCTTCGATCACTTCGACTTATACCCAATCATCCCGGGTCCACATCTCCTCAGAGATGTTTGCTTAAGATGTCAAAGCATAAGTCTCCATGATCAAGATGACTTGAATATCGCAAGTCAAAGGAACATCGCACTTAAGCCATAGTAAGAACTTCATTGACATATCTATATATGCAGAGAACCATATGAAGTCTTACGGCTGGTCACTCCAATGAACTAGTTACCATAACTAGCATCCACGATCAACTCCGGACATCACTATGTCTCCAGCCAGTGAGAATCAGCTGCTTTGATACACCAAGGAGTATACCTCGTGCTAGTCTCGACAGAACTGATGGTGTCTAAATCCATCAATTCATCGACTAGGGATAATTCCGATACATCACAATTACACATGTAGAGATACTCACTAGTTGTGATCCAATCACAAATTCTCTCATGTTGTGAATCGTATCGTGGACATTCAGTAAATGAGTTTAAGATCCAATCAAATACATAAAACATGTATACTCAAATAGTGAATCTTCATTTATCATATAAATGGTTCATACATAAGGCGATTGCCTTAGGACATCTCTCATATATTACTAACAAAGTCTTGGCAGCGTAAGTCCAAGCATGTAGTCTTGGCTGCATAAAGTCCAAGCAGACCCTTGGCAAAGGAAGTCCAAAGGCAAAGTCTTAGCAGCTTAAGTCCAAGCATGTAGTCTTGGCGGCGTAAAGTCCAAGCGGACTTTGGCAATAGAAAAATCCAAGACATGATGAAACTGAGAGTAGCTCTTGGAAGCAAGCGCAAGGATGAAGGAGTCACAGATTCAGAGGGATCCTGGAGGTGCAAGGCTGAAGGAAGAGCTAGAAGGTTGAGTCTAGGTCTAAAGAGTTGACTTCAAGTATGATTTGATCATACTTGAAGTGTAATACCACCGATCACCACTCACCGATGAGGCGCGTTCTAGTGACATCGACTACTAGGGTTTGGCGATCGGTCCACCATCGATCATTATTATATACCCCAGCAATCGACAATAATAGTGGATATTAGCAGAATGTTTTCCACCAAGTGATCATTTGGAGCACTCGACTGATTGAGACATCAATCAACTAATGGTATGATCAGTCAACTGATCATTTTCCCATTGGGTAGTGATGAATCGTGATCAGGCTCATCAGAAGGCGTTGGATTGCATCAGCTACAGCAGCAGTCGACTGATGGAGACCTCCATCAGTCGACTGCTCCCGCCTCAATGGGAAAATCAGTCACTTCTCTATAAAAAGTGGCCAAGGGGTGCTTTAGGAGGCTAGTGCTCATATTCATATTCATACCTTCAAGCTCCCCACGTCTTCAATAGTCTTCTAGTGATTTATAATCTCCTCTTCTCTTATTTTCATCTACATCATTTGTAAGAAGAGGAGTTCATTTGTAAATAAGGCTTTTCCTCCTAAAAGGACCTCTTAGTGAAAATTTGCTTGCATTGATCTACCTTGTGGGTCGCCGTGGTGTAGGAGCATAATCTCCGAACCACGTTAAATCATTTTGTTAGCGTTTGCTTTTGTCTTTTTGGTTATATTTGTTTTGCTTCCGCTAACTTTTCTTGTAGAGACAAAAGAGGCTATTAACCCCCCCCCCCCCTATAGCCTTCCAAAGATCCCCAACAATAACCTACCATCTCTCTATTTCAAAGTGAGGGCTCTTGAATTTGACAAAAATAGTCTCTCTCTTACAAACCTTTTTGTATATCTAGGTACAAATTAAAACATGAGTGGCACCTAGTAGTACATCATGATCCCCAATTAACCGAAAAGATAAACGGTTGATCCAGAACTATTTCTGAAACCCTTCAGTAGCTCGAATGAATCGTACCCCATTCCCTTCACTCATCTTATACCCACTTGGTTCAGGACATGGTCTATTGTGTCAGTCCCCACTAGGCTGACTACGTCACACCTAGCCCAAGTATCATTTCCTCGTCCTACGGATTCTAGTTACTCCACATGTATCGAAGAGTACCTTACTCTAAACATGTAATGCTTTGGCCAAAGACTTTAGTAACAATCCGGCGTGAGGCCATGGGTATACATCTCCTCGCAAGGAGTGGTGAATCCTTTATAGGCTATTCAAACACCTTCGATCACTTCGACTTATACCCAATCATCCCGGGTCCACATCTCCTCGGAGATGTTTGCTTAAGATGTCAAAGCATAAGTCTCCATGATCAAGATGACTTGAATATCGCAAGTCAAAGGAACATCGCACTTAAGCCATAGTAAGAACTTCATTGACATATCTATATATGCAGAGAACCATATGAAGTCTTACGGCTGGTCACTCCAATGAACTAGTTACCATAACTAGCATCCACGATCAACTCGGACATCACTATGTCTCGGCCGGTGAGAATCACCGCTTGGATACACCAAGGAGTATACCTCGTGCTAGTCTCGTGAGCGATGGTGTCTAAATCCATCAATTCATCGACTAGGGATAATTCCGATACATCACAATTACACATGTAGAGATACTCACTAGTTGTGATCCAATCACAAATTCTCTCATGTTGTGAATCGTATCGTGGACATTCAGTAAATGAGTTTAAGATCCAATCAAATACATAAAACATGTATACTCAAATAGTGAATCTTCATTTATCATATAAATGGTTCATACATAAGGCGATTGCCTTAGGACATCTCTCATATATTACTAACAAAGTCTTGGCAGCGTAAGTCCAAGCATGTAGTCTTGGCTGCATAAAGTCCAAGCAGACCCTTGGCAAAGGAAGTCCAAAGGCAAAGTCTTAGCAGCTTAAGTCCAAGCATGTAGTCTTGGCGGCGTAAAGTCCAAGCGGACTTTGGCAATAGAAAAATCCAAGACATGATGAAACTGAGAGTAGCTCTTGGAAGCAAGCGCAAGGATGAAGGAGTCACAGATTCAGAGGGATCCTGGAGGTGCAAGGCTGAAGGAAGAGCTAGAAGGTTGAGTCTAGGTCTAAAGAGTTGACTTCAAGTATGATTTGATCATACTTGAAGTGTAACAGTCCACTGATCAGTCACTCGACTGATGAGGGCAGCGTTCTAGTGACATCTGTCGACTACTAGGGTTTGGCAGTCGACTGGTCCACCATCAGTCGACTGTTATACCCTAGCAATCGACTGTTAATAGTGGATATTAGCACAGAATGTTTTCCAGTCAAGTGATCATTTGGAGCACTCGACTGATTGAGACATCAATCAACTAATGGTATGATCAGTCAACTGATCATTTTCCCATTGGGTAGTGATGAATCGTGATCAGGCTCATCAGAAGGCGTTGGATTGCATCAGCTACAGCAGCAGTCGACTGATGGAGACCTCCATCAGTCGACTGCTCCCGCCTCAATGGGAAAATCAGTCACTTCTCTATAAAAAGTGGCCAAGGGGTGCTTTAGGAGGCTAGTGCTCATATTCATATTCATACCTTCAAGCTCCCCACGTCTTCAATAGTCTTCTAGTGATTTATAATCTCCTCTTCTCTTATTTTCATCTACATCATTTGTAAGAAGAGGAGTTCATTTGTAAATAAGGCTTTTCCTCCTAAAAGGACCTCTTAGTGAAAATTTGCTTGCATTGATCTACCTTGTGGGTCGCCGTGGTGTAGGAGCATAATCTCCGAACCACGTTAAATCATTTTGTTAGCGTTTGCTTTTGTCTTTTTGGTTATATTTGTTTTGCTTCCGCTAACTTTTCTTGTAGAGACAAAAGAGGCTATTAACCCCCTATAGCCTTCCAAAGATCCCCAACAATAACCTACCATCTCTCTATTTCAAAGTGAGGGCTCTTGAATTTGACAAAAATAGTCTCTCTCTTACAAACCTTTTTGTATATCTAGGTACAAATTAAAACAACATGTCAACCTCTATTAATTTACGTTAAATTTTTTTATAACAACAAACTGATTAGGTAAAACTTCTTGGACTGGCTTCACAACCTGAGAATTGTTCTCAAGGCTGAGAAGTTAGCTTATATTTTTGAAGAGGTTCTTCCTCATCGTCCTGAAGACAATTCATCTAGTGACCAAAAGTTGGTATAGTAGAAATATTTTGCTTACTCTAGCTTGGATAGTTACATTATGCTAGCGTCAATGTCTCCAGAGTTACAAAAGAACATGAGCATATGGATGCTATTACAATTATCTTTCATATTCGTGAGTTGTTCGATGAGCAAGCAAGATCTTATAGGTTCAAGATCACCCCACTCCTCTTTCAGTCAAAGTTACAGGAGGGTTCATCTGCAGTGCAGTATGCACTAATGATGAATGGATATATTGATCAACTGAGATCTCTAGAGTTTTCATGGACTATAAATTAAGTATTGACTTAATTCTACATAGTTTGACTGATACCTATTCACAAATTGTGATGAACTATCATATTAACAAGTTAGAGTCTAGGATACCATAACTGATTAATATGCTCAAAATAGTGGAGTTATCTATTGCAAAAGGACAAAAGGTGATGATGCTTGTTGACTCCGCAAAAAAAAGGTTCTAAGAGGAAGTCAAAATCTACAGCCAAAGGGAAGAAAAAGATAAAGAAGGAAGAACTAACTCCCAAGGGTACTTGCCACAATTATGGCAAGGATGTGCATTGGAAGAGAAAATACAAGTAGTATCTAGAGTCACTGAAGCAGAAGAGGACATCTGATGCCCAACCTACTTCAGGTATATACAATATTGAATGTCATACTTTTTCTTCGAACACTTGGGTATTAGATACTGGATGTGACTCACATATATGTAATGACATATAGGGGCTAAGGAACAGAAAAAGACTAGTTAAGAGAGAAGCAGATCTAAGGGTTGACAATGAAGCAAAGGTTGCTATTGTAGTTAAATGAACTTATATGTTGCAACTCCCTACGGGACTAGTTTGAGTTGGATGATTGTTTTTATATTCTTGTATTAATAAGAACATTATTTATTTTTCATATTTTTATAAAAAAGGTTATCATTTGATGTTTAGTAATAATTATTGGGATCGATTTGATGAGCTAGAGGGGAGGGGGTGAATTGCAGTTTCTCGGTTTCATTTGCTCAATCATGCTCATCTACAAAACTTGTTAGTACTCGGTGAAATTTACAAAAATAAATAGCACAAACATAGATAAAAATACAATCACAAACACACAATTTAACATAGTTGGGAACCCTAGTTTCTGCTCCACGCCCGAGCACTAGTCAAGTCTAGTGATGCACACCACCACCATGAGCTTCTCCTTCTCAGAAACAATCCAGAGGTGGAGAAACCTCTTACAATAATATTACAAGAAGAAAAAGCAAACCAAAAAAAAAAAAAATTAAAGCTTACAAAACAAAACACTTTACAAGTGTGCTTTTGATTGCTTGTTGATTTGGTAGCTTTGGAGTACCTTGAAGGTCTGGAATCACAATAATGTTTCCCCTTTAAATTCCCAAGAACCAATAGCTTTTACCCTCCTTCTCGAGCTGCTTATAAAGCTACAATTCAGGCTGATTTTAGACTTGGCAGTTGGCTGCTAAAAGTCCCAGTCGATTTCTAGCTTATCTGTTGTCTCAAAATAGACTAATCCACGTTGACTTTCGCCCAATCGATAATTGAGCAATCGACTACCATTACCATCAGTCGACTACTAATGCCTCATCGACTGCCTAGTCAACTTCTAGAGCCTTATGTACTTGTGTCCGCCGACACCAATCGACTGCCCATCATTGGCAATTGACTACCATGGACTAATTGACTAGTGCAATCCACCAATCGACTGCCAAGGAATAGCAAGTAGTCAAGCTTCAGTCGACTACACACCAGTCGACTGGGTCATAACTCGAGTTAACTGCTCGAGTTAAACTAGGATCCCAAGTGTTGTGCCCTTGGCCAGTCGGCTAGTCTATAATCCCAGTTGACTAGTAAACCTCAAACTTGAGGTTAAACCGAAGTATGATTTCATCATACTTGATCGACCGCCTTTGGACAAGACCTAAGCCTTCTAGCCACTTCCATCAGCCTCACGTGCCTCAGGTTCCGTCTGAGTCTTCAATGACTCATTTGATGTGAGAAAAATTATAGGATTTTAGAAGTAGTTTTAGCACACATATCATTACATTTTGTACTTGTTTCATGCATATTCGTCCTAGTTTTGCATTCATTTTCTATTTTCTAGTTCGGATATCTGCTCTTGTTATTTTTATGTGCAGGATATCATTTTGGAGGTAAAACGACACACTTTTGGAGCCAAACAAAGGCGAGCATGCTCTGGTCGTGTTTCTCCCAAAACATAGGCATGCACCGGAGCAAAAGAAGGCATTCATTGGATAGTTTAGAGGTGGACACGGCCTAGACATTTGAATCTCACACAATCATGTCCAAAATCAGATAGAAATTCTAGGGCCCCACATGACTGGTCGTGTGGATTCCACACGGTTGTGTGGTGTTAGCTCGAGTTGGCGCAAGTTAGGTTTTCATGGGGATTTAATGAAAGTCGGCTTCTCTTTTATAAATAGGAAGGCACACCGAAACCCTAGGAGGGAGACCCCTCGGCTAGGATGGCAAGAAGGTGCCCTAAAAAGCACCGGAGACTCGCAACGGGGAGGAAGGAAGTGGCTAGAAGATCCGTCTTGATGCTCTGGCACCGTGGAGAACAACAAGACATGCAGATTGGATAGGATAGAAAGTACTTTATTTATTTTCTTATTCTACTTGCATTGTAATAACTTTTCTTAAGATGTCTTGTGTTTATTCTTATTTACCTATGGAGTAGAAACTTTGATTCTAGGATTCAGGAGTAACTTGTGTATGTGGACATGCTAGTTTGAATAGTTATTCATCTCTTTGGAATATATTTGCAATTTTGTATTGTTTAGATCAATGAGGATTGGGTCTTGATTCTATTTATATTGAACATAGGCAATACATGAGTGAGAGCCTTCGTATCAAAAACTTAGGTGAACCAAGGATGAACCTTTTGGTCATCCTCCCTCCCGTAATCATAGAAGATATAATATGATAGAGTAGGATATGAAATATGATCCACCTCTTCATAAGGATAATTAGGAAGTCTTCATACCCCAATAACCTATCTTAGCAGAAGACCCAAAGTAGGAGAGATTAACTCTAGAAGGGTTGAAGGACCTTAGTGACAGAGGGCTCCCAACAGTATCAACCCCCTAAGCTCTGACGATGCGAAAGGGAAACTTGGTTAGGAATAGATAGTTCCCAGTAGAAGCAAAAGTTTATAAGACAAATGCATGACGATCTTCCCACAAGATTGTAATTAGAGATCCCAAAAGCATCTAATTGATAGCATGTTCCATAATGCACTAGTGAAATCGAAGTCCTAGAATCATCTTAGAAAACTTCAAACCTACCTTCTCTTCCTCCAAGTGACACCATACTTGAGTTAGGATTACCGTCAACCTCGAAACCCTTATTCTTAGGATATTAACTCCGAACAACATCCACTGGACAAATAGTACTCGAATCTCAATTTCTGTGGGATCTATAAATCTTTTATTAATTTATGACATCCGTGCACTTGCGAGCGTTGAGCGCGAGTGTGTGCTTCTAGTCCTTGACGATTCTTGTCGAAGATTTGAGGTCATGATCGCATGCATCATATTTTTGGCGACATTGTCAGAAACTGTTGATTCGATATATAATCAAAAGTGGATAGTTTGAATCAAACCTAGGCTAGATTTGTTTTCTTGTTTTATTTAATTTCAATTCAGTTCATTTCAGTTTTAGATTTTTTCTATACATATTCAATTTAGATTAACCGTAGTAGTCATATTACATCTTTCTTTAGTTCAATTTTTTAGGTTTTCTACATTTGGTTTAGTTTTTTAGGTTATTTGATTTCATTTTAACAAGTAGTATATATACTTCTGATTGCGCATTTTGGTTCATCATATGCATAGACGTTTAGGGTCAAAAAATCTTCTTCCGATAGACCTAGAAATAGAACGAACCTACCATCGCAGGAGAACTGAACATAGAAGTATAGAGGAGCAAGATGCCCCTTTGGCAAACTTAGGTAGCCAACCTCTGCTAGATTATGAAACATCCAGTGCCGGAGGGTATAGGTCGAGTATAGCTGGACTATCTATCATAGCTAACAATTTTGAATTAAAACCTGGACTCATACACATGTGTTAGATTGAGAGAATCGCTAGAGGGGGGTGAATAGCGAGCATAAATCTTTTCATTTCATTTTGACAAAACCAAAGTATTGCAGTGGAAATAGAAATAAAACTAAAGTAAATAGACATTTTTGTTTTTACTTGGTTCACAATCGAAAGGTTGCTACTCTAAGGCCCTGCAATCCTAGACCGCATACAATGGTGCAATCCACGAAAAGTCTCCTCCTCGTTGGAGGCTGGAGACAATGATTACAAGAAAAAAATAGAGGAAGAGGCAACATGCCTACCTCTTCTCTTTACAACGAAAATCTCAAATATAAGAATAACAACAACAGCAAATAAAATTACTGACTTAGAAGATGTGAGGTTCGGCGTGAAGTCGGTATTACGACAGCGTAGCATTGTCATAGAAGCTTAGCATCGTTGGAGCACTTTGGGAGCAAGAATAGATGATTGAAAATGATGAAAATCCACTCCTTTTATAACCCTTCAATCCCTAGCTCGTAGAGATCTGAATCGGGGTCAAAACTCCTTATCACCCCAAATAAGATGAGCTTATCTTGACTTTCTTCGAGCTGACCAGTTTGAATAGTAATCGACTAATGACCCTCATCAATCAATTGATGACTGTCAAGTCTCGAAAATAATAATAATAATAATAATAATAATAACAGTAATAACAATAAAAAAATGATAAAAATACACGGGCGTATGTCATCGGAAAAGAAGGATAAATTTCGGGGTCTATTTATACCCTAAATAAGCGCAGTTGAGGGGCATAAAGGGGAAAAATCCTAAACCTATTAAACCTGCCAAACCCTTTTCCTTTTCTTTTTCTTTTTCCCTTCTTTTTCTATCCCGCGACTCGTCTTCTGGTCGCGAGCCACCGTAGACGTCGAAAAGGGCGATCGACGAACCCCTTCCGTCGGAGACGACGCAAAGCCGCCGGAGCTACACCGACCCTCCTCCCTCATCTTCACGGTAAGTAATCTCTGGCTAGGTCTGGTGAGGGTGGAGAGTTTAGCAGGTTTTTCTTTTGGGACTTTAGCGGCGAGATTGAGTCGAGAGTTCAGGTTGAATCGTGCCTGAGCAATGGGTTTCCAGATTGGGTTCTAGCCGGATTCATGGGGGGATTTTCGGTATTTTTGGAATGGATTGAGCTACGGAAACTGGTGGATCTTGGTTTCCTATCAGCTAGGAGGAGTTGTAGAGCTGAGGGATCACGGGAAGAGGTTAGGGATCTCAATCTTTGGGTTGTAATGGGAGTTCTTGATGGGAGATGATTGGACCCGGTGGATTAGGGTACTCGGCAGGTGAGGGACAGGGGAGAGGGAATGAGTAAACAGATTTTTGTTATTAGGAGGGAAGGGGATCGGATGATGATTTTAGGATCGCTTTTGTTGAATTTATGCATGGATTGGTATTGTGGGTTTCATTCGCTTGGGTTGTAATAACTGATAATACACATGTTAGGGTCATTATGAATTGAGTATGTCGAGAGATGTATAGAAGGGTTAAATATTCAGTTAATAGCTAGATAAATGTTTAATAGATGTAATGAGTAGTTTGTTTGAAAGAAATCAGCATAGGGTGGATATAAATTTGTATGTACATGAGCATTATGTCCGTAGGTAATTCCTGCTATATTTGTTATAAGTCAGCATGTTTAGTTAATCCTTCATAAGATTTTTTCTTAATGCTGTAAATGATATGTAATATGTAATAAATATCATCAACCTATGTATGAGGTCAGATGCTTAATATATATATATATAGGGGGTTTAGTTATCATCTACCTGTGTATGAGGTTGGATGCCATATATATATGTGTGTAATTACCATCTACCTGTGTATGAGGTTAGATGCTATATATAGATATATATATATATTTGTTCACCCATGATGTTTACTTTTATTATTTTTAGTTAATTGTTCATCAAATCATGCTTGTGCCTCGATGTTATGTGAATAAGTTATATTATCATCTACCTGTGTGTAAGGTTGGATGCTATATGTACATGTTTGTAATTATCATCTACCTGTGTATGAAGTTAGATGCTATATATATATGGGTGTAATTATCATCTACCTGTGTATGAGGTTAGATGCTATATATATATATATATACTCGTTCACCCATGATGTTTTATGTTACCCTTCTGTGACTGAACATGATAGGAAATGACAGAAATTCGTTATTTAGCTACCTGTATGTACATGAACATTAGTGGTGCCTGGACGGGTTGGGCTCCCCGGGTTGAGCTCCGGGGAGGGCCCAACCAAAATAATGACGATTGATGATGATGGTGATTCCCTTAGTTTCTTTCTAGAGGTACCTCAGGATTGCATATGAAAATAAGGTATTTGACTAGCTCAGCATTTTAAATGCATAACGCGAGGTACCATGAGGGTTTATGTTTAGGTACAGTTAGCATAACAGAAAGGCATGATTGGGTTCGCAGTACTTGTTATAATGGAATGTTGCTATAAGTATTGGCTATGTTTCATACTAACTTACGGAATGTGCAACAGAAAATGTATGTTGAGCTTACAGTAGTTTACACTTACAGTAGTAGGGATATATGTTTCCTATTTGAATTTTCCTCCCTGTGTTGTATCCCTATCATTGATCTACTTACTGGGCTATAAACTCATGATTTCACATAATATTTTCAGGTAGGGAATAGGATTCCCAGATTGAGATGCAAGAAGCGGAGGTTGTGTAACTGAGGAGATGATGATGAGCATGGCACACACTGTCCGGGACATCTAAGATATAGGATTTCCAGTTTGAGTGGAGTTGATTTTGATGTTCTATTTTTCTTCAATTTGAGAGGGTAAAGTGTGTAGTTGAGATTGCTAAGCTGAATGGAATAAAATAAATTTGAGCCGGGTGTTCCTATCATGTGTATAATGGGTAGTATTGATGTGTGATTGGGGGTTAGTATATGCATACTGTGTTAGGTCTTTTCAGTTGGTATCAGAGCGAACGATCCTAAAGGACAGTGTGTGCATGCAATCTCATCAAGGTCTCGGATACATCCATGCCCGCGTTTGTAAGCTTTAAACTTACTTTTCAAGTAGTAGTCTTAATGTAATCATGCTTAGGTTTATGTACAAACTGGAGATAACGATGCAGGTGTCGGGTTTTATAGGAGAATGGCGGGCCGAAGAAACATTGGTGAAGTGGAGCAGAGTAGTCAGTTTCTCGCTGAGCTTGCCGCAATTATGCAGGAACAGAGTCGGATTCAGGGAGAACAGATCCAACAGCTGTTGAGAGCCAGGGAGCATGGAAACGCTCACAGTGGTCCCATAGCCAGTGTGAACCCAGTTTACAAGCAATTCAAGGATCTTGGACCGACAGAGTTTAAGGGAAGTACAGACCCGATTGTTGCAGAAGGATGGATTCGATCATTGGAAACGATATATGATTTCATGCGATTTACGGATCGAAGAGGTGAGGTGCGCCATATTCATGTTATGCGAGGCTGTTCGAATATGGTGGGAGGTGCACGCCGAGGTGGATTTAGCTACTGATTACTTGGGTTGAATTCAAGGAGGTATTTTATGGTAAATACTTTCACTGCGACACGAACCGAATGGCGAGAATTCCTAGAGCTTCGCCAAGGGGACCGGACAGTGGCTGAGTATGTCAAGGAATTCGAGGAGGGGCGATATTTTGTACCTATGATTGCATGTCAACCAGTAGAGGAGCTGAAACATTTTACTGAGGGATTGAGGGCAGCAATTCGTCATGATGTCAGGGTGAGCCGAGTTACCACCTTCAGAGAGGTGGATCGGCTCACGATGGCGAAGAGGGGACAGGAATGACATGATAAAGGAAGTACAGACTAAGAGGTCTAGTTACCAGGGAAGGGAACCTCCTGCGTCAAGTTAGAAGAAGTTTGCACCAAGCCAGTTTTGAGGCAAGCAGCCACAGATTCAGACGCAGCCACGACAGCGACCCCAGGAACCCCGACCAGTCTACCATACTATCTTCAAGGGCGAAGGCAAAATTCAGTGTCCCAAGTGTGAGAAGACTCATGCAGGTCAGTGTTTGGTGGGTACAGATGTGTGCTACAAGTGCAAGAAGTCTGGGCACTTTGCTATGAACTGCCCTCAGCTCAAAGAGACAACTAGAGGAAGGGTGTATGCTATGACACAGGAGCAGGTGGATCCGGATTCGGCCATCATCACAGGTAGAATTTCTATTGTCAACCTACCTGCTCGTGCCTTAATTGATTCTGGAGCTACACATTCTTTCATATCGGTGGCCTACGTTGCAAAACTAGGTATTTCATGTGATTGGATGGCTACCGGTTATAACGTGTCCTTGCCTTCGGGGGAAGAACTGACCAGCAATAGAATAGTGAGGAACTGTCCGATAAGGATGCAGAACTATATAGTGTACACTGAACTTATTGTATTAGAGATGGTGGACTTTGATGTAATTCTGGGTATGGATTGGTTGACCCGGTACGAGGCCATTATTGACTGTAAACAAAGGATGGTTAAACTGAAACTACAAAATGATGAATTTGTCATATTCAATGCAACCTCCACGTTGAGGCATCCACCTATTATATCAGCATGTAAAGCTCAGAAAATGTTAAGCAAGGGGTGTAACGGATTTCTAGTCAACATAATGTGTAGTTCTGAGACTTTTAGACCAAGTCTGGAGGAAGTAGAGGTAGTCCGAGATTTTCCCGATGTATTTCCAGAGGATATTGCAGGATTACCCCCTGTCAGGGAGGTTGAGTTTGGAATAGAATTAATATCGGGAACCACCCCTGTGTCTAAAGCACCATACCACCTGGCACCCACCGAAATGAAGGAACTGAAGAAGCAACTACATGAACTATTGGATAAGGGTTTCATCCGACCCAGTGTGTCACCCTGGGGAGCACCAGTGTTATTTGTCCATAAGAAGGATAGTTCAATGCGGTTGTACATTGACTACTGGGAGTTGAACCGGGTTACAGTCAAGAACAAGTACTCGTTGCCTAGAATCGATGATATGTTTGATCAACTACAGGGAGCAATAGTGTTCTCAAAGATTGACTTGAGGTCGAGGTACCACCAATTAAGGGTGAAAGGAGAAGATGTTCATAAAACTGCGTTTAGAACTTAAAATGGTCATTATGAGTTTCTAGTTATGTCGTTTGGGCTTACTAATGCCCCCGCAGCCTTTATGGATTTGATGAACCGGATTTTCTAGCCATACCTGGATCAGTTTATGATTGTCTTTATCGATGATATACTAATTTACTCTCAGAGTCGCGAAGAGCATCGACAACATCTGACGCTGGTGCTACAGACTCTGAAGGATAAGCTGTTATACGCTAAGTTCAGCAAATACGATTTTTGGTTGAGACAAATAGCATTTTTAGGACATATAGTCTCGGAGAGGGGAATAGAGGTGGATCAAGTCAAAGTGGAGGCAATCCAGAGTTGGGCTACTCTGAAAAATATTATAGAAATTAGAAGTTTCCTGGGACTAGCGGGGTATTATCGGAGATTCATTCAGAATTTTTCACGAATTGCGCTACCCCTGACTTCGTTGACCAAGAAGGGGGTGAGGTATGAATGGACTACTCAGTGCGAGAAGAGTATTATGGAGTAAAAGGAAAGGCTAATGATAGCACCTGTGCTTGCAGTTCCAGACACTTCTGGGTTGTTTGTGGTGTACACTGATGCCTCCAAAACTGGTCTAGGGGCTGTATTGATGCAGAAGTGTTAGAAATATATGAGAGATGTCCTAAGGCAATCGCCTTATGTATGAACCATTTATATGATAAATGAAGATTCACTATTTGAGTATACATGTTTTATGTATTTGATTGGATCTTAAACTCATTTACTGAATGTCCACGATACGATTCATAGCATGAGAGAATTTGTGATTGGATAACAACTAGTGAGTATCTCTACATGTGTAATTGTGATGTATCGGAATTATCCCTAGTCGATGAATTGATGTATTTGGACACCATCTATTCTTTCGAGACTAGCACGAGGTATACTCCTTGGTGTATCCAAGCAGCTGATTCTCACTGGCTGGAGACATTGTGATGTCCGGAGTTAATCGTGGATGCTAGTTATGGTAACTAGTTCATTGAGTGACCACCGTAAGACTTCATATGGTTCTCTGCATATATAGATATGTCAATGAAGTTCTTACTGTGGCTTAAGTGCGATGTTCCTTTGACTTGCGGTATTCAAGTCATCTTGATCATGGAGACTTATGCTTTGACATCTTAAGCAAACATCTCTAAGGAGATGTGGACCTGGGATGATTGGGTATAAGTCGAAGTGATCGAAGGTGTTTGAATAGCCTATAAAGGATTCACCACTCCTTGCGAGGAGATGTATACCCATGGCCTCTCGTCGGATTGTTACTAAAGTCTTTGGCCAAAGCATTACATGTTTAGAGTAAGGTACTCTTCGATACATGTGGAGTAACTAGAATTCGTAGGACGAGGAAATGATACTTGGGCCTGGTGTAACGTAGTCAGCCTAGTGGGGACTAACACTATTAGACCATGTCCTGAACCAAGTGGGTATAAGATGAGTGAAGGGAATGGGGCACGATTCATTCGAGCTGCTGAAGGGTTTCAGAAATAGTTCTGGATCAACCGTTGATCTTTTCGGTTAATTGGGGATCATGATGTACTACTAAGTGCCACTCATGATCGTTCTATAATTAATGGTTAATTATAGACGGCCAACATAAACCGAGAACCTATTTGGTCACATGCACAATGAGCGTAATCCGAAGGATTTAAAACGAGCTTGAGAATGGGATTCTCAGACCGAGAGAAACTAGGTTTGGTTGGACCAAACTAGAAGCGAGTATGAAATTGTTTCAGTCGCAATGGAAGCGTGGATGGGCCATGTCTTATGAAGACATAATGGATGAACCAAAATGGTTTAGTTCTAATCCAATGGAGGAGAATAAACCAAAGGGTTTGGTTTATTTTAAACGAATGAAGCAAAAGTTGGTTCGGTTCGTTTTAACTTAAAATAAACCATCATGGTTTGGTTTATTTTAACTTATCTTAATGGAGCGGGTTAACGGGCATAATGGTTATGATCCAATAACCGTTAAGAGAATTAGTTCTCTATAAAAGAGGGCTTAAGGGATAATTAAGCCCTAATCCAAAAACCCCTAGCCCTAAGGTTGCTGCCCACCTCCTCCTTGGAGCTCTCGGCGCCAACCTATTGCCGCCGCCCAAAGCTCCTCCAACCGGCATCCAGAAGGCTGCTTCCTTCCCCCTCGCCGGTGTCGAGCTGCTGCCGGTTAGTGCTCCGGTGATCTCCTTCAAGTTTGGCATCAAGGTGAGCTCTATCTCCCTTGGTTGGCCGGCGCCTATCACCTCCACCAAAGATGTCCAGTTTTCTGGACAGCTTGTTCTCCTCTCGTCGGAGCGTCGTTTGGACGACGGTTAGAGCTCCGACAGTGGCTAACTTACCGGGTATTTGATCTCCGGTAATCCTCTGAGGTGGAGGACGAAGGATTCGTCAATTGGTTGACGAATACCTCTCCGGAGAAGCGAGTTTTGAGAACTCGTATTAGGATCCGAATTTGGATTCGGATCGTGATCATCTCTCAATCACGTCGTCTTCAACACGAGGCTAGTAACCCGTACGAAGACGAAGCTCGTGGATTAGCGAAGTCATCCCGAGGAACTCGGCGTGGATACGGATAGAGACGATTCTAGCGAGGATCGTTCCGGTTGATGCCGTTCCCGCTACACATCATACGAAAGGTATAACGTAGATAAATTTCCTTTTATTGCAAATTTAAATTTACAGTTATGTCTACACTTGTTGTAATATGCATGCGTGTATTGTGTGTGTTGTAATAAATGTAGATTTATTATTTTTATTGCTTCCGCTGTGTTCATGTTTACGAAACGTGATCGAACACACACGCCGCGGTGCCGGAAACCCAACAGTGGTATCAGAGCCCAGGTTGTGTTTCGACATAATCGTAAAATGGTTTTGCGATAGTCATAATGTTATTTCTAGAAATTTTCTAATTTTGGAAATTTAGAAGTATTTATGGAAATTTTTCAATTTTGGAAAGTCTAGAAGTATTTATGGAAATCTTCCACTTTTGGAAAGTTGGAAGTATTTATGAAAATTGATATTTTCCATAAATAAAATATTTGATTAAATTTTGGAAATTTGTTTCCTAATTTAATCTTGATTTGATTTGGGAAATCAAATCTTAAAATATTTTATTTCCATAAGTAGTTTTAATGATTTAGGAAATTGGTTTCCTAAATAGATTTTCCTTAATCAAATAATTCCATAAATAAAATATGTGATTAAATTTGGAAATTTGTTTCCTAATTTAATTATGATTTGATTTGGAGAATCAAATCTTAAACATATTTTATTTCCATAAATAGTTATGACATATAAGGAAATATATACATGACATAATTGTATGCCATGTAATTGCATTAGATGCATAACATTATGTCATGCGTGTCGTGACATGTAGATGTATGTCATGTATGTCATGCCATGTAGATAATAGTTATTTGCATGCAAAGAGAATGAGACATAAAACCCTTAAACAATATTAAAGCCTACACCTTCCATTAATATGGTTAGAACCAGAGTTCCGTTTCTTGTTTGGGTTGTTGGACTCTCTCCAAGCCCGGCTCGAACCCGAACATGTTCAAACCATGGAATAGTTTAATACTAATATGGTAAGAGTCAGAGGTCAATCGTTAGCTTTGGTTGTTGGACTCTCTCCAAGCTGGGATAATTGGTTGAATGCGCTCTAACCATATTAAAACTATTTCTCGATTAATGGGTTGGCTTTAACCTGGAGCATCGGCTTTTTGGACTCTCTCCAAGGTCGATGTAAAGGGAGGTGAAGTTGGGTGCTATGCATATGATGCATACTTGTTAATGTGTTAACAACCCAACGTATGTGTGAACATTCAATTAGTTGATAGCACATTGTGATAGTTGCATATATGTGATATGCAATCGGTATAGATGATACCTACCGTCGTAGTTATGAATGACTTGTTGGACTCTCTCCAAGGTTGTTCATAACTATGATGGATATCAGCCCACTCGGAGATGGACCTACGATCTCCCGAAGTGATTTTGGGGTTTTTGAAATTCGAAAAATGAATGGGATTTATAAATGTATATTGATGCATTTTAAAATCATTTTCTCATATATGCTCATTTTGTATTTCTAGGTCAATAAATTGATCATGACGTCTTTGAATTTGCGCACTATTTTGGATTCGAACAAACTGACTGGGCCTAACTTCCTGGACTGGCTTAGAAACCTGAGAATTGTTCTCAAGGTGAAAAAGCTTGCATATGTCCTTGAAGAGCCTCTTCCTGACCGTCCTAAGGACGATGCAACTCCGGACCAAATGTTGGTCTATCAGAAGCATGTGGCAGATTCTGAGCTGGCGAGTTGCATCATGCTAGCGGCGATGGTACCTGAGCTGCAAAAGCAGCATGAGCATATGGATGCTAATACTATAGTCTTCCATCTTCATGAGTTGTTCGATGAGCAAGCGAGATCCGAAAGGTTCGAGGTCTCTAGGCTCCTCTTCACCACGAAGATGCAAGAAGGTTCATCTGTAGTGCAGTTTGTTCTAAAGATGAACGGGTACATCGAGCGGCTAGCAACCCTCGGTTTTGTGATGGATCATGAGTTAAGTATTGACTTAATTCTGCATTGTTTGCCCAAGAGTTTCTCACAATTTGTGATGAACTATCGGATGAACAAATTAGAATCCACCATTCCCGAGCTCCTCAATATGCTGAAGACTGTGGAGCCTTCTGTGAAGCATGAGGAGAAGGCGGTTCTGTTAGTTGATTCCTCAAAGAAAGGTTCTAAGAGGAAGGCAAAAGAACAAAAGAAAAGAAAGAAGAAAGGAGAACCAGTGCAAAAGGGCACTTGCCATCACTGTGGCAAGGAAGGCCACTGGCGAAGAAACTGCAAGATTTATCTTGAGTCCATGAAGAAGAAGAAGGCATCCGATGCCCCATCCTCTTCAGGTATCTTCGTTATTGATTGTCATTCTATTTCCTTAGATACTTGGGTATTGGATACTGGGTGTGGCTCACATATATGTAATGACATACAGGGGCTAAGGAATAGAAGAAGACTTGTCAGAGGGGAGTCAAATTTACGAGTTGGCAATGGAGCAAAGGTTGTTGCGGTCGCCATCGGAACTTATTTGCTGAAGCTCCCTAGTGGACTAGTCTTAGAACTGGACAATTGCTATTATGTTCCTTCTCTAATAAAGAACATTGTTTCTATTTCCTGTTTAAATAGAAATGGTTTCCATTTGACGTTTAGTAACAATTGTTGTTATATAACTTTGAATGGCGTACTTTATGGAACTGGAACCTTGAGTAATGGCATTTATACGTTGGACGTATCCAGTGACATTTTCAATATCGAAGCGAGCAACACGCGTGCTTGAAAGGATAATCAAATAGACTCCTATATGTGGCATTGTCGTCTTGGCCATATAAGCAAGAAACGCATGTCCGAATTACACCGATGTGGAATTCTGGAATCGTTTGAATTGGATTCATACGATACATGCGAATCATGCTTAAAAGGCAAGATGACTAAGTTACCTTTTACTGGAAAAGGTGAACGAGTGGGAGAGTTACTAGGACTAATACATACTGATGTATGTGGACCTATGTCAACTCAAGCATTAGGAGGCTATAGCTACTTCATTACCTTCACCGATGATCACTCACGGTTTGGGTATGTGTTCTTGATGAAACACAAGTCTGAAGCCTTTGAAAGGTTCAAAGAATTCAGAAATGAAGTAGAGAAACAACATGATAAGAGTATTAAAATACTTCGATCGGATCGAGGTGGTGAATACTTAAGTCAAGAGTTTCTTGATTATCTAAGAGACAATGGTATATTGTCTCAATGGACTCCGCCATATACACCACAGCATAATGGTGTATCTGAGAGGCATAACCGGACCTTGTTGGACATGGTCAGGTCAATGATGAATCATGCGACTCTTCCCAAGTCCTTTTCGGGCTATGCACTTCAGACAGATGTTTACTTGTTAAACAGAATGCCTACCAAGGTAGTCTCAACTACTCCATATGAGATATGGAATGGTAAGAAACCTCATGTATCTTACTTGAAGATATGGGGTTGTCCTGCTTATGTGAAGCGAACTGTATCAGACAAATTGGATGCTAAGTCTGATAAATGTCTATTTGATGGATACCCTAAGGAAACAAGGGGTTACAAATTCTATCATCCTGTGGAACAAAAAGTGTTTGTTTCAAGGAATGCTGTGTTTCTAGAGAAAGAGTTTCTCTTGCAAGAAAACAGTGGGAGTGTCGTCGAGCTTGAGGAGGCTCGAGAGACTCAAATAGACATTAATGAGATACCTGGTGAAGCACAACAGCCGACAACTCATAGTGATGAGCAATCGGCTGGACCTATTGTAACACCACATCTTCGTAGATCTTGCAGAACACGCAATATTCCTGAGAGATATGGATTTCTCGTAAGTGAATCGAACGACGTGTTACTCATTGATGATGAGGAGCCTACCAGTTATGAAGAAGTGCTGACAAGTTCAGAAAGGGATAAATGGCTTGGTGCCATGAAGTCGGAAATAGATTCCATGTATGAAAACCAAGTTTGGAACTTGGTTGACCCACCTGAAGGCATAAAGCCTATAGGGTGCAAGTGGGTTTTCAAGAAGAAAACCGACATGGATGGTAATGTGATTACCTATAAGGCTAGATTGGTGGCGAAAGGATATCGTCAAAAACAAGGTGTTGATTATGACGAAACCTATTCGCCTGTAGCTATGCTTAAATCCATTCTGATGCTCCTGGCCATAGCGGCTCATTATGATTATGAGATATGACAGATGGATGTGAAAACAGCTTTCCTTAATGGAAACCTACTCGAGGACATGTATATGATACAGCCTGAGGTTTCACATCAGTTGATAAAACCAAGGTATGCAAATTGCGATGGTCCATTTATGGATTGAAGCAAGCATCCAGGAGCTAGAATATCCGTTTTGATGAGACAATCAAAAAGTTTGATTTCTCACAAAATCCAGACGAACCTTGTGTGTACAAGAAGGTTAGTGGGAGTGCAGTCGTGTTCCTAGTATTGTATGTCGATGACATACTACTTATAGGAAACGATGTTTCAATCTTACAGTCAGTGAAGGTTTGGTTATCCAAGACATTCTCCATGAAAGACCTGGGAGAAGCAACCTACATCCTCGGGATTAAGATCTATAGAGATAGATCGAAACGGTTGCTTGGTCTTTCGCAGTCTACATATATAGACTGAGTGCTAAAGAGGTTTAGAATGTCAGAATCCAAGAAAGGTTTCTAACCCATCAGGCATGGGGTACACCTTTCGAAGTCTATGTGTCCGCGCACAGAAGACGAGAGGATTTGCATGAGTAAGATTCCCTATGCATCCGCAATAGGATCTATCATGTATGCTATGTTATGTACAAGGCCCGATGTATCGTACGCTCTGAGTGTCACGAGCAGATACCAGTCCGATCCAGGAATGGATCATTGGGCGGCTGTTAAGACGATCCTTAAGTACTTGAGAAGAACTAAGGATGTGTTCCTAATATATGGAGAAGGGGACATGGTGATATGCGGGTATACGGATGTCAGCTTCCAGACAGACAAGGATGATTCCAGGTCTCAGTCTGGATACGTGTTCACCTTGAATGGGGGCGCAGTGAGTTGGAAAAGTTCCAAACAAGAGACTGTAGCGGATTCTACCACTGAGGCAGAATACATTGCAGCTTCGGAAGCAGCAAAGGAAGCGGTTTGGATCAAGAAGTTCGTTCATGAACTTGGTGTGATTCCGACCATTGTTGAAGCAATACCGGTCTACTGCGACAACAATGGAGCAATTGCACAGGAGAAAGAGCCAAGGTCTCATCAACGATCCAAATATGTACTTCGCCGCTATCATCTTATCAGAGAGATCATCAGTAGGAATGAAATACAAATCGAGAAAATTCCCACTGAAAGGAACTTAGCGGATCCCTTGACTAAGGCATTACCTCAAAATAAGTTTGAGGGTCATGTTCGAGCTTATGGTATTGGATACCATAGCGATTGGCATTAGGCCAAGTGGGAGTCTGTTAGTAATATATGAGAGATGTCCTAAGGCAATCGCCTTATGCATGAACCATTTATATGATAAATGAAGATTCACTATTTGAGTATACATGTTTTATGTATTTGATTGGATTTTAAACTCATTTACTGAATGTCCACGATACGATTCACAGCATGAGAGAATTTGTGATTGGATCACAACTAGTGAGTATCTCTACATGTGTAATTGTGATGTATCAGAATTATCCCTAGTCGATGAATTGATGGATTTGGACACCATCAATTCTGTCGAGACTAGCACGAGGTATACTCCTTGGTGTATCCAAGCAGTTGATTCTCACTGGCTGGAGACATAGTGATGTCCGGAGTTAATCGTGGATGCTAGTTATGGTAACTAGTTTATTGGAGTGACCAGCCGTAAGACTTCATATGGTTCTCTGCATATATAGATATGTCAATGAAGTTCTTACTGTGGCTTAAGTGCGATGTTCCTTTGACATGCGGTATTCAAGTCATCTTGATCATAGAGACTTATGCTTTGACATCTTAAGCAAGCATCTCTAAGGAGATGTGGACCCGGGATGATTGGGTATAAGTCGAAGTGATCGAAGGTGTTTGAATAGCCTATAAAGGATTCACCACTCCTTGCGAGGAGATGTATACCCATGGCCTTTCGTTGGATTGTTACTAAAGTCTTTGGCCAAAGCATTACATGTTTAGAGTAAGGTACTCTTCGATACATGTGGAGAAACTAGAATCCGTAGGATGAGGAAATGATACTTGGGCTAGGTGTGACGTAGTAAGCCTAGTGGGGACTGACACTATTAGACCATGTCCTGAACCAAGTGGGTATAAGATGAGTGAAGGGAATGGGGCACGATTCATTCGAGCTGCTGAAGGGTTTCAGAAATAGTTCTGATCAACCGTTGATCTTTTCGGTTAATTGGGGATCATGATGTACTACTAGGTGCCACTCATGATCGTTCTATAATTAATGGTTAATTATAGACGGCCAACATAAACCGAGAACCTATTTGGTCACACGCACAATGAGCGTAATCCGAAGGATTTAAAATGAGCTTGAGATTGGGATTCTCAGACCGAGAGAAACTAGGTTTGGTTGGACCAAACAAGAAGCGAGCATGAAATCGTTTCAGTCGCAATGGAAGCGTGGATGGGCCATGTCTTATGAAGACATAATGGATGAACCAAAATGGTTTGGTTCTAATCCAATGGAGGAGAATAAACCAAAGGGTTTGGTTTATTTTAAACGAATGAACCAAAAGTTGGTTCGGTTCGTTTTAACTTAAAATAAGCCATCATGGTTTGGTTTATTTTAACTTATCTTAATGGATCGGGTTAACGGGCATAATGGTTATGATCCAATAACCGTTAAGAGAATTAGTTCTCGATAAAAGAGGGCTTAAGGGATAATTAAGCCCTAATCCAAAAACCCCTAGCCCTAAGGTTGCCGCCCACCTCCTCCTTGGAGCTCTCGGCGCCAACCTATTGCCGCCGCCCAAAGCTCCTCCAACCGGCGTCCAGAAGGCTGCTTCCTTCCCCCTCGCCGGCATCGAGCTGCTGCCGGTTAGTGCTCCGGTGATCTCCTTCAAGTTTGGCATCAAGGTGAGCTCTATCTTCCTTGGTTGGCCGGCGCCTATCACCTCCACCAAAGCTGTCCAGTTTTCTGGACAGCTTGTTCTCCTCTCGTCGGAGCGTCATTTGGACGACGGTTAGAGCTCCGACAGCGGCTAACTTACCGGGGATTCGATCTCCGGTAATCCTCTGAGGTGGAGGACGAAGGATTTGTCAATTGGTTGACGAATACCTCTCCGGAGAAGCGAGTTTTGAGAACTCGTATTAGGATCCAAATTTGGATTCAGATCGTGATCATCTCTCGATCACGTCGTCTTCAACACGAGGCTAGTAACCCGTACGAAGACGAAGCTCGTGGCTTATCAAAGTCATCCCGAAGAACTCGGCGTGGATACGGATAGAGACGATTCCAGTTGATGCCGTTCCCGCTACACGTCATACGAAAGGTATAACGTAGATAAATTTCCTTTTATTGCAAATTTAAATTTATGTTTATGTCTACACTTGTTGTAATATGCATGCGGGTGCTGTGCGTGTTGTAATAAATGTAGATTTATTATTTTTATTGCTTCCGCTGTGTTCATGTTTACGAAACGTGATCGAACACACACAAGCCGCGGTGCCGGAAACCCAACAAGAAGGGGAGGGTCATTGCCTATGCATCACGTCTGTTGAAGGTGCATGAGCAGAATTATCCTACACATGACCTGGAACTAGCAGCGGTCGTCTTCGCTTTGAAGATTTATCGACACTATCTTTACGGAGAACGTTGCGAGATCTACATAGATCATAAAAGTTTGAAATATTTCTTTACTCAAAAGGAACTGAATATGCGGCAGAGACGATGGTTGGAGTTGGTAAAAGATTATGACTGCAATATTAACTATCACCCAGGTAAGGCAAATGTTGTGGCGGATGCGCTGAGTCGCAAGACGGCGATGCTATTACAGTTGACCACCCAGCAAAGATTGATATCAGAATTCCAACAGATGAGAGTGGAGGTGATAGCACCAGGTGAGCAAGTTAGTTTGGCGGCACTGACGGTTAAATCAAACTTATAGGATCGGATTCGGGCAGAATAAGCCTCGGATCAACAGTTAATGGAATGGAAATGCAAAGATGAAGCAAAGGGTAGCACCATCTACTTAGTGGTTGATGGGATGGTGCGATACAAGGGCCGCATCTGGGTGCCTAAGGGTGGATCTGTGAGTGAGAATCTCATGAGGGAAGCTCACACTACCCCATACTCTATTCACCCTGGCAGCACAAAGATCTATAAGGATATGTGGCTATTATATTGGTGGTCGGGCATGAAGAGAGACATAAGCAAGATGGTCCATGAGTGCCTTACCTGTCAATAGGTGAAAGCTGAGCACCAAAGGCCCACGGGATTGCTCGAACCCTTCCGATACCTGTCTGGAAGTGGGAAAATGTTGCAATGGATTTTGTGGTAGGATTACCGATCTTGACTAAGGGATCAAATGCAGTGTGGGTTATTGTGGATCGATTGACGAAGTCAGCACACTTCCTGCCAGTGAAAACCACTTTCACTATGATACAATATGCAGAGTTGTATATACGGGAAATAGTAAGGTTACATGGAATTCCGGATCAGATTGTGTCAGATAGAGATCCAAATTTTACATCCGAGTTCTGGAAGAGTTTGCATCGGGGACTGGGTACAAAACTTACTTTCAGCACTACTTTCCATCCCCAGACCGACGGTCAATCTGAGCGAGTAATTCAGATTTTAGAAGATATGCTACGAGCTTGCATTATAGATTTCAAAAGGAGTTGGGAGTCCAAACTGCCTATGGTAGAGTTCACCTATAATAATAGTTATCAATCCACCATCGGTATGGCTCCCTATGAAGCGCTATGTTGGGGATCGGTACGGCCGGCTAGAGGGGGGTGAATAGCCCTTTTCGTTTGGATGCCGGTATTTGCTCGCCTACAAAACTAATTAGCGCAAGCGGAAGACTAATAAAGACAAGCAAATAGAAATACAAGAAAACAAACGCTAACAAAGAATGTAACATGGTTCACGGCTACGCCGCTAATCCACGGTCCCCGATTCGTCCTCGGTGAATCACTCCGCTTAACCAATCCACTAAATGGTCTCTCCTTTGCACCAAGCTAGGTGGAGGTAACCTTTACAATCAAGATCACTCTTCTTACAACTAGAATGGAGTAAAAGCAAGTAAGAAGAGTTTAGAGCTTGTGGGGCACTAGGAAGATCTCTTGGAGCATAAGCATTAGCCTCTCAAAGGCTTACACCCTCTCTTTTTATAGAGAGGGCTGATTTCTTCCGTGGCGCCATCGACCGATCCTTCCCTTGGCGTCGACCGCTACACTAACGGCCTCCAAACACGCCGGATCCCGACCGCCAGTCCAACAGAACTCTTGGCAATGATCGATGGACCTCATCACCGATCACCGCCTCGTAGTCGACCGCCAGGCTACGAATGGTTCATGGTCAAACCCTATTGACTCGACTCATCGCGCAGATTGATGGTCTTGGCAATGATCGCTTACGATGGCGATGATCGCGCCACAATCAATCGGCGTATACCGCCGAACTACACTCGATTCAGCGCCGATCGCCATGACATGGCGATCGGGTGTCGGGAAAACCTATCCGACACTTGACCAAATGGCCAAGTTTCACCTAAGAGCTACCCTTCCCCGGGTTATAATCGCTCACTCTCATCTCTCGGAGTCCCTCGCCTTCGAAGTTCTCTTCGTTCTCGGCCACGCCCCTGCAAAGATCAGCGCATGGCTCGCAATGCTCCTTCGCCTCTTGCCTCAAGTCTACTTCCTCCGGCTTCACTCCAAGCTTCTCGTCCGGCGGTCCCTCGGATGCTCCAAGCGCACGGCTTCCGCAAAGCTATCCTTCACCGACTCAAGGCACGAGTCATGAGATGTGAAACTCGCCACGGCTCTATGTGCGAATTACTAAGTCCTGCATGACTTCAACGCACATATCAAATCAACATATCAAACTAACTTAAACCCTTTGCCACACCATCAAAACCATATTACGGCAAGAGATTGCCCTAACAATCTCCCCCTTTTTGATGTGTGGCAATCCGTTTAAGTTAGATAAAAACATTTGATATAAGTTCTAAGGTAAGAAAGCATGTAAAGATAAACATGATATAGCAACATGCCACTCCCCCTTAATCCATGAAACTCTATATTGCAAATTTTCTCCCCCTATCATATATTTCTCCCCCTAAAATAATTAACTTAAACATAAATTATTTCTCCCCCTTTGACACCATCAAAAAGATTAACACTAAGTTATAAGCTCATGGCATCAAGTATAATGGAGGGAAAATACCAAAAACATGATTAAAATATGAAATCAGAAAATTGCAGGCTGATTTTGGTGAGCATGATGCTATCGATGGCTGATCGGCACAATTGATTCCGAAATTCTGATTTTTTGGGCGAATTTCAGAAATGCATTAAAAATTCCAAAAAATTTGAAAAATCATGAGACTTGAGGAGCATATTTCTATTAAGTATATCTATCAAGGAAAAATAGTTTTTCATGAAAAATCATTATATTTTCCGAGATTTGCCAAAAATCCAAACACTTGAAAAACCACTAGTTTTTGAGCATGTTAGTATCCATTTTAACACCTAGTCTTGCTTTGAATTGTTCCAAAACATGAATACATAGATTTTAGATTAAGGAATTGTTTTGAAAACATATGAAATATCCAACCATGATCTTTGGACAATATGTCTATGAATTAAACATAAGCCTTCCCCATGATTGGTCTATTATTGCTATGTTGATACTTTAAATGACCATCTAAATGTCATAGGCATTAGTGGACATTTGTATCATCCTAATATCTCACCCATGCTAAGTTTGCAATCAAGTTAGCCTATAGTGAGTGTGAGATGCATCCTAGGGGGTATTTGTATATACTTAACCAATATATTCATGCAATTCTATCATGGTTAAGTATCAACCTAACAATTAACATGATCATAATGACATATATGAATGAATTCTACATTATGATCATGAAATGCATGTTTTCATTAAATTATAATCATGCATTAGGTATTATATGATGATGATAAACAAATTATCACCTAAAGCATGATTTAAACCTATTTCTCATGATGATGTGCCCAATATCATAAATCATGATTACACATATACATAGCAATTACATTAATCAACATAATTTAAGCATTATTACCTATTTATGGGCACATTATCATCACCCAACACTATCTAAAAAATGTTGTCCCGTCATCCTAAGTCAACCAAAATATGATATAGGTTAATTCCATATGGTTGACTACCCTAGGGTTATCCTAACCCTTAAGAATGGATTTTGGAACCCAAAATAAGTTCTTTCCTATTGGGTTCACTAAATACTCCTTGGGGATCCATTTCCTAGCAATTACTTTCTTTTTATCTTGTCCCCTAGCTATTAGGCATTTATAGGCCTTTTCATTTTTCTTTTCTTTGTATCCTAGGCCTTTCTTGTTGAAACTAGCTCTTTGGCTCCCTAAGATCATATTTAAGGTGTTGGAGCCAATTGTGAATTTCTCTAGGGCTTTGGTTAAATAATCTACCTTTTCCCTTAATGCCCTATTTTCCTCTATGCATGCATCATTAACATCCAAAGGCATATAATCATATGAGCATCATCATCATGGCAAGAAGAGGTATCATTATTATTTAAACATGCATTTTCTAGCTTATATTCCAAAGCCTTAATTTTATGTAGCATGCTCTTATTTTTCTTTTTCATGCCAAATAAGTCCTTAGTTAAACTAGAGATTATGGAAACTATTTTCTTAGGAGAAGCATTTGTTACCATAGTTTCCATGTCTTCTTCTTCTTCGGATGATGAGGATGTAGAAGCTCCCCCTTCATTTGAGCTCTCCCCACTTGAGCTTGATTCTTCATTTTCGGTGGAGGAGCAATCCAAGTCGTCAAATGCCATCAATGCTAAGTTGGTGACAAATGCATTTTCTTCCTCGGATGAGGAAGAGGAAGAGGGGTCATCCCATGTCTTGGCCTTGAATGCTTTGGCCTTCCCCTTTTCCTTTGCCTTCTTTTCTTCTTCCTTTTTCTTGATCCCCTTTTTCTTCTTCTTTTCTTCCTTCTTTTTCTTTTCTTCTTTGCTTTTGTTTAGGAGGGGACAATTATCCCTTATGTGCCCTTCTCCTTGGCAATTGTAGCATATGACCTTCCCCCTTGGTCTTCTATTCCTATCATTAGATTTATCAAATCTAAAATTCTTAAATGCACGTCTTACCCCCCTTACCATATAGGCTTCTTCGGTGCTATCCATGGAGGAGGAGGAAGACGCTTCGTCATCGGAGGAGGAGGGGATTTCCATCTTCTTCTTCCCCTTATTTGCCAACAATGCTACTCCTCTTGAGGGTTGAATTCTAGGCTCCTCTTGTATTCCTTCAAGCCTAGTTTCGTGGAGCTCCATTGTTGAGAAAAATTCCTCCAAGGTACTTACTTCCAAGTTCTTGGAGATGTAGAACGAATCCACCATGGAGCTCCACTTTGAGGACCGGGGAAAGGCATCTATAGCCTTCATGAGCATGTCCCGGTTTGATAGCTTCTCACCTACACTTGTTAGCCCAATTAAAATTTCTTTAAACCTAGAGTGTAGTGAGGTTACCTTTTCTCCCTTTTCTAGTTTTATATTGGATAGTTGGGAGCAGAGGAGGTCTCTCCTTGCTAGCTTGGCCTCGGATGTGCCTTCATGGAGTTCTATAAGCTTCTCCCACATCTCTTTGGCGCTAGCACATTCTCCGATCCGGTTGATCTCTTGTTGGGGGAGCACATTGAAAAGATGATGTTTTGCCTTTGAGTTCGCAAGATGCTCCTCTCTTTGCTTCTTAGTCCATCGTGATTTTTCGATTTGTTCACCCTTTTCATCCCTAAGCAACTCGAACCCATTTTCCATTATTAGCATAATATCAAAATCGGTCTCGAAGAATACCTCCATTCTCTTTTTCCACCAAGAGAATTCGCCGTCGAACTTCGGTGGGTGGATGTTTGAGCCGGCCATTTTGAATGTTGCTTGTTGTGGCGGTTAGTCCTCGACAAGCTTTCCTTGGCTCTGATACCACATGTTGGGGATCGGTACGGCCGGCTAGAGGGGGGTGAATAGCCCTTTTCGTTTGGATGCTGGTATTTGCTCGTCTACAAAACTAATTAGCGCAAGCGGAAGACTAATAAAGACAAGCAAATAGAAATACAAGAAAAAAAAACGCTAACAAAGAATGTAACGTGGTTCACGGCTACGCCGCTAATCCACGGTCCCCGATTCATCCTCGGTGAATCACTCCGCTTAACCAATCCACTAAATGGTCTCTCCTTTGCACCAAGCTAGGTGGAGATAACCTTTACAATCAAGATCACTCTTCTTACAACTAGAATAGAGTAAAAGCAAGTAAGAAGAGTTTAGAGCTTGTGGGGCACTAGGAAGATCTCTTGGAGCATAAGCATTAGCCTCTCAAAGGTTTACACCCTCTCTTTTTATAGAGAGGGCTGATTTCTTCCCGTTGGCCGCCATCAGTCGACTGCCTCCCTTGGCAGTCGACTGCCGTCACTACAACGGCCTCCGAACACGTCGGATCCCGACCGTTGTAGTCCAACGGAACTCTTGGCGTGATCGATGGACCTCATCGCCGATCACGCTTCCGTAGTCGGCGCGATCGGCTTACGAGCGATTCAATGGCGAAACCTATTGACGATCATCGCGCCTTCACGATCGATCGATGTCGTGGCGATCGCCTACGATGATCGATCATGCTGGCCACAATCCAGTCAGTCGTATACCAGTCGAACTACACTCGACTCAGAGCAGTCGACTGCCATGACATGGCAGTCGACTGGTGTCGGGAAAACCTATCCGACACTTGACCAAATGGCCAAGTTTCACCTAAGAGCTACCCTTCCCCGGGTTACAATCGCTCACTCTCATCTCTCGGAGTCCCTCGCCTTCGAAGTTCTCTTCGTTCTCGGCCACGTCCCTCGGCAACATCAGGCGCACGGCTCTGCAATGCTCCTTCGCGTCTCTTGCCTCGAAGTCTACTTCCTCCGGCTTCACTCCAAGCTTCTCGTCCGGCGGTCCCTCGGATGCTCCAAGCGCACGGCTTCCGCAAAGCTATCCTTCACCGACTCAAGGCACGAGTCATGAGATGTGAAACTCGCCATGGCTCTATGTGCGAATTACTAAGTCCTGCATGACTTCAACGCACATATCAAATCAACATATCAAACTAACTTAAACCCTTTGCCACACCATCAAAATCATATTACGGCAAGAGATTGCCCTAACACGCTATACAGAAGAAGGTGTAGAACCCCACTACATTGGGAAGAGGTAGGAGAAAGGGCAGTTCTGGGTCAAGAGATTGTGACACAAACTGTGGAACTAGTAGCAAAGATCCGAGATAGAATGCAGTCGGCACAAAGTCGCCAAAAGAGTTATGCTGATTGTCGAAGGAGGGACCTGGAGTTCACAGTGGGAGACCATGTATTTCTCAAAGTGTCACCTATGAAGGGAGTACTGAGGTTCGGAAGGAAGGGCAAACTCAGTCCGAGGTATATTGGGCCTTTTGAGATTCTCGACCGGATTGGAACACGAGCATACCAAGTTGCTCTACCACCAAACCTGGCAGGAGTTCATAATGTATTTCACGTATCCATGCTTAGGAGGTACCTTTCCAACCCTGCACATGTGATTGGGTATGAAGCCATACAGTGGACACCAGATCTATCCTACGAGGTAATACCAGAACAAATATTGGATCGTCAAGTGCGGAAGCTGAGAAATAAAGAAATCAGAATGGTGAAAGTTTTATGGGGAAATCAGCAGATAGAGGAAGCTACCTGGGAGACCGAGCGGGATATGCGTGACCGTTACCCTGAACTATTTGGTAAGTCAAATTTCGAGGACGCAATTTTTTTTAAGGGGGGGAGAGTTGTCAAGTCTCGAAAAAAAAATAATAAAAATAATAACAGTAATAACAATAATAAAATGATAAAAATACACGGGCATATGTCATCGAAAAAGGAGGATAAATTTCGGGGTCTATTTATACCCTAAATAAGCGCATTTGAGGGGCATAAAGGGGAAAAATCCTAAACCTATTAAACCGGCCGAACCCTTTTCCTTTTCCTTTTCTTTTTCCCTTCTTTTTCTATCCCGCAACTCTTCTTCTGGTCGCGAGCCGCCGCAGACATCGAAAAGGGCGATCGACGAACCCCTTCCGCCGGAGACGACGCAAAGCCGCCGGAGCTACACCGACCCTCCTCCCTCATCTTTTGGGACTTTAGCGGCGAGGGTAGAGAGTTTAGCAGGTTTTTCTTTTGGGACTTTAGCGGCGAGATTGAGTCGGGAGTTCGGGTTGAATCGTGCCTGAGCAATGGGTTTCCAGATTGGGTTCTAGCAGGATTCATGGGGGGATTTTCGGTATTTTTGGAATGGATTGAGCTACGGAAACCGGTGGAGCTTGGTTTCCCGTCGGCTAGGAGGAGTTGAAGAGCTGAGGGATCATGGGAAGAGGTTAGGGATTTCAATCTTTGGGCTGTAATGGGAGTTCTTGATGGGAGATGATTGGACCCGGTGGATTAGGGTACTCGGTAGGTGAGGGATAGGGGAGAGGGAATGAGTAAACAGAATTTTGTTATTAGGAGGGAAGGGGATCGGATGATGATTTTAGGATCGCTTTTGTTGAATTTATGCATGGATTGGTATTGTGGGTTTCATTCGGTTGGGTTGTAATAACTGATAATACACATGTTGGGGTCATTATGAATTGAGTATGCCGAGTGATGTATAGAAGGGTTAAATATTCAGTTAATAGCTAGATAAATATTTAATAGATGTAAAGAGTAGTTTGTTTGAAAGAAATCAGCATGCTAGAGAGGATATAAATTTATATGTACATGAGCATTATGTCCGTAGGTAATTCCTGCTATATTTGTTATCAGTCAACATGTTTAGTTAATCCTTTATAAGATTTTTTCTTAATGTTGTAAATGATATGTAATATGTAATAAATATCATCTACCTGAGTATGAGGTCAGATGCTAAATATATATATATATATATATAGGGGGTTTAGTTATCATCTACCTGTGTATGATGTTGGATACTATATGTATATGTGTGTAATTACCATCTACCTGTGTATGAGGTTAGATGCTATATATAGATATATATATATTTGTTCACCCATGATATTTACTGTTATTATTTTTAGTTAATTGTTCATCAAATCTTGCTTGTGCCTCGATGCTATGTGGATAAGTTATATTATCATCTACCTGTGTATGAGGTTGGATGCTATATTTATATGTGTGTAATTATCATCTACCTGTGTATGAGGTTGGATGTTATATGTATATGTGTGAAATTATCATCTACCTGTGTATGAGGTTAGATGCTATATATAGATATATATATATTTGTTCACCCATGATGTTTACTGTTATTATTTTTAGTTAATTGTTCATCAAACCATGCTTGTGCCTCGATGTTATATGAATAAGTTATATTTTCATCTACCTGTGTGTAAGGTTGGATGCTATATGTACATGTGTGTAGTTATCATCTACCTGTGTATGAGGTTAGATGCTATATATATATGGGTGTAATTACCATCTACCTGATGCTATATATAGATATATACTCGTTCACCCATGATGTTCTATGTTACCCTTCTGTGACTAAACATGACAGGAAATGGCAGAAATTCGTTATTTAGCTACCTGTATGTACATGAACATTAGTGGTGCCTGGACGGGTTGGGCTCCCCGGGTTGAGCTCCGGAGGCCCACAAAATAATGATTATTGATATGATCATGATGGTGATTCCCTTAGTTTCTTTATAGAGGTCCCTCAGGATTGCACAAGAAAATAAGATATTTGACTGGCTCAGCATTTTAAATGCATAACGCGAGGTACCACGAGGGTTTATGTTTAGGTACAGTTAGCATAACAGAAAGGCATGATTGGGTTTGCAGTACTTGTTATAATGGCATGTTGCTATAAGTATTGGCTATGTTTCATACTAACTTACGGAATGTGCAACAGAAAATGTATGTTGAGCTTACAGTAGTTTACACTTACAGTAGTAGAGTTATATGTTTCCTGTTTGAATTTTCTTTCCTGTGTTGTATCCCTATCATTGATCTAGTTACTGGGCTGTGAACTCATGATTTCACATAATATTTTTAGGTAGGGAACAGGATTCCCAGATTGAGATGCAAGAAGCGGAGGTGGTGTAACTGAAGAGATGACGATGAGCATGGCACACACTGTCCGGGACATCTAAGATACATGATTTCCAATTTGAGTGGAGTTGATTTTGATGTTCTATTTTTCTTCAATTTGAGAGGGTAAAGTGTGTAGTTGAGACTGCTAAGTTGAATGGAATAAAATAAATTTGAGTCGGGTGTTCCTATCATGTGTATAATGGGTAGTATTGATGTGTGATTGGGGGTTAGTATATGCATACTGGGTTAGGTCTTTTCAATGACCTTCATCAGTCGACTGATGGTTGGATCAGTTGACATCGAATAGCCTTTAGTTGACTGTTGGCTTTGTCATTCTCCTACAAAAAAGAGTTAGCATAGAAAACATGAACGATGATAAATACAACAGTTTCTTGTGATCTGATCTCGTCCTAGACCTTCCTTCGGAAATGTTAGTTGGATCGTAGTCTACGATTGTCCTTGTAGGGAGGACACGACTCCACCTATTGCTTAGCTCCTATCCTCTTTGAACTATCGCTTAGCTTTCGGTCTTCACCTAGATTATTCGACTCTAACGAAGTTTCTGGTGTCGCTCGACCACCACGATTTCTCATTCCGAGATTCTCCATTTGTCGTAGACCTTCAGCTTTGCTTAAACACTTCTTGCACACTTAACACAACACATGAGATAATAATAATAACTTAAATTTAAACCTTTGTCATAATCAAAACCGATTCAAAGAGGATCTTGTGCCCCTGCACTAACAATCTGCTCCTTTTTTATCTATGGCAAACCGATTCAAATTTAAGGAAAATTATGTAGGTAGGAAACTTCGCTTCCCACTTAAACTTGGTCGCTTGTTCATGGCGATCCCTTCTACGTCCCCGGATAAAAAAATTTATCCTTGACAAGAGGGATTACCCAAGCAACCGTTTCATCGTCGTGCTATTCGATTAGAGTAGTCACTTGAACAAACTTGTTGTTCAAGCCACCAACATCTATTCTACAAATAGCCGCAGAATAGATGATGTACGGATCGCCAGATTTTGTGTTTGTATTCGGGGTACAAGTTAATTTAACCAAAAAATAGAATATACAACATGTATATGATTGAAAAACAATTATAGACATGTTACAAAAGAAAATAAACAAGTGTTATACCTCTCAATCTTCTATTGTATGTCCTTCCTCCTTTTGGACGTCATGTGGGCGACGATCTTCCAAAAGTCGAAGCCTCCTAGATCACCAATCTTTTTTCCTTGCTCACTCCGAACAAGAGGAAGTATAGAAACAAAACTCTTCTCCTTCCTTTAACCAACTACCAAGCACCAACCTTGATGCTTGCCGCCGGCCAAGAGGAGAAGAAGGATGGTGGATGCCGGCCAAAACTCCAAGGGCAGAGACCCTAGGCTTTGTTTCCACCGGACAATGAGAAGAGATGAGGAGGTTGGACGCCGACAAAGGAGAGAAAAAAGGAGAATAGGCATCGGCCACCTAAGGAAGAAGAAGGAAAGAAGTTTCCTTATTTGTGGCCGCCCAACCTCTTTTCTCTTGCCACCCAAACCCTAGCCCCTCTTCAATTGCTCTTGCCGCCCACCCCCTTGCCTCCTTTTATAGAGTTAGGCCTAAGCCTCCTTTAATCTCCACCGTCGGTTCTAGGTATTTAATCTCAACCGTCAGATCTAGAGATTTAATCTCAACCGTTGGATCTAGAGATTTAATCTCCACCGTCAGATCTAGAGTTTTGTTTTCAACCATTGGATCTAGGCTTCATGAGGATTTAATAGGCTACAATAGGGACCATGAGGAGGAGTTGGATCTTGGCCACCCAATGGATCAAGCACACATAAAGTCCGATCCATTAATGATAATCCAATTCACTAGAGGATTATCATTGATCTACCTCACCAACCCCCATAAGTTAATATGGGCTCCATATATTATTTGTACATTTTTCTCCCCGTGTTTAAGATCTCGAATGTCCGTCAATTAATTAATTTATTGACAATTAATTAATCAACATCTAACTCCATGAGTAGTACCACTCAACCTTATCATCATACCGGACCAAGTCCACCTGCAAGGTTTACATGATGAACCTTATGAGCTCCTCAAGGGGACATCATCATCCTAATATATAGGACACAGTTTCCTCCTATAATCAATGACACACCATATAAATAATACCATTTTCCAACTTACCGAGCTTATCGATTTACTCTATAAATCTCGCCCATTGGTAAATCAAAGAAATGAATACTAAGTATATGTGGCCATTATTATATCGGGATTAAGAGCATGTACAATATAATATCTGAGGTCCGATTCGATTATGTAGTCAGCAATAAATCGAATCACCTCTAAGTCGATCCTGCTCAATACACACAAAGTGTACTAGTGTGATTCTATGGTCAAGACAAACCAATACCAAATCACACTACAACCATTCTAATGGTTTGTCCATAACCATCTCGGTTGTGAGCCTTTACTTATACTTTACAATGAACCGATAACATGATCTCCTGTGTGACACTACACACCATGTTATCTACAATGTAATGTATCAGACAATATGTATAACCATAAATATGCAAACAATGATCATGTGATTCTTATTTCAAAATAAAGATGTTTATACAAAAGATAGACTTTTCAGTATACATCCCAACAATCTCCCACTTATACTAAAAGACTATGTTGTCCTCAAACTGCCATATATCTGAATCCCATTCTCTCCACATGCCTATTAAAAGCTCTCGCTGGATGGGCTTTAGTGAAAGGATCTGTCAGGTTATCCTCCGATGCAATCTTGGGCACAACAACTTCTCCTCTCTTTACGATTTCTCGTATCAGGTGGTACTTGCGCTCTATGTGCTTACTTGCCTTATGGGCTCGTGGTTCCTTCAAGTTTGCGACTGCACCACTATTATCACAATATATTGTGATAGTTCTGGGCAAACCAGGAATCAAATCCAAGTCCATCAAGAAGTTCCTGAGCCACACAACTTCTTCGGCCGCTTCAGTGGCGGCCACATACTCAGCTTCCATGGTAGAGTCCGCCATGCATTTCTGCTTGACACTCCTCCATACAATGGCTCCACCTCCCAAAGTAAACACAAAACCTGAGGTAGACTTACTGTTATCCCTATCTGATTCGAACTCAAAATCTATGTAACTCACAGGGAGTTATTGGTCTGCCTAGTAAACTAGCATATAATCCCTAGTCCTTCTCATGTACTTCAATATATATTTTACCACAGTCCAATATCCCTGTCCTGGATTACTCTGATATCTGGTGACCATGCCCATGGCAAAGCAGATATCTGGTCTCGTACATAACATCGCATACATGAGGCTTCCTTTTACCGAAGCATAAGGAACTGCCTTCATCTCCTCTATCTCCTTAGATGTTCTAGGACACATCTCCTTAGACAAAGGAACTCCATGCCTGAAAGGTAGAAAACCTTTCTTGGAGTTTTGCATGCTAAAACGATCCATAATAGTGTCTATGTATGAAGCTTGAGATAAGCACAACATCCTTTTCTTGCGATCCCTTATAACCTTGATCCCAAGGATGTGTCCCACTTCTCCCAAGTCCTTCATATCAAACCGTTTGGACAACCATACCCTTACGTCCGATAACATCTTGATATTGTTGCCAATTAGCAAAATGTCACCTACGTATAGTATAAGAAATACCACTACATTTCCGTCACATCTCTTAGATACACAAGACTCATCCGGACTTTGAATGAATCCATAACACTGAATTACCTCATCATAGCGGATGTTCCAAGACCTCGAAGCTTGCTTCAATCCATAAATGGACTAATTAAGCTTACACACAAGATGCTCTTTGCCCTTTGCAATGAATCCTTCTAGTTGCTTCATATAGATGTTTTCCTCAAGACTTCCTTTATGGAAAGTTGTCTTGACATCCATCTGTCATACCTCATAATCCATATGAGAAGCAATACATAAGAGAATCCAGCTAGACTTAAGCATGGCTACCGGCGAAAAGGTCTCCTCATAATCGATACCATCTTTATGAGTATACCCCTTCGCAACAAGCCTCGCTTTGAAGGTCTCAACCTTCGCATCTATTCCTCTCTTTCTTTTGTAGATCCACTTGCATCCAATGGTTTTTACACCATTGGGTGGTTCTACTAGCTCCCATACCTGATTTGAATCCATAGATTCAATCTCAGCATTCATTGCACTATGCTAAGATACCGCATCTTTATCTTTGATTTCCTCATCATATGTTCAGGGATCAGGTTCATGTTCGCCAAGGACCAAATCAGAAGATTCTCCCAAGAACATGAATCTATCAGGCTGTCTAACAACCCTCCCACTGCGATGAGTTATCACCTGTGTATCCTTTGTGACACTCGGTGCAGTGACTTGTGGTATATCCTCTTGTACCGGTGGTATTGAAGTAGTGACTTCCCCTTTCAATTACTCCAGAACAATCTTACTCATGGGCTTGTGGTTCATCACATAGTCTTCCTCTATAAATCTGCCGTTCGTGCTAACGATCACCTTCTGATCTCTAGGATTATAAAACAAACCACCTTTTGTTCCTCTAGGATAGCCAACGAACATCCGCACTTCTGTACAAGGTTCCAACTTTCCAGTATCTGCCTTCATCACATGTGCTGGACTCCCCCAAATCTGAATATGTCTCAGACTAGGCTTTCACCCATTCCAAAATTCTGTGGGAGTAGAAGGCACTGATTTAGATGGTACCAAGTTCATAATATACACTGTCGTATCTAGGGTGTATCCCCAGAACGAATTTGGCAACTCAGAATAACTCATCATCGATCTAACCATCTCCAAAAGAGTCCTATTCCTTCGCTCTGCTACACCATTCTGCTGGGGTGTGCCTAGTGCAGACAATTGAGATTGAATCCCAGCCTCTGATAAGTAATTCCTAAACTCTCCCAAGAGGTACTCACTACCACAATCAGATCGTAGTGCCTTGATACTTTTACCTTGATGTTTCTCCACATCAACCTTGAATTCTTTGAACTTGTCAAAGCATTCAGACTTGCGGTGCATCATGTAAATGTATTCATATCTTGAATAATCGCCTATGAAAGAGACGAAATACTCAAAACCACCTCTAGCCTGGATAGACATAGGATCACACAAATCAGAATGAACCAATTCCAACACATCTTTGGCTCTATACCCCTTGGCCTTAAAAGGCCTCTTGGTCATTTTACCCTCCAAGCAAGATTCACAGGTTGGGAAATCTTTCACCACTAATGAACCTAAAGGTCCATCAGCTATCGACCTTTGAATTCTGCTTAGGTTAATATAACCAAGTTCTTAGATGCCAAAGATATGTTTGGTTCATCTTCGAAGGTTCTTTTCTCTTATTGGAATTAGAAGATGAGTTATTAACTTCTATTTGCATCGTGGGAGCTTTTGGTTCGAGTGTATACAAATTTCCTATCAATGCACCAGAACAGATAATCTCCCTATTCCTTTTTATAACAACTCTGTCATTAAAAGAAATAGAATATACATCCATAAATAATTTAGAAACCAAAATTAAATTCTTTCTAAATAAAGGTACATAAAGGCAATTTTTAAGAACCAAAACTTTATTCCTCTCAAAAGACAAATAAACATCTCCCCTTTGCAACGCCACCTTGTGGCATCACCCAAGTATCTGATAATCTCCCCTCGGCCCGATCATCTAGTTTCCTGGAACCCCTACAGTATTGCGGACATGATCATTGGCTCCGTATCTACACACAGTGCGATAGATAACAGCTAAACATGTTTCAATGACTAGACCAAAAGATATACCTTTGTTACGCTTGTGGTTGGGCGATCCTTCTTCCTGTCGATCTGCTTACAAGTGAAGCACTTGCCTTTGGCTTCTTCACTCCTCCACTGAGTTCCTCCACCACCTTTGCCCAGCTTGTTTCTTCTTTATTCTTCTTCGCTTAGAAGTAGAAACCTTTTGGGCAACCATGGCTTGCGCCTGACCACTCTGACGAAAAAGCCCCTTTGCCGCCTAGAGTTCTGTCAGAAGCTCCGCCAACGAATACAACCTCTTGTTCATGTTGTAGTTCAAATGAAACTGCTCAAAACTTTTAGGTAGAGACTGGAGAATGATATCGACCTGGGTTTCCCGATCGATCTCAGCTCCGAGGACTTCCAGCTCATTCAAATGAGCCATCATCTTGAGAACATGATCCCTCACGGGTGTTCCCTCGATCATGGTGGTCGTCATCAAGTTCCTCATGGCTTCCTTCCTAGCAGCCTGATTCTGGTGTTCGAAAATCTCTTTGAGATTGAACATCATGTCATATGCAGTGGGCATGGCTTGATGCTGATGTTGCAGTACATTTGACATAGATGCCAAAATGTAACACCGCGCCATCTCATCGGCCTTAATCCACTTCTTATAACTCTCCTTCTCCTTTTCCCCAAAATCATCCGTAGGCTTAAAAGGGTACTCTTCGAGAAGTACATATTTGTATTCCTTAGCAGTCAAGATAATGTCAAGATTCCTCTTCCAATCAACATAATAGGGTCCAGTAAGTTTATTTTCTTTCAGTATCACAGCAAACGGGTTGAAAGTCATTTTGAAAAAACCTAAGAATCAAATAGATCAAAACATTAGATTTAAAAAAATTATTGATTCCTCAAACAATAAAATTTTAAAATCAACCAACACCTCAAAACGCTAAGAATATCGTATGCCACGAAGTGTGGAGGTAAATGAATTCTACATTTGTAAGAGGAGATTTTACCCATTAATTTTACTAACTTGTCAACCTAACTTTTTGACAAATAAAATTAATAGTTGGTTCCTCTTCAGCCCTACAAATAAAAGCAGTGACTCCGATGGGGAGGATACTTATATTTGTATCTAAGTGTTCACCATTACTCGATACCAAGGTAATTATCTCGGGTTATGTGCCTTCCGATGGGGAAGTATACACGCTCCTTAATAATTTCCTATATCCATATTCGACCTTGTGATCGCAAACAAACTCATCCGATGGGGAGTAAGGCACTCAGAGCCGACGCATAAGTTTGTTTGCATCACATGTCAAATCGTAATGGATGTCGTGGGAATTTATAAAAATATCCCTCTCCCACTTAGTAATTTAAAATTGAGGAATTTTCTAGCCTAAGACATGCATATCAAACAATAAGCAATAAATATGAAAAATAAATATTTTCCAACTATTATGACTTTTGTCTTCAATATGTCTCCCGTCATATAGCCATCTCGTCCGCTCCTCACTACGCCATGTACAAGCCATCCGGAGATCCGAGCCGAGAAAAACTATTTTAATTTACATCCATCGATCCTATACTCCACGAGAGAGTGTACATGAAATCTAGATCAAAAGTAAACTAAAATAAATGGAGTGGCTAAATAATGTCGTATCTAATTACAAAAATTAAATACTAGCCTCGTCAACCCCGAGGATTCAACAAAATATACAATTACACACATACAATCACATACACACATATGGCCATAATGGTTGGATCCTATGCCTGCAACCAAAGAGTTAAACTACGATATCCTACTATTATCCGCACACATATAATATATGAAAAGTGTATAAAAATAACACACACATACATGCATAATCAAAACAAATAAGAACATGCTCAGATCTGTACATAAAGTTAAAATAACTTTATACCTCACGATCTTCTACCGTATGTCCTATCCTTCTCGTGGACGACGTGTGGACGAAGATCCTCCACGAGTTGAAGCTGTAACGCCCGTAAAATTCCTAGCAATTTTACAGAAATTTTTGGCTTGATGATCATGGGCTTTATGTGGGCCTTTTCAAAAATAAAAGAAAATAAGCCAAAAAGGGGTGCAAGGCCTAGGAATTGAACCCCAAACCTCTAGAGATAGCCAAGCCTAATAGATGCACCCACTAACCAGAAGACCAATAGGATTACATGATTAAGGAAGAGGGGGAAACTATAGATAAGTGGGACTAGGAGTAAATGAAGAGGCATGGAAAAGAAAAGAGGAACTTCTCTTCCTCCCCCCCTTTATAAAGAAGAGGGAAGGTTGGATTTGATCACTTCCACTCTTTTTCTTCTTCTCCTCACCAAAATTCTAGCCCTTCTCCACCTTTGGCCGAAACTCCTCCAAGCAAGAAGCAAGGGCTAGGGTTTGTGTTAGGTCATCTTCTTCACAGTACAAGCAAAGCGAAGGATGTAAGTATCCTCACTGCATATTTAGTAGTTCCGATTTCTATTTTTGAAAAAAAAGAAACCTATATTGTTATATTCGCCAAAACTATGATTTAGGGTCTCCATGAAGTTATATGCCATGCTTTGAAACTATATGATGATGTTAGGGTTAAAAATGGATTAGGTCAAAAGTTAACCCTAGGAAACCCTAAGAACCATTCGCCAATATGGACTTTGGTGTTTTATTGAAGTTTTATAGCTTGTTTTACTTGTAAATAATGATGTTAACATGTTAGGGGGTTTAGGATAAAGATCTAACCCTAAAAGTCTACATAGGCCATTCGGCCACCCCCCTTATATTGATGTCCTAATGAAGTTTAATCCATGTTGGTATACATATGATGTTATAAGCATGTTAAAAGGGGATTAGGACAAAAGCTAACCCTAATGAACCCTAAAGACCTATTCGGCCAAACCCTACTTTTAGGGTTTCAATGAAGTTCCATGCCATGTTTTTATAACTAGATGATGATGTTAGGGGTTAAAGTGGATTAGGACAAAAGCTAACCCTAATGAACCCTAAAGACCTATTCGGCCAAACCCTACTTTTAGGGTTTCAATGAAGTTCCATGCCATGTTTTTTATAACTAGATGATGATGTTAGGGGTTAAAGTGGATTAGGACAAAAGCTAACCCTAATGAACCCTAAAGACCTATTCGGCCAAACCCTACTTTTAGGGTTTCAATGAAGTTCCATACCATGAATTTTATGGAATTATATGCATTTGTATGTTACTTGAATTAGGTTAAAAGTCTAAACCCTAAAAAGCCTATATATTCGCCACCTTGGTCTTTTTAGGTTACAATGAAGTTCATACCATGAATTGTATACTATGCTAATGAAATAGGTTATGTTGTTATGAAATGAAGTATGCTATGCTATGTTAATGAAATGAAGCATGATGTGTATGTAATGAAGTATGCTATGCTATGTTAATGAAATGAAGCATTAGGTGTATGAAATGAAGTATGCTATGCTATGTTAATGAAATGAAGCATGATGTGTTACGAAACGAAGTATGCTGTGCCATGTTAACGAAATAAGATATGTAGTAAAATAAGCATATAAGTATTTTACCTTCTGCATGGCTTGTACCAAGACCTTAACAAGGTCCAAGAAGGGATGGGCTCCTAAGATACCCTAGGTCGATGGAATAAGACTCGGGCCTAGGACGGGCTTCTATGTATGATTGCCCCTAGGTCGATGGAATAAGATTCGGGCCTAGTACGGGATGGGCTCCAAGATGCCTTAGGTCGATGGAGTAAGACTCGGGCCTAGGATGGGCTTATACGCTATGACGATTGCCCCTAGGTCGATGGAATAAGACTCGGGCCTAGAAACCTATTAGGTTCGAGACTTGCTACCTCGGCCTATTTAGGATGCGCTATGATAATGAAGAAGTGGTACAATGCCGGGCCCAAATATGTTGAGATTTATATTTACGTACCTAACATATATGTTTTCAAAAGCATCTTGCATATGTTTACATGATAATATTAAGTTACATGTTATGTTAGATGATATGCCATAATGTTAAGTTACATGTTATGTTAGATGATATGCCATAATGTTTAAGTTACATGTTATGTTAGATGATATGCCATAATGTTTAAGTTACATGTTATGTTAGATGATATGCCATAATGTTTAAGTTACATGTTATGTTAGATGATATGCCATAATGTTTAAGTTACATGTTATGTTAGGTGACATGCCATAATGTTTAAGTTACATGTTATGTTAGATGATATGCCATATTGTTTAAGTTACATGTTATGTTAGATGATATGCCATAATGTTAAGTTACATGTTGATGGTACGCTATGATGTTAGGTTACTAAGTTACATATGATGCATATTATGCCGATTACATATATATATATATTTCATGTTATGTCGCTAAGTTAGGGATGATCCATGCTATATCATCTCATGTTACTTAAGCTACAAGTTGTTGATGATGCCATGTATGTTACATGATATATTGATTATATGTTATAAATGCTAAGTCATGATTAATGATGATGTATGGTTTTTGTGAGTAGGACAGATCTTACTAAGCCTATGTGCTTATAGTTTATTTTCCTCGACCGCAGATAAGGGTAAGGGATGGATAAACTAAAGGGAGCAGCAGGAGGGGTCAATGTGTGGGTAGTGGCATGGTGGAGAAGATCCGTTAAGTCTACTTATACATGTATTACCTATGATGATGATGTCTATGGATGTCTTTACTTATGTCTCCCTATGACGATGATGTTATGAACCTACTAAGCCCTAAGTATCTATATATATATATGATGCATGCTTTATGTTGATAAGAAGAAGTAAAGAAGAAGTAAGAAGAAGTATCTATGCAAGAAGTAAAGAAGAAGTAAGAAGAAGTATCTATGCATGCTATGCTATGAAACATACTCTATGTTAAGAAGAAGTGTTAACGCATATTATGTTTGAAAAAGTATTTAGGTCTTATGTCTTCCAGAAGAAATAAGAAGTATATATATAAAGTCTTCCGCTGTATGAAATGTATGATGGAGTCACGCTACGCCTCCGACATTTCGAGGGTCCCGGAAGGGCGGGCGTGACAGTTGGTATCGAGCGATCCGCTTTCCACTACACACACATCAAGCTCCAAATCACGCCCAAGTAAGAATTCTATGTCTATACTCTAAATTTTGTTAATTTTGACCATGCATGATATGAAATGTCTTTAGATTATTTAGTTCTTGTATGATGTAAACTACCTTAAGTTTAAACTATGCCTGAGAACATGAATGATGCCTTAAGCTTAAAATGACTTTATGCTAGCTTTAGTCTAAGTATGTGTAGGACAACGAACGGGAACTTATACTAGTTTTACCTTAATGTATGAAGATAAACATGTCTGGAAGACGCAGTAGTAGAACTGATGAGCTAGCACCCCCGCATGACCTTACACACATAGTCACAGAACTTCAACGACAAGTCACAGAACAACAACAAGTAATAACTACCCTAATGAATCAGCGAGGAAACCCTACTGCCCCACCAACGGGCCCCGGCCCGATGGTTCGACAGGAAGCTTACCTGATCCAGTGGCAGAGACTAAAGCCGGAAAATTTCTCTGGTACTGGTGAACCATGGGATGCCCAAGCCTAGTTCAGGATGGTGGAAAGCATCGTGGAGCTACTGGACTGGCCCGAATGCGAGAAGATTAAGTGTGTATCATTCTGCCTGTCTGGAGATGCTCGAATGTGGTGGGAACGGGTTAAAACCAAGAGACAAGTAAATCAGATGAGATGGACAGATTTCGAGTACGAATTCTTCGAAGAATTCTTACACACGAGGGTGGCCAACAAGCATTACGACGAAGTTCATCGTTTTCGATAAGGTGACCTATCTGGTCACCGGCCGTGAAGAGATTCAACCGACTTGCACGCCTCGTGCCCGAGTTGGTCAAAGACGGAAAGAGAAAGGGTCGACTCATGTCAAGATGTTCACCGTAAATAGCTCTGAATGTGGCCGGCGGAGTTCATAGACCGCAGACCGCAGAGGAGCTGTTCAGTAGTGCCTTAATTACCGAGCATTACCTGAACAACATTAGTCAGCAAAAGAAAGCACTGAGTGAAGGCAGGGGATGTGCCCACCAGAGGTCGAGGAACCAGAGTGCTTGGAAGGGAACCCCACCGCAAGAGGAGACAATGGGAGAATCCTAAAGGAGGTCCAATGAGCAAGCAACCCAGATCCTCTGCTACCGCGGGAAGATACATCCGGGAGTATGCTACCAAGGCACAAATCGATGTTATAACTATGGACGGACAGGCATAGAATCAAGGACTGTCCTATCCAGGTTCAGGCACCTCCTCAGCCGTATGCCCAGGAGTGCTCCTCCACAGTTACATCAGATGCAGGCCGCAATCGAAGGAACCCCAATCCACCAAGGGAGACTAGAAGCCCCACCAGCTATGACAGATGCTAGGGTATTCTCTCTCACCCAAGAAGATGTGGCAAATGCCACTACAGTTGTCACAGGTCAGATATTCATTTTCTGTCAGCATGCTACTGCATTATTTGACATTGGGGTAACACATTCGTTTATTTCTACGCACTTTACTAGAATGATAAACATACCACCGCAAGCTCTAGATCACAAGTTCTTAACCACTATACCCTCGGGGGAAGTAATGTCCTCCACTCATATGCTGCGAGCCGCACCCATCAGAATTGCAGACAGAGAACTCTACTGCGATCTGATAGTGCTCGACATGCAGGATTATGACATTATCTTGGGCATGGATTTCCTAAGCAAGTATGGTGCTTCGATCGAGTGCCGAAAAAGGAAAGTGGTATTCCAGCCGGAGGCGGAGCCTAAGTTCGAATTTATCGGAGAACCGAGAAGAATAGTCAATAAGATTTTATCAATACAGCACGTAAGATGTTAGACAAGGTGCACTGGGTTTTGCACACGAGTTGATACAAGTCAAGATGAGGACCGGTTAGAGAATGTCGAGTGGTATGCAACTACCTGCAGGTATTTCTGCATGAACTACCGTGGTTAGCCCCAGATAGAGAAGTAGAATTTGAGATCGAGTTGATTCTCGGTACTAACCCGATCTCTAAAGCACCTTACCGTATGGCGCCTACCGAATTAAAGGAACTTCGTGTGGACAGCCACAGGAGTTACTCGACAAGGGACTTATTACCAAGTCGCTTCTGGGGGAGCTCCAGGCTGCTGAAGAAGAAAGATGGGTCTATGCGCATGTGCATAGACTACCGAGCGAACAATGTGACGATCAAGAACCCAGATCCTTTACCGCGGATTGATGACCTGCTCGACCAACTAAAAGGTGCCGCCGTCTTTCTCAAAGATTGACTGAGGTCCGGCTATCATCAAGTAAAAGTAAAACCAGATGATATACCAAAGACGGCCTTCCGACAAGGTATGACATTACGAGTTCGTAGTTATGCCCTTCGAGTAACGAATGCACCGCCTGCTCATGGATTTGATGAATCGGGTATTCTCGTGATTCTCGATTAAGTTTGTGATCGCCTTCATAGATTTACATACTAATATATTCGAGAACCCCGAGGAGCATGCAGAACACCGAATGTGGTATCAGATTCTTCGAAAATAAATATTCGCAAAGTTCTCCAAATGCGAAGTTCGCTTGAATAAGTATCATTTTGGGTCACGTGAATATCCAAGCACGGAGTGATGGTAGACCCAATAAAGATTGAAGCCGTGAGTAATCGAACTGACCAAAGAATGCCAAATAAATCGAAGTTTTCTTGGGCCAGCAAGCTTACTACCTAAGTTTCAGAGAGAACTTCTCAGGATTGCCGCCTATGACAACCCTCACCGTAAAGGACAAGAAATATGAGTGGACGGACACCTGCGAGCGGAGTTTCACAGAGTTAAAAAGGAGACTGACCAGCGCCCAATTCTTGCTCTTCCTGACAAGAACGAAGGCTTCGACATGTACAAAGGACGCCCAAGTTGGGACTCCTGAGTCAGACTTATGCAGAATGGCAAGGTCATTGCCTACGCCTAGGCAACTCAAGGAACACGAAGGAATTATCCCACCCACGATTTAGAGCTAGCGGCCGTGGTCTTTGCTCTCAAAACATGGAGGCATTATCTCTATGACGCGGGGCGAGATGATAGTACGCTTAGGAAAGCGGGAGTCTTGTGTATTCGGCTAGATATATGACCTCTGCACTGATGTGCTTTGAGTTACTCTAGGTTAACTGGTGGTGAAGTTCTTCACGCAGGGGCACCGCTCATGATCTTACTAGATACTAGCCTAGTCCAATGATCACTCGAAGTGTGATTCTTTCCGGGTGTCGCGAGCCTTAGCAATACGCAACTGAACGAAAATCATCTCCGGACAGCTCTCGACCCTGACGATAGCGCCGACATTGTTCGATGATATACTGGAAAAGCAAGCACGTGACCCAAGCCTTCAGAGGATCAAGCAAGAGGTCCTAGAGGGAAAGGACGATGGGTTCCGGATCTCTGATAGTGGAGTACTCTACCTCGTGGATCGCCAGTGTATTCCCCGACAATCCAGACTGCGGGAGGAGATATTTGAGGAAGCTCACAAAACTCCTATCGATGCATCCTGGAACCACCAAGATGTACCAAGACCTTAAACGAAAGTTCTGGTGGTTCGGAATGAAAAGAGATGTGGCAAGATGTCTGCCCCGACCGCCAAAGGGTTAAGGCGAGCACCAAAGACCTGGAGGAACACTGCAGCCGATCCAGATTCCAGAATGGAAATGGGAGGACATTTCTATGGATTTCATCTCAGGATTGCCCAAGACAACAAACGGTCACGATGCTATATGGGTAATTGTGGACAGATTGACTAAGTCCGCCCATTTCTTAGCAATCAAGATGACCTATTCGACGGAGCAACTGGCTCAGTTATATGCTAAGGAAATTATCAGACTACATGGAATTCCTAAGACCATCATTTCTGACAGAGATGGTCGCTTTATCTCCCATTTCTGGGAATGCGTTCAGAAGGCCTTAGGCACAAAGCTATTGTTCAAGATCGCCTTCCATCCTCGCACGGACAGACCGAAAGAGTAAATCAAGTACTGGAAGATATGTTAAGAGCCTGCGCCCTGGATTTCAAGGGTAGCTGGTGTCGATACTTATATTTGGCAGAATTCGCCTACAATAATAGCTACCAAGCTACTATTGGAATGGCACCTTACGAGGCTCTATACGGGAGGAAATGTAGATCTCCCATATGCTGGTACGAGGGTGGTGAAAAGAAGAGGATGGGACTCCAGACGGATTTCATCGACGACACCACCAGAGCTATACTGGAACATCCGCCAGGATTGAAACCGCCCAAAGCCGACAAAGAGCTATGCGGATAAGAGGCGAGACCATTAGAATTCGAGGTTGGGGACCTCGTATTCCTCAAAGTGGCTCCCATGAAGGGAGTAATGAGGTTCGGAAGGAAGGGTAAACTGAGTCCACGTTACGTGGGACCGTATCCGATATCGCAGAGGATCGGCAATGTAGCCTACAAGCTAGAGCTGCCTCAAGAGATGTCGGCTATTCACAACGTGTTCCATGTATATGTGCTCAAGAAATGCTTTTCCAAGACGGACCAAGTGATCGAGCCACAAGCATAAGTTCAAGAGGACTCGAGTATTGAAAGTCGGCCTATCCAAATACTAGACCGAGGAATCAAGAGGCTAAGGAACAAAGAGGTGCCCTTAGTAAAGGTCCCGTAATCAATCTGACGAGGAAGCTACCCGGGAACGCGAGGAGGACATGAGGCGTATACCTAGATTGTTCTAAGTTTCGAGGACGAAACTTTTTAAAGGTATGAAGGATTGTAACGCCCGTAAAATTCCTAGCAATTTTACAGAAATTTTTGGCTTGATGATCATGGGCTTTATGTGGGCCTTTTCAAAAATAAAAGAAAATAAGCCAAAAAGGGTGCAAGGCCTAGGAATTGAACCCCAAACCTCTAGAGATAGCCAAGCCTAATAGATGCACCCACTAACCAAGACCAATAGGATTACATGATTAAGGAAGAGGGGGAAACTATAGATAAGTGGGACTAGGAGTAAATGAAGAGGCATGGAAAAGAAAAGAGGAACTTCTCTTCCTCCCCCCCTTTATAAAGAAGAGGGAAGGTTGGATTTGATCACTTCCACTCTTTTTCTTCTTCTCCTCACCAAAATTCTAGCCCTTCTCCACCTTTGGCCGAAACTCCTCCAAGCAAGAAGCAAGGGCTAGGGTTTGTGTTAGGTCATCTTCTTCAAAGACAAGCAAAGCAAGGATGTAAGTATCCTCACTGCATACGAGTAGTTCCGATTTCTATTTTTGAAAAAAAAAAAGAAACCTATATTGTTATATTCGGCCAAAACTATGATTTAGGGTCTCCATGAAGTTATATGCCATGCTTTGAAACTATATGATGATGTTAGGGTTAAAAATGGATTAGGTCAAAAGTTAACCCTAGGAAACCCTAAGAACCATTCGGCCAATATGGACTTTGGTGTTTTATTGAAGTTTTATAGCTTGTTTTACTTGTAAATAATGATGTTAACATGTTAGGGGGTTTAGGATAAAGATCTAACCCTAAAAGTCTACATAGGCCATTCGGCCACCCCCCTTATATTGATGTCCTAATGAAGTTTAATCCATGTTGGTATACATATGATGTTATAAGCATGTTAAAAGGGGATTAGGACAAAAGCTAACCCTAATGAACCCTAAAGACCTATTCGGCCAAACCCTACTTTTAGGGTTTCAATGAAGTTCCATGCCATGTTTTTATAACTAGATGATGATGTTAGGGGTTAAAGTGGATTAGGACAAAAGCTAACCCTAATGAACCCTAAAGACCTATTCGGCCAAACCCTACTTTTAGGGTTTCAATGAAGTTCCATGCCATGTTTTTTATAACTAGATGATGATGTTAGGGGTTAAAGTGGATTAGGACAAAAGCTAACCCTAATGAACCCTAAAGACCTATTCAGCCAAACCCTACTTTTAGGGTTTCAATGAAGTTCCATACCATGAATTTTATGGAATTATATGCATTTGTATGTTACTTGAATTAGGTTAAAAGTCTAAACCCTAAAAAGCCTATAAGGGCCATTCGGCCACCTTTGGTCTTCTAGGTTGCAATGAAGTTCATACCATGAATTTTATGGAATTATATGCATTTGTATGTTACTTGAATTAGGTTAAAAGTCTAAACCCTAAAAAGCCTATAAGGGCCATTCGGCCACCTTTGGTCTTTTAGGTTACAATGAAGTTCATACCATGAATTGTATACTATGCTAATGAAATAGGTTATGTTGTTATGAAATGAAGTATGCTATGCTATGTTAATGAAATGAAGCATGATGTGTATGTAATGAAGTATGCTATGCTATGTTAATGAAATGAAGCATGATGTGTATGTAATGAAGTATGCTATGCTATGTTAATGAAATGAAGCATGAGGTGTATGAAATGAAGTATGCTATGCTATGTTAATGAAATGGCATGATGTGTTCTGAAAGCAGTATCTTTGTGCCATGTTAATGAAATAAGATATGTAGTAAAATAAGCATATAAGTATTTTACCTTCTGCATGGCTTGTACCAAGACCTTAACAAGGTCCAAGAAGGGATGGGCTCCTAAGATGCCCTAGGTCGATGGAATAAGACTCGGGCCTAGGACGGGCTTCTATGTATGATTGCCCCTAGGTCGATGGAATAAGATTCGGGCCTAGTACGGGATGGGCTCCAAGATGCCTTAGGTCGATGGAGTAAGACTCGGGCCTAGGATGGGCTTCTACGCTATGACGATTGCCCCTAGGTCGATGGAATAAGACTCGGGCCTAGAAACCTATTAGGTTCGAGACATGCTACCTCGGGCCTATTTAGGGATGCGCGCTATGATAATGAAGAAGTGGTACAATGCCGGGCCCAAATATGTTGAGATTTATATTTACGTACCTAACATATATGTTTTCAAAAGCATCTTGCATATGTTTACATGATAATGTTAAGTTACATGTTATGTTAGATGATATGCCATAATGTTAAGTTACATGTTATGTTAGATGATATGCCATAATGTTTAAGTTACATGTTATGTTAGATGATATGCCATAATGTTTAAGTTACATGTTATGTTAGATGATATGCCATAATGTTTAAGTTACATGTTATGTTAGATGATATGCCATAATGTTTAAGTTACATGTTATGTTAGATGATATGCCGTATTGTTTAAGTTACATGTTATGTTAGATGATATGCCATAATGTTAAGTTACATGTTATGTTCGATGGTACGCTATGATGTTAGGTTACTAAGTTACATATGATGCATATTATGCTGATTAAGCATATATATATATATTTCATGTTATGCTGCTAAGTTAGGGATGATCCATGCTATATCATCTCATGTTACTTAAGCTACAAGTTAAGTTGATGATGCCATGTATGTTACATGATATATTGATTATATGTTATAAATGCTACAAGTCATGATTAATGATGATGTATGGTTTTTGTGAGTAGGACAGGATCTTACTAAGCCTATGTGCTTATAGTTTATTTTCCCTCGTACTGCAGATAAGGGTAAGGGATGGATAAACTAAAGGGACCAGCAGGAGGGGTCAATGTGTGTGGTAGTGGCATGGTGGAGAAGATCCGTTAAGTCTACTTATACATGTATTACCTATGATGATGATGTCTATGGATGTCTTTACTTATGTCTCCCTATGACGATGATGTTATGAACCTACTAAGCCCTAAGTATCTATATATATATATGATGCATGCTTTATGTTGATAAGAAGAAGTAAAGAAGAAGTAAGAAGAAGTATCTATGCAAGAAGTAAAGAAGAAGTAAGAAGAAGTATCTATGCATGCTATGCTATGAAACATACTCTATGTTAAGAAGAAGTGTTAACGCATATTATGTTTGAAAAAAAAAAGTATTTAGGTCTTAAGTCTTCCGCTGTAAGAAATAAGAAGTATATATATAAAGTCTTCCGCTGTATGAAATGTATGTACGGTCGCGTCACGCGCCGCCTCTCCGGACATTGAGGGTCCCGGAAGGGCAGGCGTGACAGAAGCCTTCTAGATCGAGTTCTCCTCTACCTTGTCCGCTGTGAACAAAGAGAAAAATGAACAAAACCTTTTCCTTTCTAGAACCGGCCACCAAGTAAAGAAGTTTGATGTAACCGCCGGCCAAGAAATGAATGAATGAACTCCGGCCAACTTTGAAGCAAAGTTGCCGCCGGCCACCAAGAAGCTTGGAACCACCGGCCACCAAGGATTAAAGGAGAAGAATGAGGGCCGGCCAAGGAAGAAAGGAGAGGTCTATAAGATGGACACCGGCCAAGCCTTGATGGAGAAGAATGGGCGCCGGCAACAATCAAGAAGGAGAAAGGTTGCCGCCCAAGCTCTATCTCCAAACCCTAGCCGCCCACCTTGATAAGAGCCAAAACCCTAACTTCAATTCGAACCAACTCCTATCTCTCTTTTCCGCCCAACCCTAAGCCATATATTTATAGAATTTAGGAGAAAGTTGGTTAGCCTAAAATATAGGAACTAACTCCTATATTCTTGCCGCCCAACCCCTAACTCCTCTAGGGTTTGTTGCCGCCCAACCCATGGATGAGCCAAACCCTAATTCTAGAATTTAGGCTTAAGCCTCCTCTAATCTCCACCGTCGGATCTAGGGATTTAATCTCCACCGTCGGATCTAGGATTTAATCTCCACCGTCGGATCTAGGATTTTATCCCAACCGTCGGATCTAGGATTTCATCCCAACCGTCGGATCTAGGATTTCATCCCAACCGTCGGATCTTAGGATTTCATCCTAACCATCGATTCTAGGGTTTCATCCTAACCATCGAATCTATGGATTTAATCCAACCGTTGGTTCTAGGGTTTCATCCCAACCATCGGATCTATGGATTCAATCCAACCGTTGGTTCTTGGTTTTGTTTTACATTCTTGGATCTAGACTTCACAAGGATTATAATAGGCTACGATAGGGACCATAAGGAGGAGTTGGGTCTTGGCCACCCGATGGATCGGAACCACACAATCTTGATCCATCAATGATGTTCCATTCCACTAGAGGATCATCATTGAACTACCTCACCAACCCCCATAAATTAATATGGGCTCCATATATTATTTGTACATTAATCTCCCCGTGTTTAAGATATCGAATGTCCATCAATTAATTGATTTACTGACCATCAATTAATTAACATCTAACTCCTCGAGTAGTACCACTCAACCTTATCATCATGTTGACTAAGTCAACCAGCTGGGTTTACATGATGAACCTTATGAGCTCCTCAAGGGGACATTATCAACCTAATATATAGGACACGGTTTCCTCCTATAATCAATGGCACACCATGTAAATAATATTATTTCCCAACTTACCGGGCTTATTGATTTAATCCATTTAAATCTCACCCACTGGTAAATCAAAGAAATAAATACTAAGTACATGTGCCCGTTATTATATCGGGATTAAGAGTATGTACAACATAATATCCGAGGTCCGATTCAATTATGGAGTCAGCACTAAATTGAATCACCTCTATGTAGGTCCTGCTCAATACACCTAAGTGTATTAGTGTACCTCTATGTTCAAGATAAAACAATACCAAGCTACACTACAACCATGCCAATGGTTTGTCCAAAACCATCTTGGTTGTGAGCCTTTACTTATATTTTACAAGGGACTGATAACATGATCTTCTGTGCCACACCAAGCACCATGTTAATTACAATGTAAAATATTAGACAATATGCACACATATATAATGAATATATAAAATGCAAACAATGATCATGTGATTCTTATTTCAAAATAAAATGTTCATACAAAAAGAGCTAGGCTTTCAGTATACATTCCAACAATCTCCCACTTATACTAAAAGACTATGCCATCATCTCTCTGCCATACATCTGATCCCCATGTCCTCCACATGCCTATCAAACGCTTTCGCTGGAAGGGCCTTAGTGAATGGATCTGCCAGTTATCCTCTCGATGCAATCTTGGCGGCAAAGAACTTCCTCGCTTACGATCTCTCGTATAAGGTGGTACTTATGCTCTATGTGTTTACGCGCTTATGGGCTCGTGGTTCCTTCGAGTTTGCAATCGCACCACTATTATCACAATAAATTGTGATAGTTCGGGCAAACCAGAATCACATCCAAGTCCATCAAGAAGTTCCCGAGCCATACTGACTTCCTTGGTCGCCTCGGGAGGTCGCCACATACTCACTTCCATGGTAGAGTCCGCCACGCATTTCGCTGACACTCCTCCATACTATGGCTCCACCTCCAAAAGTAAACACAAACCCCGAGGTTGACTTACTCTTGTCCCTATCTCGATTGGAAATCCAACTGTAACCCATGTGACTAATTGATCCGCCTGCAGAACCAAAGATATAATCCCTAGTCCTTCTCAGGTACTTCAATATATGCTTTACCGTAGTCCAATGTCCCTGTCCAAGATTAGTCTGATATCTGCTAACCATGCCCACGGCAAAGCAGATATCCGGTCTCGAGATACATAAGGCTTCCTATCGCCCAAGCATAAGGAACTGCCTTCATCTCCTCTATCTCCTTTGATGTTTTGGGACACATCTCTTTAGATAAAGGAACTCCATGCCTAAAAGGTAGAAAACCTTTCTTGGAGTTCTGCATGCTAAAACGAGCAAGGATAGTGTCAACATATGAAGCTTGAGATAAGCACAACATCCTTTTCTTGCGATCCCTTATAACTTTGATCCCAAGGATGTGTCCCACTTCTCCCAAGTCCTTCATGTCAAACTGTTTGGACAACCATACCCTTACGTCTGATAACACTTTGATATTGTTGCCAACTAACAAAATGTCATCTACGAATAGTACAAGAAACACCACTACTACGCTCACACATCTCTTGTATACACAAGGTTCATCCGGACTTTGAATAAATCCATATGACTGGATTACCTCATCAAAGCGGATGTTCCAAGATCTAGAAGCTTGCTTCAATCCATAAATGGACCGATTAAGCTTACATACAAGATGCTCTTTGCCTTTATCAATGAATCCCTCTGGTTGCCGCATATAGATGTTCTCCTCAAGACTTCCGTTAAGGAAAGCTGTCTTGACATCCATCTGCCAAATCTCATAATCCATATGAGCAGCTATAGATAAGAGAATCCGGATAGACTTAAGCATAGCTACCGGCGAAAAGGTCTCCTCATAATCGATACCCTCTTTCTGAGTATACCCTTTCGCAACAAGCCTAGCTTTGAAGGTTTCAACCTTCCCGTCTACTCCTCTCTTTCTCTTGTAGATCCACTTGCATCCAATGGTTTTTACACCATCGGGTGGGTCTACTAGCTCCCAGACCTGATTAGAATCCATAGATTCTATCTCTGAATTCATCGCTTTTTGCCAAGATACTGCATCTCTATCTTGGATTGCCTCGTCATATGTCCAGGATCGTGTTCATGTTCACTGAGTGACTAAGTCCAAGACTCTCCCAAAACATGAATCTGCGGGTTGTCTCACAACCCTCCCACTACGACGAGGTGCCTCTGTATGCTCTATGACACGCGCAAGTGTTGACTTGTGGTGTGTCCTTTTGTACCGGTGGTACTGAAGTTGGGACTTCCCCTGTCAACTCCTCAAGAACAATCCTACTCGTGGACTTGTGGTTCATCACATAGTCCTCCTCTAGAAATCTGGCATTCGTACTCACGATCACCTTCTGATCTCTAGGACTATAGAATAAACCACCCTTCGTTCCCTTAGGGTAGCCAACAAACAAGCGCACTTCTGTACGAGATTCCAACTTACCAGCATCTCCCTTCAGCACATGTGTTGTACTACCCCAAATCCGAATATGTCTTAGACTAGGCTTTCGCCCAGTCCACAACTCTGTGGGAGTAGAGGGTACTGACTTAGATGGAACCAAGTTCAGAATGTGTGCTGCTGTTTCCAAAGCAAACCCCGTAACGAATCGTAACTCGTAATAACTCATCATCGATCTAACCATCTCCATAAGAGTCCTATTCCTTCGCCTCCGCTACACCATTCCTGGGTGTGCCAGTGAACAATTGGGATTGAATCCCAGCCTCTGATAAGTAACTCCTAAACTCTCCCAAGAGGTACTCGCCACCACGATCAGATCGTAATGTCTTGATACTATTACCTTGACGGTTCTCCACATCAGCCTTGAATTCTTTGAACTTGTCAAAGCATTCAGACTTGCGGCGCATCAAGTAAATGTATCCATACCTTGAATAATCATCTATAAAAGAGACGAAATATTCAAAACCACCTCTTGCTCGATAGACATAGGACCGCATAAATCGAATGAACCACTAACACATCTTTGGCTCTATACCCCTTGGCCTTAAAAGGCCTCTTGGTCATTTTACCTTCCAAGCATGATTCGCAGGTTGGGAGATCCTCCACCACTAATGAACCTAAAAGTCCATCAGCTATCAACCTTTGAATTCTACTTAGGTTAATATGACCAAGCCTTAGATGCCAGAGATATGTTTAGTTCATCATGAAGGTTCTTTTCTCTTATTAGATTTAGAAGATGAGCTATTTATTTCTATTTGCATCGTGGGAGTTTTTGGTTCAAGAGTATATAAATTTCCAACCAATGTACCATAACAGATAATCTACCTATTCCTTTTTATAACAACTCTGTCATTAAAAGAAACAGAATACCCATCCAAAAACAATTTAGAAACTGAAATTAAATTCTTTCTAAAAGTAGGTACATAAAGACAATTTCTTAAAACCAAAACTTTATTCCTATCAAAAGATAAATAAACGTCTTCCACCGCAAATAGCCGCCACCTTCAAGCATTGCCCATGTAGACTGTAACCTCTCCTCACTAGTCGTCGGGTTTCTGGAACCCCCGCAAAGTATTGCGGACATGATCGTGGCTCCTCGATCTACACACCGTGCGGTAGATAACACCGCTAAACATGTTTCAACAACTAAACAAGAAGATATACCTTTGTTCTTCGGGCGAGGACACCGCTTCCAATGTCCACCGCTTGCAAGTGAAGCACTTGCCTTCGCTTTCTTCACTCCGCCTGGGTCCCATTGCCACTTTCTTCGCTTCTACCTTGCTTCTTCTTCTTCTTACCTTTCGGCTTAGAGGAAGAAACCTTCCGAGCGACCATAGCTTGAGAACTTTGACAAAAAGCCCCTCTGCTCGAGTTCACGTAAGCTCCGCCAACGAATACAACCTCTTGTTCATGTTGTAGTTGAGGCGAATCGCCAAAACTCCTAGGCAGAGATCGGAGAATGATATCGACTGGGTTTCATCGATCTCAGCCCGAGGACTTCCATCTCATTAAGATGAGCCATCATCTTGAGAACATGGTCCCTAACGGGTGTTCCTCGACCATGGTGGTCGCCATCAAGTTTCTCATTGCCTCTCTCGCTTAGCCGCCTACTCGATGTCCGAAAAAGTTCCTTGAGATTGAACATCATGTCATAAGTCAGGCTATGGCCTCGATGTCGATGTTGCAAAGACATTCGACATAGATGCCAAAATGTAACACCGCGCCATCTCATCCGCTCTTAACCCATTTCTTATAATGTTCTTTCTCCTTTCATCGAGTCATCGTGGGCTTAGGAGGACAGACCTTCAAGAGTACAAATTTGTACTCCTCCGCAGCTTAAGACAATATCCGTGTTTCTTTCCAATCAATGTAGTTTGGTCCAAAGAAGTTTGTTTTCTTTTAAAATCACAAAGAAGTGGGTTGAAAGCCATTTGAAAATCCTAAAAATCACAATGATCAAAATATTAGATTTCAAATATTATTGATTCCTCAAAACAATAAAATCTCAAATCAACCAACACCTCAAAACACCGAGAATATCGCATGCCACGATAGTGGACGATATGAATTCTACATTTGTAAGAGGAGGTTTTACCCATTAATTTTATTATCTTGTCAACCTTACTTTTGACAAATAAAATTAATAGTTGGTTCCTCTTTAGCCCTACAAATAAAAGCGACTATGGGGAGGATACTTTATTTGCATCTAAGTGTGCACCATTACACGATACTAAGGGAATTATTTCGATTATGTGCCTTACCGATGGGGAAGTACACACGCTCCTAGATAATTTCCTACAACCATTATTTGACCTAGTGATCCGCAAACAAACCCATCCGATGGGGAGGAAGGCACTGTGAGCCAACGCCAAGTTTGTTGCATCACACGTCAAATTGTAATGGAGGTCATGGAATTAATTAAAATGTCCTCTCCCACTTAGTAAATTGCAATCGAGGAATTTTAAAACAAACACAACATGCATATAAAACAAATAAGCAATAAATATGGAAAAATCAGAATTTTTCCAACTATTATGGCATTGTTCTCCAATACGCATCCCGTCGTGTCGCCACCTCGTCCGCTCCATCTTTTCCCGTGCGCAAGTCAGTTCCGAGCCGAGATAAATCATATTAATTTACATCCATCGATCCTATACTCCACGAAGGAGTGTACAAATAATCTAGATCGAAAGTAAACTAAAATGAACGGCTAAACAATGCCGTATTTAATTACAAAAATTAAATACTAATCTAGCCTCGTCAACCCCGAGGATTCAAATAATAATTTTTTACACACATCCATTCACATACACACACATGGCCATAATAGTCGGATCTTATGCCTGCAACCAAAGAGTTAAACTACGCATATCCTACTATTATCCGGCACATATAATATATGAAAAATGCATAAAAATTAACCGAATCCAAAACACACAAAACCAGAAACCGTGGCTCTGATACCAATTGTTGGATGGTCGCTTCGGAGGCTCATTGGCTCCCATGTCCCCAGATTAAAATTTTCACTAATGAAAGGATTAATCCGGATGGGATGAGCATCCTTAACGACACCATTTCGTCGTCGTGCTAACAACTCGAGTGGTCGTTTGAACAAACTAGTTGTTCAAGCAACACAACTCTTCTAGTTGGTTAGCCGCGGAAGAGACGACAGACGGATCGCCGGTTTTTGTGTTTGTCTTCGGGGTCCATGATTATACAATATATTTGCACACACACATATGCATAATAAAAACAAATAAGAACATGCTCAGATCTGTACATAAAGTTAAAATAACTTTATACCTCACGATCTTCTACCGTATGTCCTATCCTTCTCGTGGACGACGTGTGGACGAAGATCCTCCACGAGTTGAAGCCTTCTAGATCGAGTTCTCCTCTACCTTGTCCGCTGTGAACAAAGAGAAAAATGAACAAAACCTTTTCCTTTCTAGAACCGACCACCAAGTAAAGAAGTTTCCAAGAAACGAATGAATGAACTCCGCCAACTTTGAAGCAAAGTTGCGCCACCACCAATGGATGAGCTCCGGCCACCAAGAAGCTTGGAACCACCGGCCACCAAGGATTAAAGGAGAAGAATGAGGGCTGGCCAAGGAAGAAAGGAGAGGTCTATAAGATGGACGCCGGCCAAGCCTTGATGGAGAAGAATGGGCGCCGGCAACAATCAAGAAGGAGAAAGGTTGCCGCCCAAGCTCTATCTCCAAACCCTAGCCGCCCACCTTGATAAGAGCCAAAACCCTAACTTCAATTCGAACCAACTCCTATCTCTTTTCGCCCAACCCTAAGCCATATATTTATAGAATTTAGGAGAAAGTTGGTTAGCCTAAAATATAGGAACTAACTCCTATATTCTTGCCGCCCAACCCCTAACTCCTCTAGGGTTTGTTCTGCCCAACCCATGGATGAGCCAAACCCTAATTCTAGAATTTAGGCTTAAGCCTCCTCTAATCTCCAGTGGATCTAGGGATTTAATCTCCACCGTCGGATCTAGGATTTAATCTCCACCGTCGGATCTAGGATTTTATCCCAACCGTCGGATCTAGGATTTCATCCCAACCGTCGGATCTAGGATTTCATCCCAACCGTCGGATCTTAGGATTTCATCCTAACCGTCGATTCTAGGGTTTCATCCTAACCATCGGATCTATGGATTTAATCCAACCGTTGGTTCTAGGGTTTCATCCCAACCATCGGATCTATGGATTCAATCCAACCGTTGGTTCTAGGTTTTGTTTTACATTCTTGGATCTAGACTTCACAAGGATTATAATAGGCTACGATAGGGACCATAAGGAGGAGTTGGGTCTTGGCCACCCGATGGATCGGAATCACACAATCTTGATCCATCAATGATGTTCCATTCCACTAGAGGATCATCATTGAACTACCTCACCAACCCCCATAAATGGGCTCCATATATTATTTGTACATTAATCTCCCCATGTTTAAGATATCGAATGTCCGTCAATTAATTGATTTACTGACCATCAATTAATTAACATCTAACTCCTCGAGTAGTACCACTCAACCTTATCATCATGTTGACTAAGTCAACCAGCTGGGTTTACATGATGAACCTTATGAGCTCCTCAAGGGGACATTATCAACCTAATATATAGGACACGGTTTCCTCCTATAATCAACGGCACACCATGTAAATAATATTATTTCCCAACTTACCAGGCATATTGATTTAATCCATCTAAATCTCACCCACTGGTAAATCAAAGAAATAAATACTAAGTACATGTGCCCGTTATTATATCGGGATTAAGAGTATGTACAACATAATATCCGAGGTCCGATTCAATTATGTAGTCAGTACTAAATTGAATCACCTCTATGTAGGTCCTGCTCAATACACCTAAGTGTATTAGTGTACCTCTATGTTCAAGATAAAACAATACCAAGCTACACTACAACCATGCCAATGGTTTGTCCAAAACCATCTTGGTTGTGAGCCTTTACTTATATTTTATAAGGGACTGATAACATGATCTTCTGTGCCACACCAAGCACCATGTTAATTACAATGTAAAATATTAGACAATATGCACACATATATAATGAATATATAAAATTCAAACAATGATCATGTGATTCTTATTTCAAAATAAAATGTTCATACAAAAAGAGATAGGCTTTCAGTATACATTCCAACAGAGAGAGTGTACATGAAATCTAGATCAAAAGTAAACTAAAATAAATGGAGTGGCTAAATAATGTCGTATCTAATTACAAAAATTAAATACTAGCCTCGTCAACCCCGAGGATTCAACAAAATATACAATTACACACATACAATCACATACACACATATGGCCATAATTGTTGGATCCTATGCCTGCAACCAAAAAGTTAACCTACCCACATCCTACTATTATCCGGCACATATAATATATGAAAAGTGTATAAAAATAACCGAATTCTAAACACACAAAACCGGAAATCGTGGATCTGATACCACTTGAAGGTAGGAAACTTCGCTTCCCACTTCAACTTGGTTGCTTGTTCATGGCGATCCCTTCTACGTCCCCGGATAAAAAAAATTTATCCTTGACAAGAGGGATTACCCAAGCTACCGTTTCATCATCGTGCTATTCGATTAGAGTGGTCACTTGAACAAACATGTTGTTCAAGCCACCAGCCTCTATCCTACGAATAGCCACGGAATAGACGATGTACAGATCGCCAGTTTTTGTGTTTGTATTCGGGGTCCAAGTAAATTAGCCACATAACAATAACATACAACATACAAAGGGACAAAAGGAAAGCAAAACAAGCGTTATACCTCTTGATCTTCTATTGTATGTCCTTCATCCTTTTTGACGTCGTGTGGGCGACGATCTTCCAAAAGTCGAAGCCTCCTACATCACCAATCTTCCTTCCTTGCTCGCTCCGAACAAGAGGAAGTATAGAAACAAAACTCTTCTCCTTCCTTTAACCAACCACTAAGCACCAACCTTGATGCTTGCCGCCGGCCAAGAGGAGAAGAAGGATGGTGGATTCCGGCCAAAATACCAAGGGAAGAGACCCTAGGCTTTGTTTCCACCTACCAAGGAGAAGATATGAGGAGGTTAGACGTCGGAAAAGGAGAGAAAAAAGGAGAATAGGCGCCAGCCACCTAAGTAATAAGAAGGAAAGAAGTTTCCTTATTTGTAGTCGCCCAACCTCTTTGCCCTTGCCACCCAAACCCTAGCCCCTCTTCAATTGCTCTTGCCGCCCACCCCCTTGCCTCCTTTTATAGAGTTAGGCCTAAGCCTCCTTTAATCTCCACCATCGGTTCTAGGGATTTAATCTCAACCGTCGGATCTAGAGATTTAATCTCAACCATCGGATCTAGAGTTTTAATCTCCACTGTTGGATCTAGAGTTTTGTTATCAACCATTGGATCTAGGCTTCATGAGGTTTTAATAGGCTAAAATAGCCATGAGGAGGAGTTGGATCTGTTGGGAGATTGTTGGTGCAATCGTCCCAGGTTGACTCGAGTTTGACTCGAGCAGTACCCTGATGATATTTTGATGATAGACAAAACTCATGACATGGGATTGTCATGGGAAAGACCAACATGGAGTTGGCATGAAAAATCCAAGCATGGAGCTTGGTGTGGGAAAGTCCAACATGGGGTTGGCATGGAAAGTCCAAAGCATTGCGAAGCCGTGCGCTTGGTGCTTGGTGAGAGATGCATTGCGAAGCCGTGCGCTTGGTGCATATGGGAAGTCTTGAGGACTTGGTAAGTTCACTAGGCTCGGGGTCCTTGAGTCGGTGAAGGATGGCATTACGAAGCCGTGCGCTTGGTGCATCCGAGGGACCGCCGGACGGGGAGCGAATGGAGTGAGATCAAAGGGAAGCATACTTCTAGGGCATGAGACGCGAAGGATGGCGTTGCGAAGCCGTGCGCTTGGCGCATCCGAGGGACGTAGGCCGAGGGAAGAGAGCTTCGGTGGGGAACTCCATGAGGGATAAGGTGGACTTGGTCAAGTGGCTAAGACTGAGTCGAGGCTCAAACATCGCTATGTTTGAGGTTTTAGCCGACATCATCATATAGGTGCTGGGCCGACCGCCGAGGTCGCTGGTTCGACCAAAGTTTGATCAACTAAGATTCATCACGACCGCATGGAAGCGGGCCGATCGATAAATGGCGCAAATGACTACCGAGGGATGGCAATGATCGGGCCGGTCGGTGATGACACTGTGCATGGGCACAGAATGGAGTCGACTCGACTGGGCACTCGACTGATGGGTGCCATCAGTCGACTGATGTGTGATCCGTTGGAACATAACCAACGTGGATCCGGCCGTTGTGAGACAACTCTACGATACCGATCGGTGATGGTCACGATCGGATCGGTGATGGCGCAAACATAGCTTGATGCATGTTATAAAAGGAGCACGAGTTGGAGGATTTCGCCAAGACTTTAAGGGAGCTATTGGAGGGGAATTGCTGCTGCATTCCAGTACTTCAAGAGCCAACTAAAGCAAGCAACAAACAAGTGATCAAAAGCAATCGGTGAAAAGAGTTTCTTTTGTATTGTATTTGTATTCTTGTTTGTATTTCTATATTACTTTGTAATTGCTTGTGAGAGGTTTCTCCACCTCCGATGTGTTGTCGAGAAGGAGTTTGAGTTAGTGTCGTGAGCATAACTAGAGCTCGAGGAGCTCGCCCGTGGAGTAGGAACCATTCGGTTCCGAACCACGTATATCGTGTGTATTGCATGTGCTTGTGTTGTTGTTAGTATTATTATTGTTTCTATTATTTCCGCTGCGCTAACAACAATCGTAGACAAGCAACAGCAGAACGAGCAAAGTCCGACATCCAAGCGAGCGAGGGCTATTCACCCTCTAGCGCCATACCGATCCCCAACAAGTGGTATCGAGCGGTCGCGCTCTTCAAGGACTAACACGAAAGCACTACAAGATGGTGGCGGCTTCATCCATCCACCGAAATTGATGGAGATTTTTCTTGGTGGAGAAGCGGATGGAGGTATATCTCGAAACCAATTTGGATTATATGATTATTGTAGAAAATGGTTTTGAGATGCCTAGGGATAAAAACAACAAGAAAATTGAGAAGTCAAGGTGGACCCAAGACCAAATTAAGAACTTCAAGACAAATCTTGAGGTAATAAAATTGCTTAGTGATTTATTACCTAACACTATTTGGTCTAGATTGGGTGACTATAGGGATGCGAAGGAATTATGGAAGAAAATAATGAAATTCCAAGAAAATTCCCAATCGGCACAAGTAGAGGAGAATGCCGAAGAAGAATCATCATCCATTTTTGAAAATGTGGATGATTTGGTGGAGACTTCCACCTCTAGCATTGAGGGGGAGGAAAGAGCTTCTACTCCGGAGAAAGATCAAGATGATGCTTCTACCTCCGGAAGAAGTGAAGAGGCCTCCACCACCTCCCTAGGTAACTCAAGTGTTATTATTTTAAATAAAAATCATATAATATGCTTTGAGTGTAGGGAGAAAGGGCATTATAAGAGCAAATGCCCTAAATTGGCTAAGGAAAAGGCATCAAGACCAAAAGTCAACCCAAAGTCAAACGATGCCGGTGTTTCTAAAATCAAGAGCAAAGAGCACATTGTGTGCTTCAAATGCAATCAAAAGGGACACTACCGAAGCCAATGCCCTAGGGGAAGGAAGAAAGGGCAAGAAGGTGAAATTCATGTAGGGGGAGCTCCTAAAGCTAACCCTAAGGTAAATTTACTTAATGCACCTTTAATTCCTAAAGTTAAAAAGCATGCTAAAAACTATTTTAGTTCACTTGCTATTATAAATGAAAAGCATGCTAAGAGAAATAATAAGGTGTATTGTCTAGGTGCCGAGCATGTTCATATAACTAAGGACAAACCTAGGACTCAAAACACTAGATCTATTTTACCTAGGGAGTCAATTAGGAAAATTGAAGAAAACTTGGGTGTTAATTCCAAGAAATCTAGGCATATGCCTAAGAAGAAGAACATTTCCCCTAAACCAAATGAAAATTCAAAATTGAGGAAATTAGATGTGGAGAACCAAGCCTTGAGGTCAAGGTTAGAAAAATTGGAGAAGACCCTAGCAATAATATCAAATTCGGTTAAGGGGTCAAATTCTCAAAAGTCAAGACCTAGAAGACAAGAAGTATCTAAGGGCAAGAAGGGTTTGGGTCACAAACCTATGTCCTACCATAATGTTCCATTTAATTATGGAACCACATCTAGGTCTAGTAAAACCAAGGCTAATAGGGAAGTCATCCCTAAGTCTAGCCATGGTATGTGTTTAGTGGCTAACACCTCAAAGAAATCAAATGTAGCCACTAAGAAGGTCAATGGAGGAGTTACCTCTAGAGTTGACCTAGGAAAGACCCAAAAGACTATGGCTTCAAAGCCTAAAAGGGCCATTAGGAAGGTATCTAGCGAAGTTATCCCTAGGGAATACCTTGTTAACCCAAGGAGCTCCAATAGGTATTGGGTTCCTAAAAGCGTGATCGATTCACGCTAAATGGGTTAGGGTGTGTCAACCCTAAATGGATGGGTAGTTAACCTAACCATAGAAGAATTGACACATTAGGATGTGCCAATATGCTTGAGAAGTTTAAAATGATTTAAATTGGCACAATTAGGTCTTAGAGGTATTGGTGTGTCATTTTGGGTTTTTGGCACACTAGGAAAATGAATGACATTAAGGCAAAATGAATTTAATTCCTAGAAATGGCAAATTGATTTTAACACTTAGGTATTCTATACCTTAGTATATTTTACTTGCCATGATTTGTTTGCCTTGCCATGTCATGACATCATTCTCATTTTTTTTATTTATAAAAATGTCATGATAATGTTTAGATTTATATTTGTATGTCATGTATGCTTAATTTTCATTTACATGCCATGACATCATGATTTTGGCATATGTCTTTATCTATATCATAATTATGCCATAATCATCATTATGCATAAATTAAAATGAAATTAAGGACTATGGCATGATTTAATGGGAATCAAATAATATTGCCTAGAAATATTCATGAGACCATTTAAAGAACAAAAAACCCACATCTCACTAGAAATTTGCCTTGAATGTGTTTTACACATCTAGATATTGGTGAGATGTTTAGGAAAATGAAAATAAAGGTTTTAAAAACATTTTGAAAACATTTTCAAAAACCTTGGTGAAACCTATCTTTTGATAGCTATCACCATTGAATGGGATGATACAAAGAAGGCTTATTATTGAAGCTTTTCTAAAGTTTTGAACTTTGTATCAATCTCCTAATTTAATGGGTAAAATAATTTTCCAATATTTTTCACCCATAGTGTTTAGGATAAGTAATATGCATATGAAATTTCACGATTTTTAAACTTATGTATATTTACTTATGGATTTAGAAAATCCAATGTCTGAAACTGAAAAACTGAGAATCTGATTATCGATCGGCCCAATTGCAACATCGATCGGTCGTGATGGGAAGTCGATCGGTAGTACTTGATAGTTAGGCCCATGTTTAGCCATATTTTGGGTCCCTAACCACTCCTAACCTAGGATATGCTTGGGAGAGCATTAGAGAGGGTGGAAATCCATTGGATATGGATTAGGAGAAGAGTTTAGGGAGAGTATCAATTTTGAGGTGGAAGAAAGTTCATTATTGAACTTTACCTTAATTTTGATTGGTTTAATATTCCTATTGGCTTAGGGACTCTCCAAGGACATTGTTGGTGCAATTGTCAAGGGGGAGCAAGCCTCTAGGGGGAGATATCCATCATGGGAAGATGGATGTGTATTTCCTCGTGGGAGGAAATTGGGTTGCCTCTCTTTAAGTGATATGGGATCACTAGAAAGATGGTAGGCATGTGTTCCTCCAAGGGAGAGATATAAGATCTCATTGGGATATGAGACATTCATACCCTTGGGGAGGACCTTTTTGATGTTATGTCAAAAAGGGGGAGATATTACCAAGTTACCAATTAGGTTTGGAATTCTCATTGGGATATGAGAATTGCCAATATGGGAGAATTGGTAGGCTTAAGATGGTAGTTTTGTCAATCATCAAAAAGGGGGAGATTGTTGGTGCAATCGTCCCAGGTTGACTCGAGTTTGACTCGAGCAGTACCCTGATGATATTTTGATGATAGACAAAACTCATGACATGGGATTGTCATGGGAAAGACCAACATGGAGTTGGCATGAAAAATCCAAGCATGGAGCTTGGTGTGGGAAAGTCCAACATGGGGTTGGCATGGAAAGTCCAAAGCATTGCGAAGCCGTGCGCTTGGTGCTTGGTGAGAGATGCATTGCGAAGCCGTGCGCTTGGTGCATATGGGAAGTCTTGAGGACTTGGTAAGTTCACTAGGCTCGGGGTCCTTGAGTCGGTGAAGGATGGCATTACGAAGCCGTGCGCTTGGTGCATCCGAGGGACCACCGGACGGGGAGCGAATGGAGTGAGCTCAAAGGGAAGCATACTTCTAGGGCATGAGACGCGAAGGATGGCGTTGCGGCCGTCTTGGCGCATGGCGTAGGCGAGGAAGAGAGGTGGAGAACTCCATGAGGATAAGGTGGACTTGGTCAAGTGGCTAAGGCGAGTGTCGGAGGCTCAAACATCGTTATGTTTGAGGTTTTAGCGACATCGGTCGGTAGCATAAGTGTCGATCATTGCTCTAGGTCGTTAGTTTCGACCCGGTGACCAAGATTGGTTGGATCGATCATTGCCATGGGTAGCGGTCGATCGATGTCGATAGCGATCGGCCCGAAGGGATGGCGGTGATCGATGACACGCACGCAGGCACTAATGGAGTCGACTCATTGGGCACTTGATGGAAGATCGATCGATGGGTGCCATCGATCGATGGAAGATCGATCGGTGATGTGCCATCGATCGATGTGTGATCCGTTGGAACTTAACCAGCGTGGATCCGGTGAGACAATGGTTACGATACGTCACGATCGATGATGAAACTTGATGCAAAGTTATAAAGGAGCACGAGTTGGAGGATTTCGCCAAGACTTTAAGGGAGCTATTAGAGGGGAATTGCTGCTGAATTCCAGTCCTTCAAGAGCCAACTAAATCAAGCAACAAACAAGTGATCAAAAGCAATCGGTGAAAAGAGTTTCTTTTGTATTGTATTTGTATTCTTGTTTGTATTTCTATATTACTTTGTAATTGCTTGTGAGAGGTTTCTCCACCTCCGACGTGTTGTCGAGAAGGAGTTTGAGTTAGTGCCATGAGCATAACTAGAGCTCGAGGAGCTCGCCCGTGGAGTAGAAACCATTCGGTTCCGAACCACGTATATTGTGTGTATTGTATGTGCTTGTGTTGTTCTTAGTATTATTATTGTTTCTATTATTTCCGCTGCGCTAACAATAATCGTAGACAAGCAATGCAACGAAAACGAGCAAAGTCCGACATCCAACGAACGAGGGCTATTCACCCCCCTCTAGCCGGCCATACCGATCCCCAACAGGATCTTGGCCACCCAATGGATCAAGCCCACAAAAAGTTCGATCCATTAATGATAATCCAATCCACTAGAGGATTATCATTGATCTACCTCACCAACCCCCATAAGTTAATATGGGCTCCATATATTATTTGTACATTTTTCTCCCCGTGTTTAAGATCACAAATGTCCGTCGATTAATTAATTTACTGATAATTAATTAATCAACATCTAACTCCATGAGTAGTACCACTCAACCATATCATCATGCCGGATCAAGTCCACCTGCAGGGTTTACATGATGAACCTTATGAGCTTCTCAAGGGGACATCATCATCCTAATATATAGGACACGGTTTCCTCCTATAATCAACGGCACACCATATAAATAATAACATTTCCCAACTTACCGAGCCTATCAATTTACTATATAAATCTTGCCCATTGGTAAATCAAAGAAATGAATACTAAGTATATGTGTGCCCGTTATTATATCGGGATTAAGAGCATGTACAATATAATATCTGAGGTCTAATTCGATTATGTAGTCAGGAATAAATCGAATCACCTCTAAGTCGGTCCTGCTCAATACACACAATGTGTACTAGTGTGATTCTATGGTCAAGACAAACCAATACCAAATAACACTACAACCATTCTAATGGTTTGTCCATAACCATCTCGGTTGTGAGTCTTTACTTATACTTTACAATGAACCGATAACATGATCTCCTGTGTGACTCTACACACCATGTTATCTACAATGTAATGTATCAGATAATATGCATAACCATAAATATGCAAATAATGATCATGTGATTTTTATTTCAAAATAAAGATGTTCATACAAAAGATAGACTTTTCAGTATACATCCCAACAAATTAAGCATGAAATGAATTGTACTAAGAAACATGAGTAGCATGTAGTAATGAAATATAAGCAAGCAAGTGTAAGTATGTAGTAAAAAGTAATAAGCATGTATGACTAAGTCAGTATGAAGCATGAGTAACATAGGTTCTTTTTCAAATCCTTCCCCTTAATTCTAGGTGAGTTTTGAAAAAGAAACTTTACTCCCCCTTAACTTTGCCCTCTTCTCCCCATTTTACCATATATCGAAAGAGCGAGGAGTGTATTTATAAGATTGGCATGTACTTGAAAAGATGATAGATGAAATTTTATATGTAAGATCATTTAAAAGATAGAAATTTTAAGTCCAAGCATGTGTCCCTTTAAGGTTAACTCTTGAATTATTAATTTGAATCCTAAGGATCGTATAACAGCCTAGGTGTAACTAAAGGTATTGGATTAATTTATGTTTTTTCTATCCCTCTGCACCAACAATGTTACACCAGTTTTGGTAAAGTAAATTTTTGAAGTTATTACAAATATAATCTAAAATTTCAAAAACCTTGAAGAGTTTAAAATGTTGAAATATAGAAAGTTTTGACCCTTAAGGTTATATGTCCAGTAATGGCCAAGTAAATATAGATTCAATACAACAATAATGAATATAAATACTTATAAGTTTTGAAAACATTTCGAGATTTATGTTATTCTTATTTTAAGTGTCCTTAACATCTCACTCATTCTATGTGTCTCAAGACATGTTAAACTTATATATTCTTGTGAGATGATTCCAATTTTACTTGGTTAAATTTAGTGATTTAAAAATTAATCAACCTTGGGTTAGATTTGGATTTAACCTTTAGTTCATTAAGTAAATTTTTCAAAAAAAAAAAAAAAGCCTTCCTGGTCGTGGCGAGGCACGGGGGCCTTCTTTGATCGGAACAACGACCACTTCCTTAGACAAAGCCAATTTTAAGAAAATGTTCACTTAAGTCACTTAGGATTACTTCTTGATCTAACTAGTTTAGGATGTGGTGAGGTAGCTTCAGCTAGTTCAACTTAGTCGAGTGCACCATGCTAGATACGCCTTATCTAACTGCGATACACATGGCCTCATTTCCCTAATGTACTATCAAATCACTGCATCCTGATACTATGTTATCAAGGTTGATTAACTATTGATCCTATCTAGTCATTCTAAAAATTAAAACAAAAAGTAACTAAGCATGCAAAGTTGCATTATGAAATCGGATATACAATTTTAGTACTAGCTTCCCCTAGACCATTGAACCAATATGGTTTATCCATATAGTGGAATTGATCCTTGAGAATCCAATACTTATTAGCACTTATATGTGAGTTTAGCAAAATCTTAGGGACCCATGCATGGACTCTTCGATTGCTACGATTGGCAATTGACATGTATGACTTGTTCATAGTAGTTGTCCTAAACCTGAGTCTGACTCTATTGTACATAACTCTTTAAGTTCTAAGGACATAGTTAAGACCCTTGGATCGTAATGTGAACTTTTCCAACCTAGCCTCGGGCTCTTGAACTTGCCCTTTCAAGAGAGAATTCTCTTCCTCATGTTTTTTTTTACTTGAGTTGAGTTTCCCTCTCAAAAATGACTAGTTAAAGAGGTTCGGGTGGCCTCATGCTTAAGGAGTTTAACCTACTTAAGCAAAGACTTGACCCTAGACTTGGACTTAGCTAACTTCCTATCTAACAATTTAATTGCATGATATAAATTACTAATTAAAGAATGACTTACCTAGATCTTTTCTTTTAAACCAGCTTTGAGTCTTTTCTCAAAAATCATCCTCGGAGTCAGAGTCAGAGTTGGATTCGTTGTTTGCTTCGAACTCAAACTCAGACTCTACTAGTCTCACCATGACCGCTAAGTCATCACCTTGGTATTCTTCTTCCTAAGTTGCTTGGAATGCTTTCTTTGATTATCTTGCATTTCTTTCCTTCTTGATCATCCTTCGAACTAGGTTGACTAGTTCGGTCTCCATATCTTCCTTCGATTGATAGTCATCTTCTTCGGGAGGTGGCTTGCCCCTTGCTTTTCTTCTATGACCAACAACCAAAGCAACACCTCTCTCAACCGGGGTCGAGTTAGACTTCTCATGTAATTGTAATTCCAAAAATAACTCATCTAGTCTTATTTTTATAAGTCTCTAGATACTTTGTAGGCATCAACCATGGATGCCCAGAAAGTGGTCCTAGGAAATGCATTCAAAGCATACCTTAGTACATCCCAGTTCTCCACCTTTTGTCAAATTAAGTGCAGTCTGTTCATTGCCCCCGCTGGAAGGGCCTAGTGGCTAGCGCATGTAGACGTTGCACCAGAGGACAATGGATCAATCCCTCACAAATGCGAGGGTGTCATCCCTCCATGCACTAGTTACTAGTTTCAAGGGTCAAAGGCCTATCGTGATTTACCTCCCTTACGATGGTCCAAGGGTGGGCTGGTAGGGGCTGCTAGGTTGGCAGATTCCAACCTTTGCACCAGAGTGTAGTTTGTTCATTATGTCATGGATCCTTGCGTGGAGTTGCATTGTCATCTCGTGATCCTACATTTTTAAATTAAACAATATATTTAATAAAAGATCACGTTTACAAACCTTTTTGTCGGTCATTCCTTCATGTAGATCGATGAGCTTGTTCCATAGATATTTCGCATTGATGAATGGCCCGATGGGGTTGAGTTCTTCTTTGGAGAGCTCACATTGTGAGATCTGTGTGGCTTTTGCATCAGCCTCAACTTGTCACTTCATGGAATTTGTCCATTTGTCGCAGCCCAAGAACTCGCCGTCTTCATTGGTAGGTAGTGTGAACCCTGTTTGGATAACTATTCACATGTCAACTTGGGTTTTAAGGTAGCACTTCATCCGACCCTTCAAATAACGAAAGTCATCTCCGTTGAAAAATGGAGGACAGGAGGTGTTAAACCCCTCAAGATCGGCCATCAAAAAATCTTGCAAAACAAAAAAATACAAACCAAAAGGAATTTCAAGACTTGGTCTTGGATTATTAATGCAGGAAATAACAAGAAATAAATGAGAAATAAAATTCTAAATAAAGAACTAAGCACTTACGACCTTTGATGTCCCCAAAAAGGTATTAAACATCATTTTTTGGGGTTGAAAACAGCTTGTTACAAGCGTAAACACACATAAGTAATATAGATCTATGAGAGAGCTTCAATTTGGTGGGTAGCACGTTGTGGGGGTCAACTTGTATCAAAAGTTATGATCGTTTTATCGTCAGCTACTCTAGAAGCAATTAGTTGATTGCAAACACACAACCAAAAAACAATATACCAAGACTTGGTCTTGGATTAGTAGTGTAGGAGAAAAAAACTTAAAACGATAAACTTGAAAAGAATGGAAAACTTTGCTAGACTGGTGGATGCACCGAATCTGAGCACCCCCGCTCTGATACCAATTTTGGATCGAGAGAATCTCTAGAGGGGGTGAATAGCGAGCGTAAATCTTTTCGTTTCATTTCGATAAAACAAAAGTATTGCAGCGGAAAGAGAAATAAACTAAAGTAAATAGACACTTTTGTTTTTACTTGGTTCACAACCAAAAGGTTGCTACTCCAAGGCCTCGCGATCCTAGACCGCAAACGATTGGGCAATCCACTAAAAGTCTCTTCCTCGTTGGAGGTAGTAGACAACGATTACATTAAAGAGATAGAGGAAGAGGCAACAAGCCTACCTCTCCTCTTTACAACGAAAATCTCGAATATAAGAATAACAACAACTAAAAATAAAACTACCGACTTAGAAGATGCGAGGTTTGGCGTGAAGTCAGTGTTACGGCAGCGTAGCATTGTCGTTCAAGCTTAGAGTCATTGGAGCACTTTGGGAGCAAGAATAGATGATCCAAAAGAGTGAAACCCCCATTCTTTTATAGCCCTTCAAACCCTAGCTCATAGAGATTAGAATCTAGGTCAAAGCTTCTTATCACCCCTAGATAAGAGGAGCTTATCTTGACTTTCTTTGAGCTGACCAGTTTGAATAGCAATCGATTGATGATCCTATCAGTTGACTGATGGTAGGATCCATCGACTGTCAATAGCCTTCAGTCGACTTTGGCTTGGTCATTCTTTTGAAATAAAGAGTTAGCATAGAAAACATGAATGATGGTAAATACGATGGTTTCTTATCATTCGATATCGTCCTAGACCTTCCTCCGGAAGTCTTAGTTGTTAGTGCCCATAAGATCCACATATCTCCACAATGGTATGATATTGTCCACCTTGGGCCTAAGACCTCATGGTTTTGTTTTTGGGCTTTACCCAAAAGGCCTCATTCCAATGGAGATATCTTTTTCATCTTATAAGCACATTATCTTTTTCCATGTCTTACCAATGTGGGACTTTGATTGTATTCCCAATACTCCAACAATCCCCCCCCCTCAAACGAAGGACCACATTGACCCCCACCCTCAAGACTATCCGTCATTGAAGGACATCCTCTGCTTGATGTTCAATCCTCAACCCACAAAGACTTTCTGCCAACTGTCTGGTCCTCCTGACCCAGCTTGACTTCTTGCCAGTTGTCTAGTCCTTCTGGCCCAACTGAACTTTTTGCCAATTGTTCGGTCCTCCTGACCCAACTGGACTTTCTGCCTGGTGTTTGGTTCTCTTGATTCGGACATGGGAGCTTAACTTCCTTCATTCGAGGTTCATGGCTTGACATGGATCATGGCTCTAATACCAATTGTTAGTGCCTATAAAATCCACATATCTCCACAATAGTATGATATTGTCCACTTTGGGCCTAAGCCCTCATGGTTTTGTTTTTGGTCTTTACCCAAAAGGCCTCATTCCAATGGATATATCTTTTTCATCTTATAAGCACATGATCTTTTCCATATCTTACCAATGTGGGACTTTGATTGTATTCCCAATACTCCAACATTAGTCGGATCACCACCTACAGTTGTCCCCGTACGAAGGACAAGACCTTACCATCGCTCCGCACTATGGTTACCTCCGGTCCTTTCCGACCTATCGCTTAGCTTCCAATATTCATCTATTTTTCAACTCCAACGAAGTTCTCCTAGTGTCACCCAACCACCACGATTTCTCATTTTGAGATTCTTCGAGTGTCGCTGACCTTCAGCTTAGCTTAAACACTTCCTGCACACTTAACACAACACATGAGATAACAATAATAACTTAACTTTGAACATTTGTCATAATCAAAACCTAGGTTCGATTGGTCGATGAGGTCCAAATTGAGAGCAGGTGAGACAATCAAGAACAACACCTAGAGACATTTTTAAAGATATGATCAACATTGAAATTCAATGGAGTACCCATTGATGCAATCCGTCTTAGCCTCTTCCCGTTCTCACTGCGGGACAAGGTGAATACATGGCTACATTCCCTTCCTTCAAGAAGAATCACCTCATGGGAGCAGTGCGAGCAGCAATTCATGAATAAATTCTTTCCACCAAGTAAGACTACTCACATGCGCCACTTGATTACTATCTTCCGCCAGAAGGAAGGAGAGTCACTTTTTGAAGCATGGGATTGCTACAAAGGGCTACTCTATCAATGCCCTCATCACAATCTAGAGAGGTGGCTGGTGATACACATATTCTATAATGGGATCACATATACCGCGAAGGTTTCCCTCTATTCTGGTGTAGGAGGAGAGCTAATGAACAAGACCATTGAGAAAGCGGAAGAGTTGATTGATGAGGTGGCCCAAAACCACCACCAATGGGCTTTTGAGTGGAGTCACCCAGCACCTACAGCCGACAGATATGTTGTTAACTTTATTGATCATCTAGCGGCAAGGATGGATGCACTAAGTAGACAGTTTGACTCCCTAACCCCTATTTCTGTATTTGCAACCATATCCTTTAGTGATGGAGTAACAACACATCAGGAGGACTACTGTGAAGAGAAGAGGGGATCTGAGGATTAGGTTGAGCATGTTGATACGGTGGCGAGCACAATCAGAGGCCCAACAACCCATATTCTAGCACCTACAATCACGAATGGAGCAACCACCAAAACTTTTCCTATAGGAATAATTCGGGAATTTCCAACAATCAGGAGGATATGGGTAGCAGGGTAGCGAGCAGCAACAACAACCTAAATATAAACTTAAGTCAATGATTGAAGGTTTCATTGCTACCCAAATGAAGGGCAATGTAGAATTTCAGTGCCAGCATCAAAGAGCCGAAGAGGCACTGAGGGAGTTGAAGGCCTCTGTCGATGGACTAACAAGCCACACTAAGATGCTGGAAATGGAAGTAACTCAAATAGCCAAGACCGTATCACAAACCATGTGTTGGATCGATGCGGTTCGCTAGAGGGGGGGGTGAATAGCGAAAAGCCTTTTTCTTTCGAATTCGTTTCAAGACAAATATACGCAGCGGAAATGTAAATGAAACAAAAAGAGACAAGTTTATTTTTTTACTTGGTTCGTAGCCTTCGGCTACTACTCCAAGGCCCTAACGGTCCTAGACCGTGTACGGAGGGCAATTCACTAAAACACTCCTCCTCGTTGGAGGTAGGAGTTTGACGATTACAAAAAAACTTTCGAAGCAAAATGATAGAGAGACAAACCCTCTCTTCTATTAAAGTAAAATGCAACGATGGAAAAACCTCGAGTAAAAGAGTTGCAATATTGAAAACAATAACAAGGATTATACCAACAACTAAAAAGAAAGACCTTAAGCTAGGGTTATTGGCAGCACTTCGTTGTCGTAGAGTCGTCGGAGAGTCGCAGCACAGCGGAAGCTTTTGAGCACTTAGAATTATATGAAAACCCTAGGTTAGGACCTCCTTTTATAGCCTTTGAGCCCCTTTTCGAGAGGAACCCTAGCCAATCATATTTGAGCACCACTCCCCTTGAAATTTGGTGATAAACCTTGACTCTTCGAGGTTGATCCTTTTGTAGAGGATCGGTACGACCGGCTAGAGGGGGGTGAATAGCCCTCGTTCAATGGATGTCGTAATTCGTTAGTTCTTCTTGCGTTGCTTGACTACGATTGTCGTTAGCACAGTGAAATAACAATAATAATGAAACTAACAACAATACACAAGATATACGTGGTTCGGAACCGAATGGTTCCTACTCCACGGGCGAGTTCACCGAGCTCTAGTTATTCGCACGACACTAACTATAACACTCCTTCTCGACAACACGTCGGAGGTGGAGAAACCTCTCACAAGCAATTACAATGTAATATAGAAATACAAGCAAATACACAAATACAATACAAAAGAAAACTTTCACCGATTGCTTTGATCGCTTTGCTTGTTGCTTGCTTTGATTGGCTCTTGAAGGACTGGAATGCAGCAGCAATTCCCCTCCAATAGCTTCACAAAAGACTTGGCGAAATCCTCCAACTCGTGCTCCATTTATAACCCGTGATCTGTTGTTAGCGCGCTAGCGACCGCTAAAAGGCCCTGGGCCGATCGCTCTCGTAGTCGTTGTCTCACAACGGCGGATCCACGCTCTGACAAGTTCCAACGGATCACCTACTAATCGACCGATGATGCCCATCGGTCAGGTGAACCTAGGTCGATCGCCCGGCCACGGAGCGCTCGCGCTCGCGACACTCCCATCGATCGATCGCCATCCTAGCCGAATCCGTCAACTTCGGGCCGATCACCCATGGCGATCGCTAAGCACAAAACCCTAGCCTTACACCGCCGAACTCTAGTCGACTTGGATCGATTGAACCGCACCTATGCTACCGATGAAGTCGGGCAAAACCTCAAACACCAAGTTGTTTGAGCATCCGACCGTCCGGTAAACCCTCAAACATCAAGTTTGAGCCTCCGACACTCAGTCTTAGCCACTTGGCCAAGTCCACCTTATCCCTCATGGAGTTCCCCACCAAAGCTCTCTTCCCTTGGCCTACGTCCCTCGGATGCGCCAAGCGCACGGCTTCGCAATGCCATCCTTCGCGTCTCATGCCCTAGAAGTATGCTTCCCTTTGGGCTCACTCCATTCGCTCTCCGTCTGGCGGTCCCTCGGATGCACCAAGCGCACGGCTTCGCAATGCCATCCTTCACCGACTCAAGGACCCGAGCCTAGTGAACTTGCCAAGTTCTCAAGACTTCCCAAATGCACCAAGCGCACGGCTTCGCAATGCATTTCTCACCAAGCACCAAGCGCACGGCTTCGCAATGCTTTTGGATTTCCCATGCCAAGCACCAAGCGCACGGCTTCGCAATGCTTTGGACTTTCCCATGCCAAGGCTTCCCCCTTGGACTTCCACACCAAGCTCCATGCTTGGATTTTCCATGCCAACCCATGTTGGACTTTCCCATGACAATCCCATGTCATGAGTTTTGTCTATCATCAAAATACCATCAAGGTATTGCTAGGCCGATTGCACCAACAATCTCCCCCTTTTTGATGATTGACAAAACTACCATCTCAAGTCTACCAATTCTCCCATATTGGCAATTCTCATATCCCAATGAGAATTCCAACGAACCCTAATTGGTAACTTGGTAACTTCTCCCCTTTTTTGACACTACATCAAAAAGGTTCTCCCCAAGGGTATGAATGTCTCATATCCCAATGAGATCTTACAATCTCTCCCTTGGAGGAACACATGCCTACAATCTTTCTAGTGATCCCATATCACTCAAAGAGAGGCAACCCAATTTTCCTCCCATGAGGAAATACACATCCATCTTCCCATGATGGATACCTCCCCCTAGAGGCTTGCTCCCCCTTGACCATTGCACCAACAATGTCCTTGGAGAGTCCCTAAGCCAATAGGAACATTAACCAAATCAAAATTAAGGCAAAGTTCAACAATGAACTCACATCCACCTTAAAATTGATACTCACCCTCAACCCAACTCCTAATCCATATCCAATGGATTTTCACCCTCTCTAATGCTCTCCCAAGCATATCCTAGGGTTAGGAGTGGTTAGGGGACCTTAACCTAGCTGAACATGGGCCTAACCAAGAAATCATCGATCATTGCCATATCGATCATTGCCGCTACCCATGGCGTCATCGATAATCTACATTCAGATTTTGATTTCGTAAATGGATTTCTGAAATCCATAAGTAAATATACATAAGTTTAAAATTCGTGAAATTTCATATGCATATTACTTATCCTAAACACTATGGGTGAAAAATATTGGAAAATTATTTTACCCATTAAATTAGGAGATTGATACAAGGTTCAAAATTTTAGAAAAGCTTCAATAATAAGCCTTCTTTGTATCATCCCATTCAATGGTGATAGCTATCACAAGATAGGCTTCACCAAGGTTTTTCAAAATGTTTTCAAAACCTTTATTTTCATTTTCCTAAACATCTCACAAATATCTAGATGTGTAAAACACATTCAAGGCAATTAATCTAGTGAGATGTGGGTTTTTGTTCTTTTAAATTCTCATGCATATTTCTAAGGCAATATTATTTGATTCCCATCAAATCATGTCATAGCCCTTAATTTCATTTTAATTTATGCATGATGATGATTATGGCATAATTATGATATAGATAAAGACATATGCCAAAATCATGATGTCATGGCATGTAAATGAAAATTAAGCATACATGACATACAAACATAAGTCTAAACATTATCATGACATTTTTATAAATAAAAATGAGAATGATGTCATGACATGGCAAGGCAAACAAATCATGGCAAGTAAAGTATACTAAGGTATAGAATACCTAAGTGTTAGAATCAATTTGCCATTTTTAGGGATTAATTCTATTTTGCCTTATTTCCATTCATTTCCCTAGTGTGCCAAAAACCCAAAATGGCACACCAATACCTCTATGACCTAATTGTGCCAATTTAAATTATTTTTAACTTCTCAAACCATATTGGCACACCCTAAGGTGTCAACTCTACTATGGTTAGGTTAACTACCCATCCACTTAGGGTTGACACACCTTAGCCCATTTAGCGTGAATCGATCACGCTTTTAGGAACCCAATATCTATTGGAGCTCCTTGGGTTAACAAGGTATTCCCTAGGGATAACTTCCCTAGATACCTTCCTAATGACCCTTTTAGGCTTTGAAGCCATAGTCTTTTAGGTCTTTCCTAGGTCAACTCTAAAGGTGACTCCTCCATTGACCTTCTTAGTGGCTACATTTGATTTCTTTGAGGTGTTAGCCACTAAACACATACCATGGCTAGACTTAGGGATGACTTCCCTATTAGCCTTGGTTTTCCTAGACCTAGAAATAGTTCCATAATTAAATGGAACATTATGATAAGTCTTCTTGAGCTTAGGTTTGTCACCCAAACCTTCCTTGCCCTTAGACCGTTTGTGAACCTTAGGTCTTGACTTTTGGGTACTTGACCCTAGAATTAAGTTTTCTATGATTCTAAGGGTTTTCGCCATTCTCTCAAGTCTTGATCTCAAGACTTGGTTTTCTAACTCCAATTTTCTTAATTTTGAATTTTCATTTGGCTTTTGGGAGTTGGTTTTCTTCTTAGGCATATGCCTAGATTTCTTGGGATTAATACCCAAATTCTCTTCAATTCTTCTAATTGATTTCCTAGGTAGGATAGGTCTAGTGTTTTGGGTCCTAGGTTTGTCCTTAGAGAAACTAACACGCTTAGCACCTAAGCAATAGACCTTATTGTTTCTCCTAGCATGCTTTTCATTTATAATTGCAAGAGAACTAAAATAATTTTTGGCATGCTTTTTGACTTTAGGAATTGAAGGTGCATTAACTAAATGTTCCTTAGGGTTAGCTTTAGGAGCTCCCCCTACATGAGTTGCACCTTCTTGCCCTTTCTTCCTCCCCCTAGGGCATTGGCTTCGATAGTGTCCCTTTTGGTTGCATTTAAAGCACACAATGTGCTCTTTGCTCTTGATTTTGGGAACACCGGCATCGTTTGACTTTGGGTTGACTTTTAGTGTCGATGCCTTCTTCTTAGCCAATTTAGGGCATTTTCTCTTATAATGCCCTTTCTCCCTACACTCAAAGCATATTATGTGATTTTTATTTAAAATAATAACACTTGAGTTACCTAGGGAAGTGGTGGAGGCCTCTTCTTGATCTTCACTTCTCCCGGATGTGGATGCTTCTTGTTCTTGCTCCGGGATGGAAGATTGCCTCTCCTCCCCCTCAATGCTAGAGGTGGAGGTCTCCACCAAGTCATCAACATCTTCAAATGTTGTGGGTTCTTCTTCATCGACATTTTCTTCTACTTGTGCCGGTTGAGAGTTTTCTTGAAATTTCATTATCTTCTCCCATAATTCATTTGCATCCCTATAGTCACCCAATCTAGACCAAATATGATTAGGTAACAAATCACTAAGTAGTTTTATTACCTCGAGATTTGTCTTGAACTCCTTCATTTGGTCTTGGGTCCACCTTAACTTCTCAATTTGCCTATTTCTTTCATCCCTAGGCAATTTGAAACCGTTTTCTACTACAAACATAAAATCAAAATCGGTTTCTAGATATACCTCCATCCGTTTCCTCCACCAAGCAAAATCTCCAACGAATTTCGGTGGATGGATGAAGCCGGCCATTTGTAGTGCTCTCGCGGCGGTTAGTCCTTGAAGAGCGACCTCGGCTCTGATACCACTTGTAGGGGATCGGTACGACCAGCTAGAGGGGGGTGAATAGCCCTCGTTCAATGGATGTCGTAATTCGTTCGTTCTTCTTGCGTTGCTTGTCTACGATTGTCGTTAGCGCAGTGGAATAACAATAATAATGAAACTAACAACAATACACAATCACACAACACAAGATATACGTGGTTCGGAACCGAATGGTTCCTACTCCACGGGCGAGCTCACCGAGCTCTAGTTATGCGCACGACACTAACTATAACACTCCTTCTCGACAACACATCGGAGGTGGAGAAACCTCTCACAAGCAATTACAATGTAATATAGAAATACAAGCAAATACACAAATACAATACAAAAGAAAACTTTCATCGATTGCTTTGATCGCTTTGCTTGTTGCTTGCTTTGATTGGCTCTTGAAGGACTGGAATGCAGCAGCAATTCCCCTCCAATAGCTTCACAAAAGACTTGGTGAAATCCTCCAACTTGTGCTCCATTTATAACCTGCATCAAGTTATTTTCGTGCCTAGCAGTCGACTACCAAAAGGCCCCAGTCGATTGCCCCTGTAGTCGTTGACTCACAACGGCCAGATCCACGTCGGACAAGTTCCAACGGATCACCTACCAGTCGACTGATGATGCCCATCACCGATCGGTGAACCGATAGAGTCAAATGCCCGATCGGCTACGGAGCATTACGCTCGCGATACTCCCATCGATCGCCATCCCTCGGCCGATCCGATACCATGGCATCCGCAAGCACAAAACCCTAGCCTTACACCAGTCGAACTCTAGTCGACTTGGATCAGTCGAACTGGCACCTATGCCAGTCGACTGATGTCAGGCAAAACCTCAAACACCAAGTTGTTTGAGCATCCGACCGTCGGGTAAACCCTCAAACATCAAGTTTGAGCCTCCGACACTCAGTCTTAGCCACTTGGCCAAGTCCACCTTATCCCTCATGGAGTTCCCCACCAAAGCTCTCTTCCCTCGGCCTACGTCCCTCGGATGCGCCAAGCGCACGGCTTCGCAATGCCATCCTTCGCGTCTCATGCCCTAGAAGTATGCTTCCCTTTGGGCTCACTCCATTCGCTCCCCGTCCGGTGGTCCCTCGGATGCACCAAGCGCACGGCTTCGCAATGCCATCCTTCACCGACTCAAGGACCCGAGCCTAGTGAACTTGCCAAGTTCTCAAGACTTCCAAAATGCACCAAGCACACGACTTCGCAATGCTTTTGGATTTCCCATGCCAAGCACCAAGCGCACGGCTTCGTAATGCTTTGGACTTTCCCATGCCAAGCACCAAGCGCACGGCTTCGCAATGCTTTGAACTTTCCCATGCCAAGGCTTCCCCCTTGGACTTCCACACCAAGCTCCATGCTTGGATTTTCCATGCCAACCCATGTTGGACTTTCCCATGACAATCCCATGTCATGAGTTTTGTCTATCATCAAAATACCATCAAGGTATTGCTGGGCCGATTGCACCAACACCTTTGACTGATCGATGGGCCATCACGAATGATCACCGGCGATCGATCGAGTGCTAGCCGTAGTCACCCAACTGATGGACGATAGTCAAGTCCTTCAAGTTGGCAGTCGACTGATGCTGGCTGCAAGGCAATGTTAGCTTAAAGAAAACATTATTTCGATGGTCGTCGACCGTCCGATCTCGACCTAGACCACCTATGAGATGTCTTGGGTCGGATCTACGCTTAAGTCTTTCCCCGTAACGAGGATACGACCTTACTTTCACTCGCACACACGAGCTTACCTCGATACTTACATGTTGCTTTTGCTTCCGGCCTTCCACTCAATTCCTTCGGCTCCCTCCGAAGTCACTTGAGTGTCGCCCGACCACCGCGGCTTCCTTCGGGTGTCGCTAGCCTTCAGCTCCAGCTATAGCAATTTTCTGCACACTCGATTCAGCTCGTGAGATAACAACATGAGCTTAACTTTGTATCATTTGCTATAATCAAAACTCAGGTTCGACTTAGGTGCCTACTGCACCAACAATCTCCCCCTTTTTTATTTATAGCAAACCCACATACAAAGTTAAGTGCATTAAGAAAAGATATGCATGAATGAGCAGGAGTGTTAAGAGCATGAATGAACAGGAGTATAAAAACTCTTTTTCAAGTGCTCCCCCTTGAGGAATCCTCCCCCTTGACCGAGGGTGAGTACTTGAGAAAGAGTTTTAACTCTCCCCCTTGACGTTTGCTACTAAAAAAGAATTAAGTAACTGAAATTACTTAATATTGGCCATAGTATTTAAAATAAATAAGTTCAAGTGTCGTATATCGAAAAAATTTGACTCCTTAACTTTGACCTTTTAACTTTGGCCTTTTTCTCCCCCTTTTGTCGTATATCGAAAAGAGTAACGGGTGTGTGGAAAACAAAATAAGTGTTAAATTTAAAGTCCAAGCATGTTCCCATTTTTTATAAAAAAAATATACTGAAAATAAGCTCATCTATAAAATGTTCGACTCATATTTGGCTTGATTGATACGAAAGATCAACCAGTCCTGGTCAGAGTCGGTTAGTGTGTATGATTATACTCCATGGTTCATGGCGATGCACTAGATCTACATCTGGAACCAGGAGTAAGGTCCTAACATCTCACGCCCATCTACGTGGCTAAGTACACACACATTAGTCCTATGTGTTGTGAGATGTATTGGCTCCTTAAATCTATAGGTGCATGATATCTAAGGTATGTCCTATGCTAGTTCCATAAAAATGAAAATTTAAGAAATGGTAGTAAGAAAATATAATTTGCAAGTTCCTATTCTACTACGCACATGCCCAATTTTCGTCTTAATAGACTAAATTCGGCTTCGGGTAGGGGTTTAGTAAATAGGTCTGCTAAGTTAGACTTCGATTCGACGTATTCGAGTTGTATTGCTCCGTTGGCCACATGTTCTCGAATGAAATGGTGTTTGACCTCTATATGTTTGGTCCTAGAGTGACATATCGGATTCTTAGTAAGATTAATTGAACTAATGTTGTCTACGTGAAGTTTAGTATTCGTAAAGTCTAACTTAAAGTCGCGGAGAGTGTGCTTCATCCAAAGAAGTTGAGTGACACGCTCACCCATCGCGATGTATTCAGCTTCGGTGGTAGATAAAGTGACACAGTGTTGCTTCCTACTGCACCAGCTTACTAGACTCGAGCCGAGAAGTTGACAACAACCACTCATGCTCTTTATATCGAGCTTACTACCGGCATAGTCCGAATCGGAGTAGCCGATTAGTTCGAACTCCGTAGATCTAGGCTACCAAATACCAACGTTAAGTGTACCCTTAAGATATCTAAGGATACGCTTAACTAGGGTTAGGTGAGACTCCTTAGCATAGGTTTGAAACCTGGCGCACATACTTACTACGAATAGGATGTCGGGTCGACTCGCAGTTAAGTATAGGAGACTTCCTATCGCGCTCCTATAGTACTTTAAGTCAATGGACTTACTTTCTGGGTCTTCTCCTATGTTAACATTAATCGCCATTGGGGTGTTTATTATCTTAGCGTCTTGCATTCCAAATCTTTTAATTAACTCCTTAGTGTATTTCTGTTGATATAGGTATATACCATCCTTAGTTTGTTTAATTTGTAGACCTAAAAAGAAACTTAACTCGCCTACCAAGTTCATTTCGAACTCACTTTCCATGAGTGAAACGAACTCGTTTAGTAAGGCTGAGTTAGAGGTTCCAAAAATTATATCGTCTACGTAAATTTGAGCTATGAATATTTCTTTACCTAAGGTTTTTACGAAGAGAGTTGGGTCAACTAAGCCTTGGTTAAACCCTTTTGACTTAAGATGGATTGAAAGTCTCTCGTACCAAGCTCGAGGAGCTTGTTTAAGTCCATAGAGAGCTTTCTTAAGTTTTAGAACATGGTCGGGTTTATCTAGATTTTCGAATCCGGGGGGTTGGCTAACATAAACTTCTTCTTTAATGTATCCATTCAGGAATGCCGACTTAACATCCATTTGAAACAGCTTAAATCCTCGATGTGTGGCATAAGCTAGCAACATTCGAATGGATTCGAGTCTAGCTACTAAGGCATAGGTTTCGTTGTAATCTAAGCCTTCGACTTGACTAAACCCTTTGGCGACCAACCTAGCCTTGTTTCTAACTACTTCACCTTTATCATCAAGCTTATTTCGAAACACCCACTTTGTTCCAATTATCATTTTGTCTTTAGATGGTGGTACTAATTCCTACACTTTATTCCTATTAAATTGAGCTAGCTCTTCTTGCATTGCAATAATCCAATCGGGATCAAGAAGAGCTTGTTCAATTGATTTGGGTTCTATCTTTGAAATTAAGGAAATTTGACTAAGGTTCCTATAGGATGCTCTAGTTCGAACTCCTAGATTAGGATCTCCTATCACTTGATCAATAGGGTGGTTAGTTTGAATCCTAGATTGGGTTGGGTTTGTGTCACCTAATGCTTGATCAATGGGGTGACTTGGTTGAACACTAGTTTGACTTGGATTACTTGTCACTTGGTCGACAAGAGAAGTTGGTTGATGTGGATTAGACTCGATCTCAGGGTCGGAGACGAGTTTGGTATTAGTGGGCTCAACACTTGGGGTCATTAAGGGTTTTGTAGGTTCGGGTACTTCATCGAACACTACATTAATAGTCTCTTCGACTTTAAGGGTATCGTGGTTATATACCCTATAGGCCCTACTCGTGGTTGAGTATCCTAAGAAGATTCCGGTGGAGGTTTTGGATTCGAATTTCCCTAGGTGGTTCTTAGTGTTTAAGATATGTACTTTACATCCAAATACCCTAAAGTACTCGATGTTGGGTACTTTATTGTGATAAATCTCGTACGAGGTCTTAAGGTGCCTCTTTACCATAAGGATCCTATTCTGGACATAGCAAGCCGTGCTAACGGCTTCTGCCCAAAACCTATCAGGTAGGTCGTATTCGTTCAACATGGTCCTAGCGGCTTCTTGTAGAGTTCGATTTTTCCGCTCCACTAGGCCATTTTGTTGAGGGGTCCTAGGGCAAGAGAATTCATGGTGGTATCCGTTTAGGTTACAAAAGTCGGTGAACCTTTGATTTTCGAATTCACCACCATGATCGCTTCTAAGTCTTTTAACCTTAAGGTTTTTTTGATTCTCGATTAATTTGAATAGATTGATTAATTGATCTAGGGTATCATTTTTATGTTTGATGAACCTAACCCAGGTAAACCTGGAGTAGTCGTCAATTATGACTAAGCAATATTGACTTCTATTGAGTGACTTGGCTCCATGTGAATCGAATAGATCCATATGCAAGAACTTAAGTACACTTGAGGTTCGTTCTTGGTTAGTTAACTTGTGTTGTGTCCTAGGTTGTTTTCCTTGTTGACAAGCATTACAGATTTTATTAACCAAGTTGTTGAGGTTGGGTAAGCCTCTGACTAAGCCACTCTGACTCATCTTGTGGACGAGTCTTGGGTGCGAGTGACCGAGTCGTCGGTGCCACAACCATGATTCCTCTTCCTGTGTCATAAGACATTTGGTCGAGGATTTGATTAAGTTAATTGTATAAATGTTATTTGTCCTAGTTCCTTTGAGTATTGTTTTAGCTGTTTTATTTGTTTTAATTACACATTCATTTTCTAAAAATACGACCTTATAGTTATTGTCACATAATTGGCTTACGCTAAGCAGGTTATATTCAAAATTCTCTACAAGTAATACATTTTTAATAACAAAATTCGAGTTAAGCTCGATATCACCTGATCCGATGATTTTGAGCTTGCCGTTATTCCCAAAGGCTACCGATCCTTGTCGTTTGAATCGAAGCTTTGTGAATTTGAGTTGATCCCCAGTTATGTGTCGGGAGCAACCGCTGTCCAACATCCATTGATCCTACACACAAGGTGGTTGGATTGGATGTTAGATTTTGTTTCCCTTTTTTTTTTAAAAAAAAAAATTGGTTGTAAGTTGTTAAACCTAGGTCATCTCACTTGTGTCTATATGATCAAGCATGTTATACTTATGTGGTTTTTTGTGAGATGACTTCCAATTAAGTTGATTAAGCGGATTTAGGTTCAAGTAATTTTATGTTAGATTTGGATTTGACCCTAGGCTTGTCAAGTTTACCTTTTCAAGATCATGGCTTCCAGGTCATGGCGAGGCGCAGAGGCCTTCTTTTATCGGATCATCGACCACTTCCATAGACAAAGCCATTTTCAAGAAAATGATGACTTGACTCACCTAAGACTATTTCCTAGTCTAACTGGTTATTTTTGAAAAGAGGCTCCCCGAGGCTCAATCTTTTCGAAGAATTTTAGTTAGTTATGTTTTTGAAAAGAGGCTCCCCGAGGCTCAATCTTTTCGAAGAATTTTAGTTGGTTATGTTCGTGTTCTAAGTGAGTTCACAAGTTTTAAAGCACAAACTTTCTAAGTTAAAACATGCAATTTCTAAGTTAAAGCACAGACTTTCTAAGTTAAAGCATGCAATTTCTAAGTTAAAGCACAAACTTTCTAAGTTAAAACATGCAATTTCTAAGTTAAAGAACAAATATGTTTTGTACTGGCTCCCCCTAGACCGTTGAATCGGTTCGGTCTATCCACATAGTGGATTTGGTCTTTGGGAATCCAGTACGGGTTGGATCCTAGAGTTGAAATCAAAAGGTTCTTAGGGACCCATGCTTGGACATGTTTCCTATGTCGACTTACAATCGACATATACGACCTATTAGTCGTGTTTGAGTTAAACCCTAGTCCAGCCTTGTTGTACACGGCCCTTTGAGATCCAAGTAGGAGGTCAAGTCCTTTGGATCCCGAAGTGAACCTTTCCAACGTGTTCCTAAGATCTTTGACTTGACTTTTCAAGAGTGAGTTCTCAACTTCGAGTTTTTCAACCCGAGTTGAGTCCTTCTCTTGAACTCGACTAGTCGAAGAGGTTAGGGAGACGTTGTGTTTGAGGAGTTTGACCTCCTCAACCAGGGTCTCGACCTTGGACTCGGATTTAACTAATTTCCTAGACAAAAACCTAACCGTATTAAATAAAGTTCGACTTACTTTAAGGGTATCTTTTGAACCGGATGTGTATCCGTGGCTTGACTTGAAGGTAGCTTCATAGTCCGAGTCATCCTCTGGTTCTGACTCAAGTTCAAGTTCGGTCTCCGTGTCTGACTCAATTGATTTCACCATGAAGACGTGGTCTTCGTCTTCTTCGGATGACGCTTCTTCCCATGTCGCGTTGAGGGCCTTCTTGTGCTTAGGTGCTTTGTGGTGAGCTTGGGGCACTCGGACTTGATATGTCCAAACCTGTTACACTCATAACACCTAATATTAGAACTTTTAGGCTTACCTTGGTTGGGTCGAGTTGTGGTTCGCTTTCGTCCCTTGGCTACCCTTCGAGCTAGGTTCATTAGCTCGGTAGGCAATTCCGGGTCAACTTCTTCTTCGGACTCGTCTTCCTCCTCGGTTGGTGGTGGCTTGCTTGTGATTTTCTTCTTCTTTGAACCTGCAAACAAGGCTATACCCCTCTCGGGTTCCAAGTTGGACTGCTCATGTAATTCAAAATCGGAAAAGAGTTCATCTAATCTAAGTTTAGAGAGGTCCTTGGAGACCTTATAAGCATCGACCATGGATGCCCACAAGGTAGTCCTCGGAAAAGAGTTTAGAACATACCTTATAAGGTCACGGTTTTCGACCTTTTGCCCGATTGCGTGTAGGTTGTTGACTATGTCTTGGATACGGGCGTGGAGTTGCATCGCGGACTCGTGTTCCTGCATTTTTAGATTATATAATTTATTGAACAAGAGGTCGTGCTTACATACCTTGGCTTCATCGGTCCCTTCGTGTAGCTCCACTAGTTTTGTCCAAAGATCTTTTGCGCTTATGAAGGGGCCGACGCGATTTAGCTCCTCTTTGGATAGGCCGCATTGGAGGATTTGTGTTGTCTTGGTGTCGGCTTCGACTTGTCGTTTTGTCGCAATGGTCCATTGATTGTAATCCAAGGATTCACCTTCTTCATTAGTAGGAAGGGTGAACCCGGTTTGGATCACAATCCACATCTCTATTTGGGTTTTTAGGAAGCATTCCATCCGGCCCTTCCAATAACGGAAGTCATCTCCGTTGTAAAACGGAGGTCGGACGGTGCTAAAACCCTCGAAATGGGCTATTATAACAAAAGACACAAGGAGACGACGACGAAGAAACTAGCAACGACAAAAACACAAAAACAAGTGCCAAGACTTGCGTCTTGGATTAGTAGTGCGGGAGAATACTTAACAAAGCGAAATAAATCCAAAAAAAAGAAAAAAACAGAATTAAAAGAAACAAAAAAAATAAATCTATAAAAATGGCTATATTGGTGGTTTCACCAAATCTTAGCAACCCCCGGCTCGGATACCAATTGTTGGATCGATGCGGTTCGCTAGAGGGGGGGGGATGAATAGCGAAAAGCCTTTTTCTTTCGAATTCGTTTCAAGACAAATATACGCAGCGGAAATGTAAATGAAACAAAAAGAGACAAGTTTATTTTTTACTTGGTTCGTAGCCTTCGGCTACTACTCCAAGGCCCTAACGGTCCTAGACCGTGTACGGAGGGCAATTCACTAAAACACTCCTCCTCGTTGGAGGTAGGAGTTTGACGATTACAAAAAAACTTTCGAAGAAAAATGATAGAGAGACAAACCCTCTCTTCTATTAAAGTAAAATGCAACGATAGAAAAACCTCGAGTAAAAGAGTTGCAATATTGAAAACAATAACAAGGATTATACCAACAACTAAAAAGAAAGACCTTAAGCTAGGGTTGTTGGCAGCACTTCGTTGTCGTAGAGTCGTCGGAGAGTCGCAGCATTGCGGAAGCTTTTGAGCACTTAGAATTATATGAAAACCCTAGGTTAGGACCTCCTTTTATAGCCTTTGAGCCCCTTTTTGAGAGGAACCCTAGCCATTCATATTTGAGCACCACTCCTCTTGAAATTTGGTGATAAACCTTGACTCCTCGAGGCTGATCTTTTGACCAGCAGTCGACTGATGGCCATCACCAGTCGACTGCTGGCAGCATCAGTCGAGTGCTAGCCGTAGTCACCCTACTGATGGACGGCATTCGAGTCCTTCAGGTTGGCAGTCGACTGATGCTGGCTGCAAGGCAATGTTAGCTTAAAGAAAACATTATTTCGACGATCGTCGACCGTCCGATCTCGACCTAGACCACCTATGAGATGTCTTGGGTCGGATCTAAGCTTAAGTCTTTCCCCGTAATGAGGATACGACCTTACTTACACTCTCACACACGAGCTTACCTCGATACTTACGTGTTGCTTTTGCTTCCGGCCTTCCACTCAATTCCTTCGGCTCCCTCCGAAGTCACTTGAGTGTCGCTAGCCTTCAGCTCCAGCTATAGCAATTTTCAGCACACTCGATTCAGCTCGTGAGATAACAACATGAGCTTAACTTTGTATCGTTTGATATAATCAAAACTCAGGTTCGACTTAGGTGCCTACTGCACCAACACCATGGACATTTCTCCCCTACCATCCGAGCAAACCTTGGTTAAGGGAGAGGGAGCGTACAATGAAGTAGTAGGTTAGAAAAGAAAATTCACTAAGTGGTGCACAACTATGATCTCAACTTTGACAAACCAAGTAGAAACTGAAGATAAGATTTCACCCAAGCTTGAGGACCCTGGTGATTTTGTCTTACCTTGCATGATCTATGGGGAGAGCAGCAACAAAGCATTATATGACCTAGGATCGTTCGTTAGCGGTATGCCCTACGTGATCTATAGGGAGATGGGACTGAGTGGGTTACAACCTGTTGGCCTGGCTATTCGTATGGTGACACAGTCAAAGAACCAATTCGCATGTTGGTGAATGTACTTGTTATAATAGAAAGTTTTGTTATACCCACATAGTTCATTATATTAGACACATGACTAAACCTACTCATAACTCAATCATCTTAGGGAGACCCTTTCTGGCCACTGTAGAAGCATGCAAAGATGTGAAGGAGCACAAAGTATCCTTGGAGTGGATGGCGAGATTATCATATTCAACTTATCAGAGTGTAGGGCTCCATTTGTTGGAATGTATACTGAAAGCCTAGCTCTTTTTGTATGAATATTTTTATTTTAAAATAATAATCACATAATCATTGTTTGCACTTTATATTTATTATATGTATGCATATTGTCTAATACTTTACATTGTAGATAACATGGTGCTTGGTGTGGCACAGAAGATCATGTTATCAGTCCCTTGTAGAATACAATTAGAAGCTCACAACCAAGATGGTTTTGGACAAACCATTGGTATGGTTGTAGTGTAGCTTGGTATTGTTTTGTCTTGAACATAGAGTTACACTAGTACACTTAGGTGTATTAAGCAGGACCGACATAGAGGTGATTCAATTTATTGCTGACTACATAATTGAATCGGACCTCGGATATTATGTTGTACATGCTCTTAATCCCGATATAATAATGGGCACATGTACTTAGTATTTATTTCTTTGATTTACCAAAGGGTGAGATTTATATGGATTAAATCAATATTCCCGGTAAGTTGGGAAATGATATTATTTACATGGTGTCATTGATTATAGGAGGAAACCGTGTCCTATATATTAGGTTGATGATGTCCCCTTGAGAAGCTCATAAGGTTCATTATGTAAACCCTGCAGGTTGACTTAGTCAACATGATGATAAGGTTGAGTGGTACTACTCGAGGAGTTAGATGTTAATTGATTGATGGTCAGTAAATCAATTAATTGATGGACATTCAATATCATAAACACGGGGAGATGGACGTACAAATAATGTATGGAGCCCATATTAATTTATGGGGTTTGGTGAGGTAATTCAATGATGATCCTCTAGTGGAATGGAACATCATTGATGGATGAAGTTTGTGTGGTTCCGATCCATCGGGTGGCCAAGATCCAACTCCTCCTCGTGGTCCCTATCGTAGCCTAATATAAACCTCATGAAGTCTAGATCCAATGATGGAAAACAAATTCCTAGATCCGACGGTGGAGATTAAATCTCTAGATCCGACAGTTGAGATTAAATCTCTAGATCCAACGGTTGAGATTAAATCCCTAGATCCGATGGTGGAGATTAAATCTCTAGATCCGACGGTTGAGATTAAATATCTAGATCCGATGGTTGAGATTAAATCCCTAGATCCGACGGTGGAGATTAAATCTCTAGTTCCGACGGTTGAGATTAAATCTCTAGATCCGACGGTTGAGATTAAAACCTTAGAACCGACGGTGGAGATTAAAACAAGGCTTGAGCCCAACTCTATAAAAGGGGAGCTTATGGTAGGGCGACAAGGTTGTTAGTTCATGGTTTTTGGAGATTAGTGTTTTGCCTTTCATTGGCTTGGGCGGCAAGAAACCCTAGGGAGATTAGGGTTTGGTTGGGTGGCTAGGGTTTTGGGAGCTAGGGGTGGGCGGCAACATTGGGAGGAGATTTTCTTCTTCTTCCTAAGGTGTGGCCGGTTCCACCATCTTCCCTCTACCTTGGCTTGAGCTCATCCTAATCTTCTTCCTCACTTCCATGGCCGGTGATGTGTGTGTATCATGCTACGTTTTCACTACTCCATATGCATGCATTTTATCTCATTTCATGTCCTAGGCATGTATTTTGTCATGATTCAGTTAAGTTTAGCATATTTTGGACGAAGAGACTGCTTTTGGGTGTTTTTCGTGTTAACAGGGCGAAGAAGCAGGCGTATCAAAACAACACAGGCATGTTATCAGTGACACACCCGTGTCAGGAGTTCCAGCGCTCAACACACCCTGGTTCAGCAACCGGCATGCCCCGTTCAAGTGCTGACATGGAAATGTGCGACACGCCTGTGCCCTCATTTGGCTCGGGCGTGTTGGCCTAATTCCAGACTTCGTTTTCTGCAAGCAACTCGACGAAGCCGCGATCTTCATCTCAATTAAAGGAAAATCTTTTGCCTTAATTGAAGAGGAGGCCAAGGCTATAAAAGAGGAGATATTCTAACCCTAAAGGAAGGTGGTGGGCAGGAAAGAGGACGACAGAAGAACGAGGAGAACAAAGGAGTCGACGACAGAGGAACACAGATGACACTAAGTATTGTAATTTCTTTCTCTAGCAATTCTTGTTCGACTATGGAGTAGTGTCCTGTAATCTTAGGATGGGGGAGTAGCCCTGACGATTTATGATGGATGATGTAATCTATACTACTTGAATTATTGTTTGTTTTGATCTGGTTCTTGGATTCTTATTGATAAACCTAAGGAGCTAAGGGGAAGTACCTAACAGTGAACCCAAGTTCCCGAAACCTAGAACCAACTAGGGATTAACTCCTGTCAAGTAGCGGTAGTGTATCTATGAGGGCTTGCGGGGGTCTCATGATAGGTCCCCTTAGCTGATTATGGTTCCGTGTGCAAACCTATCGTGAAAAGGAAATTTCGACTCTAAAGGAACTCTTATGGACTTAATGGATCTATCAAATCCAGTTTTTACCAAGTAACGGTGGTAAGACTAGGGAGGTTTGCGGGGGTCTCGTGACAGGTCCCCTTAGCTGATTATGATCCCCTACGCTCGAATACCGTGACAGGTAAATTGAGTTTGATCGGTACAGTTGGCGTAGACTTCAAAAGGGGTCGTTGATTTACCTTAGGATAGGTTCCATCAAAACAACTCTAATAGGGGTAGGAAAGAATTAAATCACCTTATAAATCATCGACGTGGTGAAACCCATATCCTGAGATTCTTCTCAACTATTGACTTTTAGCTCATTCTTCTCATTCGTTTTTCTTGACTGCTCAGTTTCTTTGCTTAATCCACAAATTGATTGACTAGATAACTTGGTATCACGATCATTCGGTAATTGTCCCAATCCCTGTGGGATCGATATTTTTATTACTTGATGACAACCGTGCACTTGCAGAAAATAACACATCATGTTTTTGGCACCGTTGCCGGGGATTGACACTCAATATTGAATTGAGCGTGATTTAGTTAATCTAGATTTCTGTTTTTGTTCCTATTCTTTGTGTCTATTCTGAATTCTTGTTTTGGGAGCCTCTCTTGTTGTTGCATGCACAGATTTAATAGGAAAATTCTCGATATTGATCCTGAGATAGAGAGAACGTTCCTTGCTAGAAGACGATTTCAGCAATGTCAGGAAGAAAATCTGACCTCCAACATGGCTCATCAGAACGAGAATAAACCTTTAAGGGATTATGCAGCACCTAGTACAAGGGGATTGAGATCGAGTATTAGAAGACCCCCTATTGAAGTGAACAATTTTGAATTGAAACCGGCTCTACTATCCATGGTCCAACAGCATCAATTCGGAGGAGCACCCACTGAAGACCCAAATCTGCACTTGGAAGTATTTTTGGAATTTTGCGAAACTTTAAAACTTAATGGAGCCTCAGCTAATGCTATTAGATTGCGCTTGTTTCCTTTCTCATTGCGGGACAAAGTTAGAGCTTGGCTACACTCTCTTCCAGCAGATTGCATAACTACCTTGGATCAACTAGAGCAAAGATTTTAAGACAAGTATTTTCCACCCAGCAAAACTGCAAGTCTTCATCATCAAATCACTAATTTTGCGCAAAAGGATGGAGAAACATTATTCGAAGCCTGGGACAGATTTAAGGGATTACTACAGCAATGCCCTCATCATGGGCTGGAGAAGTGGCTCATTGTTCATACTTTCTACAATGGAATCTCGTATGCTACTAAAGTTTCTCTTGATTCTGCTGCAGTAGGAGCTCTTATGAACAAAACGTTGAATGTGGCAATAAATTTTCACCAATGGGCTACAGAACGAGGATATCAAATTAAAATGCCAAGTAAGTTTGAGGTAAGTACCCTTGATCTACTCAGTGCAAAAGTTGATGCATTAACTCAAAAGCTCGAACATTTTAATGTATCAGCTGTAAACTCATCTAATGTCACTTGCGAGATTTGTGGTGTAACAGGACATGTAGTGATAAATTGCCAAATCCTACACGCACCATCATCGGGAGCTGGGATTGAGCAAGTAGATGCGCTAAATAATTTTAATCAGAAGTCTAATGGTGGCAACCCTTATTCAAACACGTACAATCCCGGTTGGAGGAATCATCCCAACTTTTCGTATAGAGCCAACCAAAATTCTTCTGGACAGAAAAATTTTGGAGCACCTTCGAGATTTCATCCAGGACCCAAGTCAAGCTTAGAAAAGATGATGGAGAATTTTATTACATGCCAGGGGAAGATAAATGATGAATTTCGACACCATATTGTAGAATCAAATCGGCAACATCAAAATAATACCGAGGCAATCAAGAAATTGGGAAGCAAGGTTGATAATTTGACTAATCACACAAGAATATTGGAAAATCAAATTTCCCAAATTGCCAGCTCAGCATCAAGGACGCCCGACAGATTTCCTGGAAATTCAGAAGTAAACCCAATTGAGCATTGTAATTCCATAAGTTTGAGAAGTGGAAGGATTTTATAAGGAGACAGAGCTCAACAAGCGGCCCCTGTGCTAAAGGACACGAGCGTGTCAGAGTTGGAAGAAGACAGCAACACGCCTGGGTTGAATAGCAAAGGAAGCCGACAACACACCCTGACCCAGGGCGTGTTATTCAACACGCCTGGGGAAGAGAATGCCCACGAGCGTGTGTCAGCCGACACTCCCATGTCGGGTCACTCCAGCAGCCAACACGACCAGCCTATGCCGAACGACACAGGCGTGTTGAACAAGGAACCAAGAACGTATAAGCCCCCTATACCGTTCCCTCAGAGGCTGATTAAGGAAAAATTGGATGAACAATTTGGTAAGTTCCTTGAGGTAATTAGGAAGCTATATATCAATATACCTTTTACAGAAGCTCTTCAACAAATGCATACATACTCCAGGTTCTTGAAGGATATCTTAACCAATAAAAGAAAAGTCGAGGAGCATGTAACAGTGGCTCTTACTGAGGAGTGCAGCGCTTTAATTAAGAACATGGTACCTCCCAAACTAAATGATCCAGGTAGCTTTTCAATCCCTTGCATAATTAATGACTCAAATTTTGATAAGGCTTTTTGCGATTTGGGCGCTAGTGTCAATCTGATACCTCTTTCCATATGCAAGAAATTAGATTTGGGAGAAATGAAACTAACTACTATGGCCTTGCAATTAACCGATCACTCCATTAGATATCCTTTGGGAATCCTAGAAGATGTACCAGTGCAGGTGGGAAATTTTATTATTCCTGCCGATTTTGTAGTGCTTGACATGGATGAAGACCCATGCATTTCACTCATTTTAGGGAGACCTTTCTTAGCTACTACTGGGGCAATGATAAACGTCAAGAACCACAAACTCTCACTTGCATTTGGAAACGACAAAATTGAATTTGACCTTTCAAAAGTTGTTAAACAACCTTCTGTTTTTGATGTTTGTTGTAGGATTGACAGTTTCCAGTCAATAGCACTAGAAGGAGCACAAGAACAAACTTATCTTAATAAGCTCGAAGGGGATTTTGAGGATAAAGAGCTGGAGATTTCCGACCCTAACCTAACACCACAGGTAGAACTTAAGCCTCTTCCATCAACACTCAGGTATGAATTTCTTGGCGAAAACTCTACTTATCCTGTGATCATTAATGCTAATCTGAGCAATGTAGAGACTGAAAAACTGATTGAGGTATTGAAAACACACAAGAACGTCATTGGATACAAGATTGATGACATTAGGGGAATTAGCCCATCGGTTTGCATGCACAGAATTCTACTAGAAGACAATTTTAAAACCTCTATAGAGCATCAAAGAAGGCTGAACCCAACCATGAAAGAGATAGTCAAGAAATGTAACGCCCGTAAAATTCCTAGCAATTTTACAGAAATTTTTGGCTTGATGATCATGGGCTTTATGTGGGCCTTTTCAAAAATAAAAGAAAATAAGCCAAAAAGGGGTGCAAGGCCTAGGAATTGAACCCCAAACCTCTAGAGATAGCCAAGCCTAATAGATGCACCCACTAACCAGAAGACCAATAGGATTACATGATTAAGGAAGAGGGGGAAACTATAGATAAGTGGGACTAGGAGTAAATGAAGAGGCATGGAAAAGAAAAGAGGAACTTCTCTTCCTCCTCCCCTTTATAAAGAAGAGGAAGGTTGGATTTGATCACTTCCACTCTTTCTTCTTCTCCTCACCAAAATTCTAGCCCTTCTCCACCTTTGGCCGAAACTCCTCCAAGCAAGAAGCAAGGGCTAGGGTTTGTGTTAGGTCATCTTCTTCACACTACAAGCAAAGAGAAGGATGTAAGTATCCCTCACCTGCATACGAGTAGTTCAGATTTCTATTTTTGAAAAAAAAAAGGAACCTATATTGTTATATTCGGCCAAAACTATGATTTAGGGTCTCCATGAAGTTATATGCCATGCTTTGAAACTATATGATGATGTTAGGGTTAAAAATGGATTAGGTCAAAAGTTAACCCTAGGAAACCCTAAGAACCATTCGGCCAATATGGACTTTGGTGTTTTATTGAAGTTTTATAGCTTGTTTTACTTGTAAATAATGATGTTAACATGTTAGGGGGTTTAGGATAGAGATCTAACCCTAAAAGTCTACATAGGCCATTCGGCCACCCCCCTTATATTGATGTCCTAATGAAGTTTAATCCATGTTGGTATACATATGATGTTATAAGCATGTTAAAAGGGGATTAGGACAAAAGCTAACCCTAATACCCACTAAAGCCCATTCGGCCAAGCCATGATTTAGGGTTCAATGAAGCTCTATGCTATGTTGTTTATAACTAGATGATGATGTTAGGGTTAAAGTGGATTAGGACAAAGCTAACCCTAATGAACCCTAAAGACCTATTCGCCAAACCCTACTTTTAGGGTTTCAATGAAGTTCCATGCCATATTATGGGAACTAGATGATGATTTTAGGGTTTAAAATGGATTAGAACAAAAGCTAACCCTAATGAACCCTAAAGACCTATTCGCCAAACCCTACTTTTAGGGTTTCAATGAAGTTCCATACCATGAATTTTATGGAATTATATGCATTTGTATGTTACTTGAATTAGGTTAAAAGTCTAAACCCTAAAAAGCCTATAAGGGCCATTCGCCACCTTTGGTCTTCTAGGTTGCAATGAAGTTCATACCATGAATTTTATGGAATTATATGCATTTGTATGTTACTTGAATTAGGTTAAAGTCTAAACCCTAAAAGCCTATATAGGGCCATTCGCCACCTTTGGTCTTTTAGGTTACAATGAAGTTCATACCATGAATTGTATACTATGCTAATGAAAAGGTTATGTTGTTATGAAATGAAGTATGCTATGCTATGTTAATGAAATGAAGCATGATGTGTATGAAAAGAAGTATGCTATGCTATGTTAATGAAATGAAGCATGATGTGTATGTAATGAAGTATGCTATGCTATGTTAATGAAATGAAGCATGATGTGTATGTAATGAAGTATGCTATGCTATGTTAATGAAATGAAGCATGAGGTGTATGAAATGAAGTATGCTATGCTATGTTAATGAAATGAAGCATGATGTGTTCTGAAATGAAGTATCTTTGTGCCATGTTAATGAAATAAGATATGTAGTAAAATAAGCATATAAGTATTTTACCTTCGCATGGTTTGTACCAAGACCTTAACAAGGTCCAAGAAGGATGGGCTCCTAAGATGCCCTAGGTCGATGGAATAAGACTCGGCCTAGGACGGGCTTCTATGTATGATTGCCCTAGGTCGATGGAATAAGATTCGGGCCTAGTACGGATGGGCTCCAAGATGCCTTAGGTCGATGGAGTAAGACTCGGGCCTAGGATGGGCTTCTACGCTATGACGATTGCTAGGTCGATGGAATAAGACTCGGCCTAGAAACCTATTAGGTTCGAGACTTGCTACCTCGGGCCTATTTAGGATGCGCTATGATAATGAAGAAGTGGTACAATGCCGGGCCCAAATATGTTGAGATTTATATTTACGTACCTAACATATATGTTTTCAAAAGCATCTTGCATATGTTTACATGATAATGTTAAGTTACATGTTATGTTAGATGATATGCCATAATGTTAAGTTACATGTTATGTTAGATGATATGCCATAATGTTAAGTTACATGTTATGTTAGATGATATGCCATAATGTTTAAGTTACATGTTATGTTAGATGATATGCCATAATGTTTAAGTTACATGTTATGTTAGATGATATGCCATAATGTTAAGTTACATGTTATGTTAGATGATATGCCATAATGTTAAGTTACATGTTATGTTAGATGATATGCCATAATGTTTAAGTTACATGTTATGTTAGATGATATGCCATGATTGTTTAAGTTACATGTTATGTTAGATGATATGCCAAAATGTTTAAGTTACCTGATATGTTAGATGATATGCCATAATGTTAAGTTACATGTTATGTTCGATGGTACGCTATGATGTTAGGTTACTAAGTTACATATGATGCATATTATGCTGATTAAGCATATATATATATTTCATGTTATGTCGCTAAGTTAGGGATGATCCATGCTATATCATCTCATGTTACTTAAGCTTACAAGTTGTTGATGATGCCATGTATGTTACATGATATATTGATTATATGTTATAAATGCTACAAGTCATGATTAATGATGATGTATGGTTTTTGTGAGTAGGACAGGATCTTACTAAGCCTATGTGCTTATAGTTTATTTTCCTCAGATCCGCAGATAAGGGTAAGGGATGGATAAACTAAAGGGAGCAGCAGGAGGGGTCAATGTGTGTGGTAGTGGCATGGTGGAGAAGATCCGTTAAGTCTACTTATACATGTATTACCTATGATGATGATGTCTATGGATGTCTTTACTTATGTCTCCTATGACGATGATGTTATGAACCTACTAAGCCCTAAGTATCTATATATATATGATGCATGCTTTATGTTGATAAGAAGAAGTAAAGAAGAAGTAAGAAGAAGTATATATGCAAGCAGTAAAGAACAAGTAAGCACAAGTATCTATGCATGCTATGCTATGAAACATACTCTATGTTAAGAACAAGTGTTAATGCATATTTATGTTTAAAAAAAAAAAGTATTTAGGGATTATTTCTACCGGGGTACGAAATAAGAAGTAAAAATATAAAGTCTTCCGCTGAATGAAATGTATGATGGTCACACCACGCTACGCCTCCTGACATTAGGGTCCCGGAAGGGCGGGCGTGACAGGTTGGTATCAGAGCGGATCTGCCTTTCCACTACACACACATCAAGCTCCAAATCCTGCTGCTCCAAGTAAGAATTCTATGTCTATACTCTAAATTTTGTTAATTTTGACCATGCATGATATGAAATGTCTTTAGATTATTTAGTTCTTGTATGATGTAAACTACCTTAAGTTTAAACTATGCCTGAGAACATGAATGATGCCTTAAGCTTAAAATGACTTTATGCTAGCTTTAGTCTAAGTATGTGTAGGACAACGAACGGGAACTTATACTAGTTTTACCTTAATGTATGAAGATAAACATGTCTGGAAGACGCAGAGTAGAACGATGAGCTAGCACCCCGCATGACCTTACACACACATAGTCACGTAACTTCAACGACAAGTCACGAGAACAACAACAAGTAATAACTACCCTAATGAATCGGCGAGGAAACCCTACTGCCCCACCAACGGGCCCCGGCCCGATGGTTCGACAGGAAGCTTACCTGATCCAGTGGCAGAGACTAAAGCCGGAAAATTTCTCTGGTACTGGTGAACCTTGGGATGCCCAAGCCTGGTTTAGGACGGTGGAAAGCATCGTGGAGCTACTGGACTGGCCCGAATGCGAGAAGATTAAGTGTGTATCATTCTGCCTGTCTGGAGATGCTCGAATGTGGTGGGAACGGGTTAAAACCAAGAGACAAGTAAATCAGATGAGATGGACAGATTTCGAGTACGAATTCTTCGAAGAATTCTTCCACATGAGGGTAACCAACAAGCATTACGACGAGTTCACTGGTTTCCGACAAGGTGACTCCATCCCAATGGGCCGCGAAGAGATTCAACTGACGGTACGCCTGCGCCTGTGAGTTGGTCAAAGACGGAAAGAGAAAGGGTCGACTCATGTCAAGATGCTCACCAGAAATAGCTCAATGTGGCCGGCTGGAGTTCATAGACCGCAGACGCAGAGGAGCCGCTCAAGAGTGCCTTAATTAATGAGCATTACCCGAATAACATTAGTCGCCAGAAGAAAGCGCCGAGTGAAGGGCAGGGACAGAGCCCAAAGGGAGGTCAGAGGGACCAGAGTGCTTGGAAAGGGAACCCCACTGGCAAGAGGAGACAATGGGAGAATTCTAAAGGAGGTCCAGCGAGCAAGCAACCCAGGATCCCTCTGTGCGCTACCTGCGGGAAGATACATCCTGGAGTATGCTACCAAGGCACAAATCGATGTTACAACTGTGGACGGACAGGGCATAGAATCAAGGACTGTCCTATCCAGGTTCAGGCACCTCCTCAGCCGTATACCCAGCCCAGGAGTGCTCCTCCACGGCTACATCAGATGCAGGCCGCAATCGAAGGAACCCCAATCCACCAAGGGAGACTAGAAGCCCCACCAGCTATGACAGATGCTAGGGTATTCTCTCTCACCCAAGAAGATGTGGCAAATGCCACTACAGTTGTCACAGGTCAGATATTCATTTTCTGTCAGCATGCTACTGCATTATTTGACACTGGGGCAACACATTCGTTTATTTCTCACACTTTACTGGAATGATAAACATACCACCGCAAGCTCTAGATCACAAGTTCTTAACCACTCTACCCTCGGGGGAAGTAATGCCCTCCACTCATATGCTGCGAGCCGCACCCATCAGAATTGCAGACAGAGAACTCTACTGCGATCTGATAGTGCTCGACATGCAGGATTATGACATTATCTTGGGCATGGATTTCCTAAGCAAGTACGGTGCTTCGATCGAGTGCCGAAAAAGGAAAGTGGTATTCCAGCCGGAGGCGGAGCCTAAGTTCGAATTTATCGGAGAACCGAGAAGAAGAGTCAATAAGATTTTATCAGCCCTACAGGCACGTAGGATGTTAGACAGTGGGTGCACTGGGTTTTTGGCACACGTAGTTGATACAAGTCAAGATGAGGACCGGAAGCTAGAGAATGTCAGAGTGGTATGCGACTACCCAGAGGTATTTCCAGATGAACTACCGTGGTTAGCCCCGGATAGAGAAGTAGAATTTGAGATCGAGTTGATTCTGGTACTAACCCGATCTCTAAAGCACCCACCGTATGGCGTACCGAATTAAAGGAACTTCAGGGAGCTACGGAGTTACTCGACAAGGGACTTATTCGCCAAGTCGCTCTCCATGGGGAGCTCGATCTTTGGGTGAAGAAGAAAGATGGGTCTATGCGCATGTGCATAGACTACCGAGCTACCGAACAATGTGACGATCAAGAACCGATCCTTTACCGCGGATTGATGACCTGTTCGACCAACTAAAAGGTGCCGCCGTCTTCTCAAAGATTGACCTGAGGTCCGGCTATCATCAAGTAAAAGTAAAACCAGATGATATACCAAAGACGGCCTTCCGGACAAGGTATGGACATTACGAGTTCGTAGTTATGCCCTTCGGAGTAACGAATGCACCTGCCCTGTTCATGGATTTGATGAATCGGGTATTCTCGGCATTCCTCGACAAGTTTGTGATCGTCTTCATAGACGACATACTAATATATTCGAGAACCCCCGAGGAGCATGCAGAACACCTGAATGTGGTATTGCAGATTCTTCGGGAAAAACAGCTATTCGCAAAGTTCTCCAAATGCGAGTTCTGGCTTGAACAAGTATCATTTTTGGGTCACGTAATATCCAAGCACGGAGTGATGGTAGACCCAATAAAGATTGAAGCCGTGAGTAACAGAAACCGACCAAAGAATGCCAAATAAATCGTTTTCTTGGGCCAGCAAGCTACCGGAAGTTTGTAGAGAACTTCTCCAGGATTGCCGCCCCTATGACAGTCCTCACCAGAAAGGACAAGAAATATGAGTGGACGGACACCTGCGAGAGGAGTTTCACAGAGTTAAAAAGGAGACTGACCAGCGCTCCAATTCTTGCTCTTCCGGACAGTAACGAAGGCTTCGACATGTACAGTGACGCTTCCAAGTTGGGACTCAGAGTTGTACTTATGCATCGGCAAGGTCATTGCCTACGCCTCTAGGCAACTCAAGGAACACGAAAGGAATTATCCCACCCACGATTTAGAGCTAGCGGCCGTGGTCTTTGCTCTCAAAACATGGAGGCATTATCTCAGGATCTATATGCACTCACCGTAGTCCAAATATTTCTTCACACGTATGACTGAACATGAGACAGTAGCAGATGGCTCGAGCCAAGGATTATGATCGCGAGATTCTTTACCATCCGGGAAAGCTAACAAGGTGGTCGATGCACTCAGCAGAAGTCTGCGCCACCTTGATGTCCCTCTCGATGCTATCTCGACCCTTAGAAAAGAGATTATGCGTTACGGGGTGGAAATCATCTCGGATAGCTCTCGACTGACGATAGCAGACATTGTTCGATGATATACGGAAAAGCAAGCACGTGACCCAAGCCTTCAGAGGATCAAGCAAGAGGTCTAGAGGAAAGGACGATGGGTTGGATCTCGATAGTGGAGTACTCTACCTCGTGGATCGCTTGTGTATTCCCAGCAATCCGCATCGGAGGAGATATTTGAGGAAGCTCACAAAACTCCCTATGCGATGCATCCTGGAACCACCAAGATGTACCAAGACCTTAAACGAAAGTTCTAGTGGTTCGGACTGAAAAGAGATGTGGCTCAAGATATGTCAAGAGGCCGACACCAAAGGGTTAAGGCGAGCACCAAAGACTGGAGGAACACCGCACTGATCCAGATTCCGAATGGAAATGGGAGGACATTTCTATGGATTTCATCTCGTGGATTGCCCAAGACGACAAACGGTTATGATGCTATATGGGTGATTGTAGACAGAGATTGACTAAGTCCGCCCATTTCTTAGCAATCAAGATGACCTATTCGACGGAGCAACTGGCTCAGTTATATGCTAGGGAAATTATCAGACTACATGGAATTCCTAAGACCATCATTTCTGACAGAGATGGTCGCTTTATCTCCCATTTCTGGGAATGCGTTCAGAAGGCCTTAGGCACAAAGCTATTCCATCCCCAGACGGACGGACAGACCGAAAGAGTAAATCAAGTACTGGAAGATATGTTAAGAGCCTGCGCCCTGGATTTCAAAGGTAGCTGGTGTCGATACTTATGTTTGGCATAATTCACCTACAATAATAGCTACCAAGCTACTATCGGAATGGCACCTTACGAGGCTCTATACGGGAGGAAATGTAGATCTCCCATATGCTGGTACGAGGGTGGTGAAAAGAAGAGGATGGGACTCGGGCACGGATTTCATCGACGACACCACCAGAGCTATACGGAACATCCGCCAGAGGATTGAAACTGCCCAAAGCCGACAAAAGAGCTATGCGGATAAGAGGCGTAGACCATTAGAATTCGAGGTTGGGGACCTCGTATTCCTCAAAGTGGCTCCCATGAAGGGAGTAATGAGGTTCGGAAGGAAGGGTAAACTGAGTCCACGTTACGTGGGACCGTATTCGATATCGCAGAGGATCGGCAATGTAGCCTACAAGCTAGAGCTGCCTCAAGAGATGTCGGCTATTCACAACGTGTTCCATGTCTCTGTGCTCAAGAAATGCATTTCCAGTACGGACCAAGTGATCGAGCCACAAACAGTACAAGTTCAAGAGGACCTGAGTATTGAAAGTCGGCCTATCCAAATACTAGACCGAGGAATCAAGAGGCTAAGGAACAAAGAGGTGCCCTTAGTAAAGGTCCTGTGGCAGAATCAACGGTACGAGGAAGCTACCTGGGAACGCGAGGAGGACATGAGGCAGAAGTACCCAGAATTGTTCTAAGTTTCGAGGACGAAACTTTTTAAAGGTATGAAGGATTGTAACGCCCGTAAAATTCCTAGCAATTTTACAGAAATTTTTGGCTTGATGATCATGGGCTTTATGTGGGCCTTTTCAAAAATAAAAGAAAATAAGCCAAAAAGGGGTGCAAGGCCTAGGAATTGAACCCCAAACCTCTAGAGATAGCCAAGCCTAATAGATGCACCCACTAACCAGAAGACCAATAGGATTACATGATTAAGGAAGATGGGGAAACTATAGATAAGTGGGACTAGGAGTAAATGAAGATGCATGGAAAAAGAGGAACTTCTCTTCCTCCCCTTTATAAAGAAGAGGGAAGGTTGGATTTGATCACTTCACTCTTTTCTTCTTCTCCTCACCAAAATTCTAGCCCTTCTCCACCTTTGGCCGAAACTCCTCCAAGCAAGAAGCAAGGGCTAGGGTTTGTGTTAGGTCATCTTCTTCACACTACAAGCAAAGCGAAGGATGTAAGTATCCCTCACCTGCATACGAGTAGTTCCGATTTCTATTTTTGAAAAAAAAAGGGAAACCTATATTGTTATATTCGGCCAAAACTATGATTTAGGGTCTCCATGAAGTTATATGCCATGCTTTGAAACTATATGATGATGTTAGGGTTAAAAATGGATTAGGTCAAAAGTTAACCCTAGGAAACCCTAAGAACCATTCGGCCAATATGGACTTTGGTGTTTTATTGAAGTTTTATAGCTTGTTTTACTTGTAAATAATGATGTTAACATGTTAGGGGGTTTAGGATAAAGATCTAACCCTAAAAGTCTACATAGGCCATTCGGCCACCCCCCTTATATTGATGTCCTAATGAAGTTTAATCCATGTTGGTATACATATGATGTTATAAGCATGTTAAAAGGGGATTAGGACAAAAGCTAACCCTAATACCCACTAAAGCCCATTCGCCAAGCCATGATTTAGGGTTCAATGAAGCTCTATGCTATGTTGTTTATAACTAGATGATGATGTTGTTAGGTTAAAGTGGATTAGGACAAAAGCTAACCCTAATGAACCCTAAAGACCTATTCGCCAAACCCTACTTTTAGGGTTTCAATGAAGTTCCATGCCATGTTTTTATAACTAGATGATGATGTTAGGGTTAAAGTGGATTAGGACAAAAGCTAACCCTAATGAACCCTAAAGACCTATTCGGCCAATACCCTACTTTTAGGTGTTTTATCAATGAAGTTCCATACCATGAATTTTATGGAATTATATGCATTTGTATGTTACTTGAATTAGGTTAAAAGTCTAAACCCTAAAAAGCCTATAAGGGCCATTCGGCCACCTTTGGTCTTCTAGGTTGCAATGAAGTTCATACCATGAATTTTATGGAATTATATGCATTTGTATGTTACTTGAATTAGGTTAAATGTCTAAACCCTAAAAGCCTATAAGGGCCATTCGGCCACCTTTGGTCTTTTAGGTTACAATGAAGTTCATACCATGAATTGTATACTATGCTAATGAAATAGGTTATGTTGTTATGAAATGAAGTATGCTATGCTATGTTAATGAAATGAAGCATGATGTGTATGAAATGAAGTATGCTATGCTATGTTAATGAAATGAAGCATGATGTGTATGTAATGAAGTATGCTATGCTATGTTAATGAAATGAAGCATGATGTGTATGTAATGAAGTATGCTATGCTATGTTAATGAAATGAAGCATGAGGTGTATGAAATGAAGTATGCTATGCTATGTTAATGAAATGAAGCATGATGTGTTACGAAACGAAGTATGCTGTGCCATGTTAATGAAATAAGATATGTAGTAAAATAAGCATATAAGTATTTTACCTTCTGCATGGCTTGTACCAAGACCTTAACAAGGTCCAAGAAGGGATGGGCTCCTAAGATGCCCTAGGTCGATGGAATAAGACTCGGGCCTAGGACGGGCTTCTATGTATGATTGCCCCTAGGTCGATGGAATAAGATTCGGGCCTAGTACGGGATGGGCTCCAAGATGCCTTAGGTCGATGGAGTAAGACTCGGGCCTAGGATGGGCTTCTACGCTATGACGATTGCCCCTAGGTCGATGGAATAAGACTCGGGCCTAGAAACCTATTAGGTTCGAGACTTGCTACCTCGGGCCTATTTAGGGATGCGCGCTATGATAATGAAGAAGTGGTACAATGCCGGGCCCAAATATGTTGAGATTTATATTTACGTACCTAACATATATGTTTTCAAAAGCATCTTGCATATGTTTACATGATAATGTTAAGTTACATGTTATGTTAGATGATATGCCATAATGTTTAAGTTACATGTTATGTTAGATGATATGCCATGATTGTTTAAGTTACATGTTATGTTAGATGATATGCCAAAATGTTTAAGTTACCTGATATGTTAGATGATATGCCATAATGTTAAGTTACATGTTATGTTCGATGGTACGCTATGATGTTAGGTTACTAAGTTACATATGATGCATATTATGCTGATTAAGCATATATATATATTTCATGTTATGCTGCTAAGTTAGGGATGATCCATGCTATATCATCTCATGTTACTTAAGCTACAAGTTAAGTTGATGATGCCATGTATGTTACATGATATATTGATTATATGTTATAAATGCTACAAGTCATGATTAATGATGATGTATGGTTTTTGTGAGTAGGACAGGATCTTACTAAGCCTATGTGCTTATAGTTTATTTTCCCTCATACTGCAGATAAGGGTAAGGGATGGATAAACTAAAGGGAGCAGCAGGAGGGGTCAATGTGTGTGGTAGTGGCATGGTGGAGAAGATCCGTTAAGTCTACTTATACATGTATTACCTATGATGATGATGTCTATGGATGTCTTTACTTATGTCTCCCTATGACGATGATGTTATGAACCTACTAAGCCCTAAGTATCTATATATATATGATGCATGCTTTATGTTGATAAGAAGAAGTAAAGAAGAAGTAAGAAGAAGTATCTATGCAAGAAGTAAAGAAGAAGTAAGAAGAAGTATCTATGCATGCTATGCTATGAAACATACTCTATGTTAAGAAGATGTGTTAACGCATATTATGTTTGAAAAAAAAAAGTATTTAGGTCTTAAGTCTTCCGCTGTAAGAAATAAGAAGTATATATATAAAGTCTTCCGCTGTATGAAATGTATGTACGGTCGCGTCACGCGTCGCCTCTCCGGACATTGAGGGTCCCGGAAGGGCGGGCGTGACAGGTTGGTATCAGAGCGGATCTGCCTTTCCACTACACACACATCAAGCTCCAAATCCTGCTGCTCCAAGTAAGAATTCTATGTCTATACTCTAAATTTTGTTAATTTTGACCATGCATGATATGAAATGTCTTTAGATTATTTAGTTCTTGTATGATGTAAACTACCTTAAGTTTAAACTATGCCTGAGAACATGAATGATGCCTTAAGCTTAAAATGACTTTATGTTAGCTTTAGTCTAAGTATGTGTAGGACAACGAACGGGAACTTATACTAGTTTTACCTTAATGTATGAAGATAAACATGTCTGGAAGACGCAGTAGTAGAACTGATGAGCTAGCACCCCCGCATGACCTTACACACATAGTCACAGAACTCCAACGACAAGTCACAGAACAACAACAAGTAATAACTACCCTAATGAATCGCTGAGGAAACCCTATCGCTCACCAACGGGCCCCGGCCCGATGGTTCGACAGGAAGCTTACCTGATCCAGTGGCAGAGACTAAAGCCGGAAAATTTCTCTGGTACTGGTGAACCATGGGATGCCCAAGCCTGGTTCAAGACGGTGGAAAGCATCGTGGAGCTACTGGACTGGCCCGAATGCGAGAAGATTAAGTGTGTATCATTCTGCCTGTCGGGAGATGCTCGGATGTGGTGGGAACGGGTTAAAACCAAGAGACAAGTAAATCAGATGAGATGGACAGATTTCGAGTACGAATTCTTCGAAGAATTCTTCCACATGAGGGTAACCAACAAGCATTACGACGAGTTCATCGGTTTCCAAGGTGACCTATCGGTCGTGGCCGTGAAGAGATTCAACCGACTTGCACGCCTGCGCCTGAGTCGGTCAAAGACGGAAAGAGAAAGGGTCGACTCATGTCAAGATGCTCCGACCGAAATAGCTCAATGTGGCCGCTGGAGTTCATAGACCGCAGACCGCAGAGGAGCTGTTCAGTAGTGCCTTAATTACCGAGCATTACCTGAACAACATTAGTCAGCAAAAGAAAGCGCTGAGTGAAGGCAGAGGACAGGCCCAGTCAGGAGGTTAGAGGAACCAGAGTGCTTGGAAAGGGAACCCCACTGGCAAGAGAAGACAATGGGAGAATCCTAAAGGAGGTCCAATGAGCAAGCAACCCGTGATCCTCTCATGCTACCGCGGAAGATACATCCTGGAGTATGCTACCAAGGCACAAATCGATGTTACAACTGTGGACGGACAGGGCATAGAATCAAGGACTGTCCTATCCAGGTTCAGGCACCTCCTCAGCCGTATACCCAGCCCAGGAGTGCTCCTCCACAGCTACATCAGATGCAGGCCGCAATCGAAGGAACCCCAATCCACCAAGGGAGACTAGAAGCCCCACCAGCTATGCAGACGATGCTAGGGTATTCTCTCTCACCTAAGAAGATGTGGCAAATGCCTCTACAGCTTGTCACAGTCGATATTTATTTTCACAAGATGCTACGCATTATTTGACATCGGGCAACACATTCGCTTTATTTCTACACACTTTAGGAATGATAGACATACCACCACAAGCTCTAGATCACAAGTTCTACCCTCGAGAAGTAATGCCTCCACTCATATCATGCGAGCCGCACCCATCGTAATTGCAGATGAGAACTCTACTGCGATCTGATAGTGCTCGACATGCAGGATTATGACATTATCTTGGGCATGGATTTCCTAAGCAAGTACGGTGCTTCGATCGAGTGCCGAAAAAGGAAAGTGGTATTCCAGCCGGAGGCGGAGCCTAAGTTCGAATTTATCGGAGAACCGAGAAGAAGAGTCAATAAGATTTTATCAGCCCTACAGGCACGTAGGATGTTAGACAGTGGGTGCACTGGGTTTTTGGCACACGTAGTTGATACAAGTCAAGATGAGGACCGGAAGCTAGAGAATGTCAGAGTGGTATGCGACTACCCAGAGGTATTTCCAGATGAACTACCAGGGTTAGCCCCAGATAGAGAAGTAGAATTTGAGATCGAGTTGATTCCTGGTACTAACCCGATCTCTAAAGCACCTTACCGTATGGCGCCGGCTGAATTAAAGGAACTTCAGGGACAGCTACAGGAGTTACTCGACAAGGGACTTATTCGCCCAAGTCGCTCTCCATGGGGAGCTCCAGTGCTGTTGGTGAAGAAGAAAGATGGGTCTATGCGCATGTGCATAGACTACCGAGCGCTGAACACTGTGACGATCAAGAACCGGTATCCTTTACCGCGGATTGATGACCTGTTCGACCAACTAAAAGGTGCCGCCGTCTTCTCAAAGATTGACCTGAGGTCCGGCTATCATCAAGTAAAAGTAAAACCAGATGATATACCAAAGACGGCCTTCCGGACAAGGTATGGACATTACGAGTTCGTAGTTATGCCCTTCGGAGTAACGAATGCACCTGCCCTGTTCATGGATTTGATGAATCGGGTATTCTCGGCATTCCTCGACAAGTTTGTGATCGTCTTCATAGACGACATACTAATATATTCGAGAACCCCCGAGGAGCATGCAGAACACCTGAATGTGGTATTGCAGATTCTTCGAGAAACACTATTCGCAAAGTTCTCCAAATGCGAAGTTCGGCGAACAAGTATCATTTTGGGTCACGTAATATCCAAGCACGGAGTGATGGTAGACCCAATAAAGATTGAAGCCGTGAGTAATCGAACTGACCAAAGAATGCCAAATAAATCGAAGTTTTCTTGGGCTAGCAAGTTACTACCTAAGTTTGTAGAGAACTTCTCCAGATTGCCGCCTATGACACCCTCACCAGTAAAGGACAAGAAATATGAGTGGGCGGACACCGCGAGAGGAGTTTCACAGAGTTAAAAGGAGACCCGACTGCGCTCCAATTCTTGCTCTTCCGGACAAGAAGGCTTCGACATGTACTGGACGCCCAAGTTGGGACTGAGTACTTATGCATAATGGCAAGGTCATTTCCTACGCCTCTAGGAAACTCAAGGAACACGAAAGGAATTATCCCACCCACGATTTAGAGCTAGCGGCCGTGGTCTTTGCTCTCAAAACATGGAGGCATTATCTCTATGGAGCTCAGTGTAGGATCTATACAGACCACCAGAGTCTGAAATATTTCTTCACATGTAAGGACTGAACATGAGACAAGCAGATGGCTCGAGCTAAATCAAGGATTATGACTGCGAGATTCTTTACCATCCGGGAAAGCTAACAAGGTGGTGATGCACTCGCAGAAGTCTGCGCCACCTTGATGTCCCTCTCGATGCTATCTCGACCCTTAGAAAAAAGATTATGCGTTACGGGGTGGAAATCATCTCCGGACAGCTCTCGACCCTGACGATAGCGACATTGTTCGATGATATACTGGAAAAGCAAGCACGTGACCCAAGCCTTCAGAGGATCAAGCAACACGTCCTAGAGGAAAGGGCGATGGGTTAGGATCTCCGATAGTGGAGTACTCTACCTTAGTGGATCGCTTGTGTATTCCCGACAATCCGTAATCATGGGGAGGAGATATTTGAGGAAGCTCACAAAACTCCCTATGCGATGCATCCTGGAACCACCAAGATGTACCAAGACCTTAAACGAAAGTTCTGGTGGTTCGGAATGAAAAGAGATGTGGCTCAGTATGTCAGTACTTGCCTGACCTGCCAAAGGGTTAAGGCAGAGCACCAAAGACCTGGAGGAACACTGCAGCCGATCCAGATTCCAGAATGGAAATGGGAGGACATTTCTATGGATTTCATCTCAGGATTGCCCAAGACGACAAACGCATTACGATGCTATATGGGTGATTGTAGATGATTGACTAAGTCCGCCCATTTCTTAGCAATCAAGATGACCTATTCGACGGAGCAACTGGCTCAGTTATATGCTAGGGAAATTATCAGACTACATGGAATTCCTAAGACCATCATTTCTGACAGAGATGGTCGCTTTATCTCCCATTTCTGGGAATGCGTTCAGAAGGCCTTAGGCACGAAACTATTGTTCAAGATCGCCTTCCATCCCTGCACCAGATGACAGAAAGAGTAAATCAAAATCGAAGATATGTTAAGAGCTGCATACCTGGATTTCAAAGGTAGTGGTGTCGATACTTATGTTTGCATGCCTACAATAATAGCTACCAAGCTACTATTGGAATGGCACCTTACGAGGCTCTATACGGGAGGAAATGTAGATCTCCCATATGCTGGTACGAGGGTGGTGAAAAGAAGAGGATGGGACTCCAGACGGATTTCATCGACGACACCACCAGAGCTATACGGAACATCCGCCAGAGAATTGAAACCGCCAAAGCCGGCAAAAGAGCTTATGCGGATAAGAGGCGAGACCATTAGAATTCGAGGTTCGGGACCTAGTATTCTCAAAGTGGCTCCCATGAAGGGAGTAATGAGGTTCGAAGGAAGGGTAAACCGAGTCCACGCTACGGGACCGTATCCGATATCGCAGAGAGGATCGGCAATGTAGCCTATAAGCTAGAGCCGCCTCAAGAGATGTCGGCTATTCACAACGTGTTCCATGTCTCGCTGCTCAAGAAATGCATTTCCAGATGGACCAAGTGATCGAGCCACAAACAAAGATAAGTTCAAGAGGACTGAGTATTGAAAGTCGCCTATCCAAATACTAGACCGAGAATCAAGAGGCTAAGGAACAAAGAGGTGCCCTTAGTAAAGGTCCTGTGGCGTAATCAATCTGACGAGGAAGCTACCCGGGAACGCGAGGAGGACATGAGGCGTATACTCAGATTGTTCTAAGTTTCGAGGACTAAACTTTTAAAGGTATGAAGGATCAGAACGCCATAAAATTCCTAGCAATTTTACAAAAATTTTTGGCTTGATGATCATGGGCTTTATGTGGGCCTTTTCAAAAATAAAAGAAAATAAGCCAAAAAGGGGTGCAAGGCCTAGGAATTGAACCCCAAACCTCTAGAGATAGCCAAGCCTAATAGATGCACCCACTAACCAGAAGACCAATAGGATTACATGATTAAGGAAGAGGGGGAAACTATAGATAAGTGGGACTAGGAGTAAATGAAGAGGCATGGACAAGAAAAGAGGACCTTCTCTTCCTCCCTTTATAAAGAAGAGGGAAGGTTGGATTTGATCACTTCCACTCTTTTTCTTCTTCTCCTCACCAAAATTCTAGCCCTTCTCCACCTTTGGCCGAAACTCCTCCAAGCAAGAAGCAAGGGCTAGGGTTTGTGTTAGGTCATCTTCTTCACACTACAAGCAAAGCGAAGGATGTAAGTATCCCTCACATGCATACGAGTAGTTCCGATTTCTATTTTTGAAAAAAAAAAAAGAAACCTATATTGTTATATTCGGCCAAAACTATGATTTAGGGTCTCCATGAAGTTATATGCCATGCTTTGAAACTATATGATGATGTTAGGGTTAAAAATGGATTAGGTCAAAAGTTAACCCTAGGAAACCCTAAGAACCATTCGGACAATATGGACTTTGGTGTTTTATTGAAGTTTTATAGCTTGTTTTACTTGTAAATAATGATGTTAACATGTTAGGGGGTTTAGGATAAAGATCTAACCCTAAAAGTCTACATAGGCCATTCGGCCACCCCCCTTATATTGATGTCCTAATGAAGTTTAATCCATGTTGGTATACATATGATGTTATAAGCATGTTAAAAGGGGATTAGGACAAAAGCTAACCCTAATACCCACTAAAGCCCATTCGGCCAAGCCATGATTTAGGGTTCAATGAAGCTCTATGCTATGTTGTTTATAACTAGATGATGATGTTAGGGGTTAAAGTGGATTAGGACAAAAGCTAACCCTAATGAACCCTAAAGACCTATTCGGCCAAACCCTACTTTTAGGGTTTCAATGAAGTTCCATGCCATGTTTTTATAACTAGATGATGATGTTAGGGGTTAAAGTGGATTAGGACAAAAGCTAACCCTAATGAACCCTAAGACCATTCGCCAAACCCTACTTTTAGGGTTTCAATGAAGTTTTATACCATGAATTTTATGGAATTATATGCATTTGTATGTTACTTGAATTAGGTTAAAAGTCTAAACCCTAAAAAGCCTATAAGGGCCATTCGGCCACCTTTGGTCTTCTAGGTTGCAATGAAGTTCATACCATGAATTTTATGGAATTATATGCATTTGTATGTTACTTGAATTAGGTTAAAAGTCTAAACCCTAAAAACCTATAAGGGCCATTCGCCACCTTTGGTCTTTTAGGTTACAATGAAGTTCATACCATGAATTGTATACTATGCTAATGAAATAGGTTATGTTGTTATGAAATGAAGTATGCTATGCTATGTTAATGAAATGAAGCATGATGTGTATGAAATGAAGTATGCTATGCTATGTTAATGAAATGAAGCATGATGTGTATGAATGAAGTATGCTATGCTATGATGAAATGAAGCATGATGTGTATGAAATGAAGTATGCTATGCTATGTTAATGAAATGAAGCATGAGGTGTATGAAATGAAGTATGCTATGCTATGTTAATGAAATGAAGCATGATGTGTTATGAAATGAAGTATGCTATGCTGCTATGTTAAAGAAATAAGCTATGTTGTAAAATAAGCATATAAGTATTTTACCTTCGCATGGTTTGTACCAAGACCTTAACAAGGTCCAAGAAGGGATGGGCCTAAGATGCCCTAGGTCGATGGAATAAGACTCGCCTAGGATGGGCTTCTATGTATGATTGCCCCTAGGTCGATGGAATAAGATTCGGCCTAGTACGGGATGGGCTCCAAGATGCCTTAGGTCGATGGAGTAAGACTGGGCCTAGGATGGGCTTCACGCTATGAACGATTGCCCTAGGTCGATGGAATAAGACTCGGGCCTAGAAACCTATTAGGTTCGAGACTTGCTACCTCGGGCCTATTTAGGGATGCGCAGCTATGATAATGAAGAAGTGGTACAATGCCGGCCCAAATATGTTGAGATTTATATTTACGTACCTAACATATATGTTTTCAAAAGCATCTTGCATATGTTTACATGATAATGTTAAGTTACATGTTATGTTAGATGATATGCCATAATGTTAAGTTACATGTTATGTTAGATGATATGCCATAATGTTAAGTTACATGTTATGTTAGATGATATGCCATAATGTTTAAGTTACATGTTATGTTAGATGATATGCCATAATGTTTAAGTTACATGTTATGTTAGATGATATGCCATAATGTTTAAGTTACATGTTATGTTAGATGATATGCCATAATGTTAAGTTACATGTTATGTTAGATGATATGCCATAATGTTTAAGTTACATGTTATGTTAGATGATATGCCATGATTGTTTAAGTTACATGTTATGTTAGATGATATGCCAAAATGTTTAAGTTACCTGATATGTTAGATGATATGCCATAATGTTAAGTTACATGTTATGTCTGATGGTAGCGCTATGATGTTAGGTTACTAAGTTACATATGATGCATATTATGCTGATTAAGCATATATATATATTTCATGTTATCTTTGCTAAGTTAGGGATGATCCATGCTATATCATCTCATGTTACTTAAGCTACAAGTTAAGTTGATGATGCCATGTATGTTACATGATATATTGATTATATGTTATAAATGCTACAAGTCATGATTAATGATGATGTATGGTTTTTGTGAGTAGGACAGGATCTTACTAAGCCTATGTGCTTATAGTTTATTTTCCCTTGTACTGCAGATAAGGGTAAGGGATGGATAAACTAAAGGGAGCAGCAGGAGGGGTCAATGTGTGTGGTAGTGGCATGGTGGAGAAGATCCGTTAAGTCTACTTATACATGTATTACCTATGATGATGATGTCTATGGATGTCTTTACTTATGTCTCCCTATGACGATGATGTTATGAACCTACTAAGCCCTAAGTATCTATATATATATATGATGCATGCTTTATGTTGATAAGAAGAAGTAAAGAAGAAGTAAGAAGAAGTAAAGAAGAAGTAAGAAGAAGTATCTATGCATGCTATGCTATGAAACATACTCTATGTTAAGAAGATGTGTTAACGCATATTATGTTTGAAAAAAAAAAGTATTTAGGTCTTAAGTCTTCCGCTGTAAGAAATAAGAAGTATATATATAAAGTCTTCCGCTGTATGAAATGTATGTACGGTCGCGTCACGCGCCGCCTCTCCGGACATTGAGGGTCCCGGAAGGGCGGGCGTGACAAGAAAGAGGTCATGAAATTGCTAGATGCAGGAATTATCTATCCAATATCCGATAGCGAATGGGTAAGTCCTATCCATGTTGTGCCAAAGAAAGGGAGGAAGAGGGGCAGAGCACAGTCCTCGAGCCATATCCCCAAAACTAGGGAGTAACTGAGGGGTCAAGCTAACGACCTTAAACAAGCGCTTCTTAGGAGGCAACCCAAGCTATTTTTTACATTTTTTTTTGAGTCATTTTATTTTATTTTATTTTATTTTGAGTTTTACATTTTTTCAGGTTTACAAGACACGACATGTTAAACATGCCACTGCGTGCCAAATTGACACAACCCGCCTATGCCGAATGACACAGGCGTGTTGAGGTTACCCGAAGACAACACAGGTCGAGCATGCTGCCGAGCATGCCCATGTCGCACTTTTCTCACCTGCGGCACGCCTGGGCCGGACGGAAGCACGCCAATGCCGCGCTTAAACGGGTCGGGTATTTGCGAAAGAGGATGCTAGTAGCGAAGATGATGACCATTGACCACCTTGAGCTATTTTGTGAGTTTCGATGCACATCCTTTACTGCTTATGCTGTCTCTACTTAGATTTTTAGTTTGGTTAGTGCTATTTTTTGTTTTCATCTTTTCATATATTATAACATTGCATTTTTATATCACTTAGCGTAATATAACTGAACATTGGTCGGATCATGATATTCCTTTTTGCCTATTTGATAAGAACCCTATTTCACTTCTAACATGGTCTATTGGTCTGAGGTATCCAAAAAGGATTTAAATCCCCCATATCGGACGAGTACTCGATTTTCCATTGGAGACTTTCCTATGCAATTTGGTTACTGGAGAAACACTTTCCCTAGAAGTTTTGTTTAAAAAAAAAAATGGGAGACTGGAATTGTTTTCAAGCACCCCTTTGAGACCAAGTAGTTACTGGGGAAACACCTAAAAGGTGCCCCTTTGAGACTAACTAGTTGCTAGGGAAATGCTCTCTATAAATTCCTTCCCTTCTTTCTTCTTAGAAAGTGCTCCTTTGAGACCTTTTGTTGCTAGGTAAGGATGATCCATGCATTAAGGCAGGTAAGTGCCTCTATGCCGGAAATAAGAATGTTCTACGATAGAAGGGATGTCAAATCTAGATTGGTGTCCAATGACTTTAGTTCAACTTTTCACGTGCACTATATAGGGATCTTTCAAGCTTGGCAACTATGAATGATTTGATAAGATTAAGATCAGATTGTATACCTCTGGATGGTGTCTAGCATTTCCACAATTAAGTTGTCTTTTGTGTTTTCTTTGCTTGAGGACAAGCAAAAGTTTAGGACTAGGGGATTTTGATGTGTGTGTATCATGCTACGTTTTCACTACTCCATATGCATACATTTTATCTCATTTCATGTCCTAGGCATGTATTTTGTCATGAATCAGTTAAGTTTAGCATATTTTGGACGAAGAGACTTCTTTTGGGTGTTTTTCGTGTTAACAGGGTGAAGAAGCAGTCGTATCAAAACAACACAGGCGTGTTATCATGACATATGCCGTGGGAGTTCCAGCTCAACACACCTGGTTCGAATCAGACGCCTGCTTCACCGACACGACGGAGAAATGTGCGACATGGTTGTGCCCTCATTTGGCACGGGCGTGTTGGCCTGATTCCAGATTTCCTTTTCTGCGAGCAACTCGACGAAGCCATGATCTTCATCTCAATTAAAGGAAAATCTTTTGCCTTAATTGAAGAGGAGGCCAAGGCTATAAAAGAGGAGATATTGTAACCCTAAAGGAAGGGCAAGGCAGAAAGAGGACATGTAAGAACGAGGAGAACGAAGGAGTCGACGACAGAGGAACACAGATGGCACTAAGTATTGTAATTTCTTTCTCTAGCAATTCTTGTTCGACTATGGAGTAGTGTCCTGTAATCTTAGGATGGGGTAGTAGCCCTTGACGATTTATGATGGATGATGTAATCTATACTACTTGAATTATTGTTTGTTTTGATCTGGTTCTTGGATTCTTATTGATAAATCTAAGGAGCTAAGGGGAAGTACCTAACAGTGAACCCAAGTTCTCGAAACCTAGAACCAACTAGGGATTAACTCGTGTCAAGTAGCGGTAGTGTATCTATGAGGGCTTGCGGGGGTCTCGTGATAGGTCCCCTTAGCTGATTATGGTCCCGTGTGCAAACCTATCGTGAAAAGGAAATATAGACTCTAAAGGAACTCTTATGGACTTAATGTATCTATCATATCCAGTTTTTATCAAGTAACGGTGGTAAGACTAGGGAGGTTTGCGGGGGTCTCGTGACAGGTCCCCTTAGCTGATTATGATCCCCTATGCTCGAATACCGTGACAGGTAAATTGAGTTTGATAGGTATAGTTGGCGTAGACCTCGAAAGGGGTCGTTAATTTACCTTAGGATAGGTTCCATCAAAACAACTCTAATAGGGGTAGGAAAGAATTAAATCACCTTATAAATTGTCGACGTGGTGAAACCCATATCCTGATATTCTTCTCAACTATTGACTTTTAGCTCGTTCTTCTCATTCGTTGTTCTTGACTGCTCAGTTTCTTTGCTTAATCCACAAATTGATTGACTAGATAACTTGGTATCACGATCATTCGATAATTGTCCCAATCCCTGTGGGATCGATATTTTTATTACTTGACGACAACCGTGCACATGCGGAAAATAACACATCAGTCGGCCATAAGGAGAGCTTGGATTAGGGTTTGGAAGCTTAGGGTTTAGGAGGTTTGGGTGGCACCAAATAAGGAAGGTTTCTTCCTTTCTTCTTCATGCTTTGGTGGCTGGCGCCCATATCATTCTTTCCATCCTTTGGGCAGCATCCAAAGACTCCTTCTCCTTCTCCTTGGGTGGTGGAAACAAGACTTAGGGGTTTCCCTTGATGTCTTGGTCGGTTTCCACAATTATCTCCTTCTCCTTGTTGGCCGGCGGCAAGCATTTCTTTTGTTGCTTGTTGGTTGGCCATAGGAAGGAGATGATCCTTGTTTCTATTCTTCCTCTTGCTTTGGATGAGCAAGGATGAAAGATGTGTGATCTAGGAGCTTCAACTTGTGGAGGATCTTCGCCCACACGAAGTCTACAAGGAGGTTAGGACATACGATAGAAGATCAAGAGGTATAAAAGTTTTACAAGTTTTATTATTGATCTTTGCATGTTCTTATTAATATGATTGTATGTGTTGATTATACATGTCTACATCCAAATGTATTTGTATAATCATGGACCCCGAAGATAAACACAAAAACCGGTGATCCGTCCGTCATCTCTTTCGCGGCTAACTGACTAGAAGAGCTTGGTTGCTTGAACAACTAGTTTGTTCAAGCGATCGCTCAAGTCGTTAGCACAACGATGAATTGGTTGAGCTTAGGAAACTTATCCCATCCGGATTAGTTTTCATTAGTGAAAATTTTAATCCGGGGACATGGGAGCCAATGAGCCTCCGAGCACCATGCGGCCATCAAATTCGTATCAGAGCCACGGTTTCCGGTTTTATGTATTTTGGATTCGGTTACTTTCATGTACTTATCATATATTGTATATTCCGGATGACAGTAGGATGTGCGTAGGATAACTTTTTGGTTGCAGGCATAAGATCCAACTATTATGGCTATATATGTGTGTATGTGATTGCATGTGTGTGTGATTGTATATTATTTGAATCCTCGGGGTTGACGAGGCTAGATTAGTATTTAATTTTTGTAATTAAATACGGCATTGTTTAGCCGATCATTCTAGTTTACTTTCGATCTAGATAGCTTGTACACTCCTTCGTGGAGTATAAGATCGATGGATGTAAATTAAAATGATATATCTCGGCTCGAATATCTTTTGTGGCTTGCGCACGAAAAAGGTGGAGCGGACTAGGTGGAGACACGGTGGGACGCATATTGGAGAACAAAGCCATATAGTTGGAAAAAATTCTATTTTTTCCATATTTATTGCTGATTTGTTTTATATGCATGTTGTGTGTACTTGAAAATTCCTCATTTTCAATTTACTAAGTGGGAGAGGGATATTTTAATTAATTCCTGTGGCCTCCATTACAATTTGACGTGTGATGCAACAAACTTACGTGTCGGCTCTGAGTGTCTTCCTCCCTATCGGATGGGTTTGTTTGTGGATCACTAGGTCAAATATGGTTATAGGAAATTATTTAGGAGCGTGTGTACTTCCCCATCGGTAAGGTACATAATCCGAGATAATTCCCTTAGTATCGTGTAATGGTGCACACTTAGATGCAAATAAAAAGTATCCTCCCCATCGGAGTCACTGCTTTTATTTGTAGAGCCAAAGAGGAACCAACTATTAATTTTTTTTGTTAAAAAGTAAGGTTGACAAGATAATAAAATTAATGGGTTAAACCTCCTCTTACAAATGTAGAATTCGTATACATCCACACTATCGTGGCATGCGATATTCTTGGTGTTTTGAGGTGTTAGTTGATTTCGGAATTTGATTATTTGAGGAATCAATAATATTTGAAATCTAATGTCTTGATCATTGTGATTCTTAGGATTTTCAAATGACTTTCAGTCCACTTGTTTTGATACTAAAGGAAAATAAACTTATTGTGCATAATTATGATGATTGAAAAAGAATCTAGATATTGTCTTATCTGCTAAGGAGTACAAGTATGCACTCTTCGAAGAGTGTCCTCAAGCCATGGTTGCTCAAAAAGGTTTCTACTTCTAAGCCAAAAGGCAAGAAGAAGGAGAAACAAGGTTGAGCAAAGGTGGTGGGAGGATCTCAAGGAGGAGTGAAGAAGCCGAAAGGCAAGTACTTCACTTACAAGCAGGATGGACATTGGAAGGACTGTCCCAATCCAGAGAAGAACAAAGATATATCCTTTGGACTAGTCGTTGAAACATGATTAGCGGTGTTATCTACCGGCACCTGGTGTGTAGATACAGAAGCCACTGATCATGTCTGCAATACTTTGCAGGGGTTCCAGGAAACCCGACGACTAGCTGAGGGAGAGATTACCATTTTCATGGGCAATGCTTCAAAGGTGGCGGCTATTGCAGTGGGAGATGTTTATTTATCTTTTGATAGGAATAAAGTTTTGGTTTTGAGAAATTGACTTTATGTACCTACTTTTAGAAAGAATCTAATTTCCGTTTCTAAATTGTTTCTGGATGGATATTTTGTTTCTTTTAATGACAATGTTGTTATAAAAAGGAATAGGGAGATTATCTGTTCTGGTACATTGGTTGGCAATTTGTACACTCTTAAACCGAAAACTCCCACGATGCATATAGAAGTGAATAACTCATCTTCTAAGACTAATAAGAGAAAAGAACCTTCGAAAATGAACCAGACATATCTTTGGCACCTAAGACTTGGTCATATTAACCTAAGTAGAATTCAAAGGTTGATAGCTGATGGACCCTTGGGTTCATTAGTGGTGGAAGATCTCCCAACCTGCAAGTCTTGCTTGGAAGGTAAGATGACCAAGAGGTCTTTTAAGGCTAAGGGGTATAGAGCCAAAGATGTATTGGAATTGGTTCATTCTGATTTGTGTGGTCCTATGTCAATCCAGGCTAGAGGTGGCTTTGAATACTTTGTCTCTTTTATAGATGATTATTCAAGGTATGGATACATTTACTTGATGCGCCGCAAGTCTGAATGCTTTGACAGGTTCAAAGAATTCAAGGCTGATGTGGAGAACCGTCAAGTTAAAAGTATCAAGACACTACGATCTGATCGTGGTGGTGAGTACCTCTTGGGAGAGTTTAGAAGTTACTTATCAGAGGCTGGGATTCAATCCCAATTGTCCGCACCTGGCACACCCCAGCAGAATGGTGTGGCGGAGCGAAGGAATAGGACTCTTGTGGAGATGGTCGATCGTCTGGACATGATCGAAAAGTAAAATGTTTTATTTCAGCCTTTGTGCACTTTAGATTTCTAATGGATATACCATGTATGAAAATCCAAGAGCAATGCAACTGAACGAAGTAACGGGAAAGCCTAGTCTAAGACATATTCGGATTTGGGGTAGTCTAGCACATGTGCAGAAGGTAGATGTTGGTAAGTTGGAATCTCGTACAGAAGTATGCTTGTTTGATGGCTACCCTAAGGGAACGAAGGGTGGTTTATTCTATAGTCCTAGAGATCAGAAGGTGATCGTGAGTACGAATGCCAGATTTCTAGAGGAGGACTATGTGATGAACCACAAACCCACGAGTAGGATTGTTCTTGAGGAGTTGACAGGGGAAGTCCCGACTTTAGTACCACCAGTACAAGAGGAAATACCACAAGTCACTGCACCGCGTGTCACAGAGCATACACAGGAGGCTCCTCGTCGTAGTGGGAGGGTTGTTAGACAACCAGAGAGATTCATGTTCTTGGGAGAGTCTTCGGACTTAGTCCCTGGTAAACATAAACCAGATCCCTGGACATATGACGAGGCACTCCAAGATAGAGATGCGGTATCTTGGCAAAGAGCGATGAATTCAGAGATAGAATCTATGGATTCTAATCATGTCAGAAAGCTAGTAGAACCACCTGATGGTGTGAAAGCCATTGGATGCAAGTGGATCTACAAGAGAAAGAGAGGAGTAGACGGGAAGGTTGAGACTTTCAAAGCTAGGCTTGCAAGGGTATACTGTAAAGAGGGTATCGATTATGAGGAGACCTTTTCACCGTAGCTATGCTTAAGTCTATCCTGATTCTCTTATCTATTGCTCATGAGGATTATGAGATTTGGCAGATGGAATGTCAAGATGCCTTCCTTAACTAAGTCTTGAGGAAAACATCTATATGAAGCAACCAGAGGGATTCATTGCAAAGGGAAAAGAGCATCTTGTGTGTAAGCTTAATCGGTCCATTTATGGATTGAAGCAAGCTTCTAGATCTTGGAAAATCCGCTTTGATGAGGTAATCCAGTCATATGGATTTATTCAAAGTCCGGATGAGCCTTGTGTATACAAGAGATGTGATGGAAACGTAGTGGTATTTCTTATACTATACGTAGATGACATTTTGTTAGTTGGCCACAATATCAGAGTGTTATCAGATGTAAGGGTATGGTTGTCCAAATAGTTTGATATGAAGGACTTGGGAGAAGTGGGACACATCCTTGGGATCAAGGTGATAAGGGATCGCAAGAAAAGAATGTTGTGCTTATCTCAAGCTTCATACATTGACACTATCCTGGCACGTTTTAGTATGCAGAACTCCAAGAAAGGTTTTCTACCTTTTAGGCATGGAGTTCCTTTATCTAAGGAGATGTGTCCTAAATCATCAAAGGAGATAGAGGTGAAGTTCCTTATGCTTCTAAAGAGGGAAGCCTCATGTATGCTATGCTATGTATGACCAGATATCCGCTTTCACTGTGGGCATGGTTAGCAGATATCGTGAGTAATCCGACAGTGACATTGGATCGGTAAAAGCATATATCAAGTACCCGAGAAGGACTAGGGATTATATGTCGTTATCGGGCAGATCAATTAGTCCTGGGTTACACTGATTCTGATTTCCAATCGATAGGGACAACAAGAAGTCTACCTCGGGTTTTGTGTTTACTTTGGGAGGTGGAGCCATTGTATGGAGGAGTGTCAGCGTAAATGCGTGGACTCTACCATGGAAGTCGAGTATGTGGCACCTCCGAGGCACCAAGGAAGTCAGATGATGGCTCAGAACTTCGATGGACTTGGATGTGATTCCCGGTTTGCCCGTAACTATCACAATTTATTGTGATAACAAGTGGTGCAATGGTAAACTCAAGGAACCACGAGCCCATAAGGCAGTAAACACATAGAGCGCAAGTACCACCCGATACGAGAAATCGTAAAGGAGGGAGAAGTTGTTGTCGCCAAGATTGCATCGTAGGATAACCCGTAGATCCATTCACTAAGGCCCTTCCAGCAAAGCGCTTTGATAGGCATGTGGAGGACATGGGGATCGATGTATGGCAAGTGATGATGACAAAGATAGTCTTTAGTATAAGTGGAGATTGTTGAATGTATACCGAAGCCTAGCTCTTTTGTATGAACATTTTTATTTTGAAATAAGAATCACATGATCATTGTTTGCACTTTATATTTATTATATGTGTGCATATTGTCTAATACTTTACATTGTAGATAACATGGTGCTTGGTGTGGCATGTAAGATCATGTTATCACCCTTGTAGAATATAAGTAGAGGCTCACAACCAAGATGAGCTGGACAAAACCATTGGCATGGTTGTAGTGTAGCTTGGTATTGTTTTGTCTTGAACATAGAGTTACACTAGTACACTTAGGTGTATTGAGCAGGACCGACATAGAGGTGATTCAATTTATTGCTGACTACATAATTGAATCGGACCTCGGATATTATGTTGTACATGCTCTTAATCCCGATATAATAACAGGCACATGTACTTAGTATTTATTTCTTTGATTTACCAAAGGGTGAGATTTATATGGATTAAATCAATATGGCCGGTAAGTTGGAAAATGATATTATTTACATGGTGTGTCGTTGATTATAGGAGGAAACCGTGTCCTATATATTAGGTTGATGATGTCCCCTTGAGGAGCTCATAAGGTTCATCATGTAAACCCTGTAGGTTGACTTAGTCAACATGATGATAAAGTTGAGTGGTACTACTCGAGGAGTTAGATGTTAATTGATTGATGGTCAGTAAATCAATTAATTGACAAACATTCGATATCTTAAACACGGGGAGATGGATGTACAAATAATGTATGGAGCCCATATTAATTTATGGGGTTTGGTGAGGTAATTCAATGATGATCCTCTAGTGGAATGGAACATCATTGATGGATCAAGTTTGTGTGGTTCCGATCCATCGGGTTGCCAAGATTCAACTCCTCCTCATGGTCCCTATCGTAGCCTAATATAAACCTCATGAAGTCTAGATCCAATGATGGAAAATAAATCCCTAGATCCGACGGTGGAGATTAAATCTCTAGATCCGACGGTTGAGATTAAATCTCTAGATCCGACGGTTGAGATTAAAACCCTAGATCCGACGGTGGAGATTAAATATCTAGATCCGATGGTTGAGATTAAATCTCTAGATCTGACAGTTGAGATTAAATCCCTAGATCCGACGGTGGAGATTAAATCTCTAGTTTCGACGGTTGAGATTAAATCTCTAGATCCGACGGTTGAGATTTAAACCCTAGAACCGACAGTGGAGATTAAAACAAGGCTTAATCCCAACTCTATAAAAGGGGAGCTTATGGTTGGGCGGCAAGGTTGTTAGTTCATTGTTTTTGGAGATTAGGGTTTTGCCTTTCATTGGCTTGGGCAGCAAGAAACCCTAGGGAGATTAGGGTTTGGTTGGGTGGCAAGGGTTTTGGGAGCTAGGGGTGGACGACAACATTGGGAGGAGATTTTCTTCTTCTTCCTAAGGTGTCGCCAGTTCCTCCATCTTCCCTCTACCTTGGCTTGAGCTCATCCTAATCTTCTTCCTCACTTCCATGGCTGGCCATAAGGAGAGCTTGGATTAGGGTTTGGAAGCTTAGGGTTTAGGAGGTTTGGGTGGCACCAAATAAGGAAGGTTTCTTCCTTTCTTCTTCATGCTTTGGTGGTCAGCGCCCATATCACTCTTTGCAGCCCTTGGGAAGCATCCAAAGACTCCTTCTCCTTCTCCTTGGGTGGTGGAAACAAGACTTAGGGGTTTCCCTTGATGTCTTGGTTGGTTTCCACCATTATCTTCTTCTCCTTGTTGGCCGGCGGCAAGCATTTCTTTTGTTGCTTGTTGGTTGGCCATAGGAAGGAGATGAGCCTTGTTTCTATTCTTCCTCTTGCTTTGGATGAGAAAGGAAGAAAGATGTATGATCTAGGAGCTTCAACTTGTGGAGGATCTTCGCCCACACGAAGTCTACAAGGAGGTTAGGACATACGATAGAAGATCAAGAGGTATAAAAGTTTTACAAGTTTTATTATTGATCTTTGCATGTTCTTATTAATATGATTGTATGTGTTGATTATACATGTCTACATCCATATGTATTTGTATAATCATGGGCCCCGAAGATAAACACAAAAACCAGCGATCCGTCCGTCGTCTCTTCCGCGGCTAACCGACTAGAAGAGCTTGGTTGCTTGAACAACTAGTTTGTTCAAGCGATCGCTCAAGTCATTAGTACGACGACGAATTTGTTGAGCTTAGGAAACTCATCCCATCCGGATTAGTTTTCATTAGTGAAAATTTTAATCCGGGGACATGGGAGCCAATGAGCCTCCGAGCACCATGCGGCCATCACCATTCTCAGACAGATATACTTACTACAGGATAGCCAATACCTTACTAGAAGATAAAGATTCCAAAATGGATGAATGGAGGTTCACAAAGCCACAGGAGCGGAACTGAAGCAAAGGAGTATGGTCAAGCTAAAGACCCTTAACAAGCCCTTCTTGGGAGGCAACCCAAGTGCAATTTTAGTCATGCATGTTAGGTTTAATTATGATTTTTTTTTGTCCATTTGAATCATTTCAAGTAGTTAAGAGTTACGTAGAACTACTGGCTAGAAGAGATATTTTTCTCTCTTTCTTCCATAATAAATATGGAAAATGTGGAATATTGATGTTCCAACTATTATGACATTGTTCTTTAACACGATCCCGCCAGAGGCAATACGTAACTGAACGGGAAGGCAAAAATTCAGAGTCACACACGGTCAACCATGTGAATTTTACATGGCTGTGCCAAATCCCGAACTTTTCTCAATCACCCAGGTGAGCATCGCACATGATCGACCGTGTGGATTCCACATGACCATGTCGCGTCTCTTTAATGTTAGTTATATATGAGAGGTGTCCTAACACAATCGCCTTATGATTGTACCATTTATTTGATAAATGAAGATTCACTATTTGAGTGTATATGTTTTCATGTATTTGATTGAATCTTAAACTCAATTACTGAATGTCTATAATACGATTCACAGCATGAGAGAATTTATGATTGGATCACAACTAGTTAATATCTCTACATGTGTAATTATGATGTATTAGAATTATCCCTAGTCGATGAATTTGATGGATGTGAATGTCATCAGTTCTGTTGAGATGAGCACGAGTCATATTGGCTGCAGACATTGGGATGTCCAGAGTTGAACGTGGATGCTAGTTATGGTAACTAGTTCATTGGAGTGATCGTCTATAAGACTTCATATGTTTCTCTGCATATATAGATATGTCAATGAAGATCTTACTGCATCTTAAGAGTGATGTTTCTTAGACTTGCGGTGTCCAAGTCATATTGGTCATGGAGACTTATGCTTTGACATCTTAAGCAAGTATCTCCGAGTAGATGCGTGCCTAGGATGATTGGGTATAAGTTGAAGTGGCCGAAGATGTTTGAATAGACTATGGAGGATTCACCACTCCTTGCGAGGAAATGTATACCCTATGGCCTCTCATCGGATTGTTACTAAAGTCTTTCGCCAAAGCATTACATGTTTAGAGTATGGTACTCTTCGATACATGTGCAGTAACTAGAATCCGTAGGATGAGGAAGTAATACTTGGGCTAGGTGTGACGTAGTCAGCCTAGTGGGGACTGACACAATGGACCATGTCCTTAACCAAGTGGATATAAGATGAGTGAAGGGAATGGGTCACATTTCAATATAGATGTTGAAGAGTTTCAGAAGCGTTATGGGATCAACCATTGATTTTTCAGTTAATTAGGGATCATAATGTACTACTAGCTGCCACTCATGATCTTCTATAATTAATGGTTAATTATAGACGACCAACATAAACCGGGAACCAATTTGGTCACACACACTAGAGTGTAATCCGAAGGTTTTAAAATGAGCTTGAGAATAGGATTCTCAGATCGAGAGAGACAAGGTTTGGTTGGACCAAACAATGAGCGAGCATGAAATTATTTCAACCGCATCAGAAGCATAGTCGAGTCTTATGAAGACATGATGGATGAACTAAATCGGTTTAGTTCTAATCCAAGGGTGGAAAATAAACAAAAGTGGTTTGGTTTGTTTTAAACGAATGAACCGAAATTGGTTCGGTTAGTTTTAACTTAAAATAGACTAACATGGTTTGGTTTATTTTAACTTAAGTTAATGGAGTGGGTTAACAGATTTTAGTTATGAACCAATAACCATTAGGAGAATGTATTCTTCTATAAAAACATAGCTTAAGGGTTTTTTGAAAACACAAGACTTAGGTTTTGGAAACCCTAGCCGTTTTTCCCTCTTCTCCAGCCTTATTATTGTCGCCCAACCCATTGGTGCCAACCAAGGAGTTGTGCTGCCACCTCATCCTTGTCGTCGACCAACCACCAACCGCCAACAGCCCTCCAGCCATCCTCAACTACCGGCAAACCTTCCTTGGCCGTTGATGACCAAGGAGCAGCCGGCCAACTTGTTTGCCTGACCATGTCCTCCACCAAAACAAGCTATCTAGTTTTTGACAGCTTGCTACCCTCATCGTGGAGAGATCGTTTGGTCGACATTTTGCGGTCCGACAGTGACCTACTTGTCAGGGATTGGATCTTCGACAATCCCCTTTGGTAGAGGACCAAGGTTTCGTCAATTGGTTGATGAAAACTGCTTCCGCGAAGCGAGTTCGTAGAACTCATTTTTGGATTTGAATTTGATTCGAATTGTGATCGTCTCTCGGATCACAACGACTTCAACATGAGGCTAGTACCTTTCGTGAAGTTGGGGCTCGTGGCTTAGTGAAGCTATCTGTTGGTGCAATCAGCCCAGGTCACGATTGACAAGACTCGAGTTTGACTCGAGTGTTATTTTGATGTTTGACAAAGTGAGTTGACATTGATATTTGACATTGATGTCAGTTAATGTTTTGGGGAGATTGTTTGTACAATCGACCCGGGTTATGATTAACCGGACTTGAGTTTGACTCGAGGGAGACTTTGATGGTTGACTGGAGTTCACCATGTCATGGAAAGTCCAAGTCTTGAGTACCTGGCATGTAAAGTCCAAGCATGGGTCTTGGCAAGGAAAAGTCCAAGCATGGGTCTTGGCATGGAAAGTCCAACATGGGTTGGCAAGGGAAAGTCCAAGTTTGAGTCTTGGCATTTGAGAAGTCCAAGGGGTTTGATATTGGCAGCGTAAAGTCCGAGCGGGAGTCTTGGCAGCATAAGTCCAATGGTTGGCGGTGTAAAGTCCAAGCGGAGTCTTGGCGGCGTAAGTCCAATGTGTCTTGGCAGTGTAGACACCGTTAGCATGACATAGCTGATGGAAGCACCTGAAGGCTAACGCGATGGATGAGCAAGTCATGGATGACTTGGAGGGATCCGAGAGGCGTGAGGGTAATGGAGGTGGCTAGAAGGCTTAGGTCTAGGCTAAGAGTGGTCTAGCAAGTATGGGGGCACCATACTTAGGTTAAAACCTCATATTTGAGGTGTTCCAGTCGACTGATGTCATGTGGCAGTCGATTGGTATGAGTCAACTAGGGTTGACTGCGGGATGTGTCCCAACAGTCGACTACCGAAGCTTGTCACTCTACTGATTGGACTAGCAGTCGACTGATCTTGTGATAAGTCGACTGATGCTCGAATTTTGGGACACAGAGTGGAGTCTCACTCGACTGCTGGGACGAGCACTCAAGTGATGGCTTGAGGATCGATGTCTAGGTTGGATTTTTCAGATTACACTTTTTGTCTCAGATCAATAATATCTTTTTCAACATAGGCAAAAGATATAAATGGAGCTCGTGGAAGAGAAAAAGCTAACCGGTTCTTGAGGGCATTTGGGGCAATTTGCTGCTGCAAATCAGGGTTTCCAAGTTCTTTTCAAGCAACCAATCGATCAAGCATTCAAAGAGCAATTGTAAAGTAGTTTTTTTTACTTGCATTGTATTTTATTGTTGTAATTGCTTGTATCTATTTCTTATTGTTGTAAGAATAGTTTGTACAAGATTTCTCCACCTCCAACTTGTGTCGAGAAGGAGTTATTTGTGATTAGTGAGTGTGTGTGCATCACTATAGCTCTTTAGAGCTCGTTCCGTGGAGTAGGAACCATTCAGTTCGGAACCACATTATATATTTGTGTTCATGTTTATTTTAATTCGTTATTTCTTTTATTATTATTATTTTAGTTAACAAGTTTCATCACGTATTCATTAGTTCATTTTGATGGATGTTTGAATATCCATTTAGATATTTATAACATTCTTATAATTTTAAATTTCTCTAAACCAAGCCTATCTTATAGGAGAGGATTACCTTTGTTGCGTGCCCTTGTTAATCCGCTTCTTCCTTTTGTTTGTTGGATCTTTAGCACGTTCAAGTGTCAGTGCCTCTATATGTATCCACAGGCAAGCTCTTGTCTCACAAAGAAAACTAGAGAGCTCTCCTTTACTTCTTGCTAGAGAAGTCCTAAAGGAGAGGAAGAGGAAAAGGAGAAAGGAAGAAGAAGACTCCTCTTCTTGCTAGCCTACACTCACAAACCCACACAACAAAGCTTCCACCAAGCTCTCTCTCACACAACCACAACAACACTTCCTTTGGCCCTCCATGGGGTCTTTTATAGGGTTGGAAAAACCCTTTCACCTCCACACATTCAATGCAATCCATTGCATTGGGACACAGTTTGGCGGCCATAAGGAGACAAAACCATTTTGTTTCCTTCCACCTTATCTAGCTTAGGTGGATGCTTATGTGGCATGATTATGTGGCATGCTTATGTGGCATTCATGCATGTTGAATTAATCTTATTAATTCAATTAAGCTTATGTTATAATGTTGAATTAATCTTATTAATTCAATCATATTGAATTAATCTTATTAATTCAATTAAGCTTATGTTATCATATTGAATTAATCTTATTAAATCAATAAGGTAACATATTGAATTAATCTCATTAAATCAATTAGCTAAAATTCTCATTAAGCTTAAAGTCCAAAAACCATTTTGTACTTAAGCTTATTCCCAAATTATTCTAGTCGAACTAGAATACTCTAATTCCTCTAATTATCATGCTCTTTGTGTGTGACCTATAGGCTCTCATAGCGTTGGCGGTGGACCTAAACTCTTTTAGATACACAAGCGATGGCGGCATCTAGCAATACATCATTGCTACCCAAGTTCTGAGATAAGTCAAGATCCGACTAACCTTTCGTGACTACTATAATATATGACCGTGTCCTTCTATCCTTGATATCAGTTGATCGATGAGGCATAGGCGTGTCATCCTCGATCAATCTATGTGTTTCTTGATCCACGAGTAAACTAACTCAAACAAATGAGCTCAATATCTCATATTGACTCATTCGAGCATGCCATGCGTTTTAGTAGTTCTACTCAATCAAAGGGCCCACCGATATCACTCTCGTCATATGAGAGGATAGATCCCATCTACATCACTCACATCCCTCCGCATAATTTGTTATATACCCGATGTCGCCTTTATGGTCCACCTATTACGGGTGGCGTTTGTGATACCAAAGTACATAACTCCTTATGTAGGGAACCGTAGTGACTTGAGTCCGAGGACTATTCATACCAATAGTCACATGAGAAAGTTTATGACACTCATATAACGATCCATGAAACTTTCTCATGGCGGGTCGATTCAGTATATATTCTCTAATATATACCCATGTGTCAACTTGATATCATATATCCATGACTTGTGAGATCAAGTCATCAATTGACCTACATGCTAGTCTTTATGTATTAATATTGCCCTTGCATATTAATACTTGACTAGGAACATTTAGAAAGTGTTCTCTCTGACCTCTCATAATCATTACTTGAATTGATGTCTTTGTAGATAAGAACCTACTTTTCTAGGGCATTACTATATTTAATTTAGGTAGCACAAGCAAGACTTAAATATAATAACCAATCCTTTGCCTTTATAGAATATGATACAAAATGTTCCCTATTCAACCATCACATGATTGGTTCTTAGGGCTATAACTAACAATCTCCCACTAGCACTAGTACCAATCACTATGATATCTAATACCTAGTGACCTAGTGTGACCATCATGCTTCCTCTGTGCCAAAGCCTTGGTCAATGGATCTGCGATGTTAGCTTATGTCGGTACTCTGCATATCCTCACATCTCCTCTATCGATGATCTCTCGAATGAGATGGAAGCGCCCTTGATATGTGTTTGGTCATTGATGTGATCGAGGTTCCTTAGCTGTCAATAGCCCCATTGTTGTCACAATAGAGTCTATTGGATCTGCACAATGCTAGGAACTACCCCAAGTTCAGCGATGAACTTGCGGAGCCAAAGCGACCTCCTTTCTTTGCATCGATGCTTTGCAATATACTCGGCCTGTTGTAGAATCGACAAGCTGTGTCTGCTTTGAACTCTTCGACTCACGGCTCCACCATTCGAGCAAAACACGTACCCGATTGCGATCTATAGTCATCCTTATGCATTTGGAAGCTTGCATCACTTTGTAACCCTTCTGATTAGCTCCTCATTGCCTCGAATATCGGAAATATTCTTTCGTTCTTCGTAAGTATTTAAGAATATTTTTGTGCTATCCGATGACTTTCACTGGATCATTTGGTATCTACTCGTCATGCTCAAAGCATCACGAGGCGTCGGAGCAAGTACAAAGCATGGCGTGCATGATAGACCCTATAGCGATGCATAAGGGATCTTATCCATGATCTCTCTCCTCCTTAGAAGAGGACATTGAGTCTTGAAAGACTCACACCATGTGATAAAGCGAAATCCTTTCTTGGAATTTTGCATAGCAAAGCGATCTAGCACTTTATCAATGTATGTACTCGACTTAGGCCAAGTAATCTTTTAGATCTATCTCTATAGATCTTGATGCCTAGAATATAGGCGGCTTCACCTAAGTCTTTCATCGAGAAACAATTCCCTAACCACATCTTCACTGGGTGAGGGAATATCATTTCCGATGAGAAGTATATCATCTACATACAAGACAAGAAATACAAGCTGTGCTCCACTATTTCTCTTGTAGACACAAGGTTCATCTTCATTCTTGATGAAACCAAACTCTTTGATTGCATCATCGAATCGAAGATTCCGGCCGAGAGGCTTGCTTTAGTCCATAAATGGACCTTTGCGGTTTGCATACCTTTCAGGATGCTTTGGATCTTCAAAACCCTCGGTGTGTCATGTACACATCCTCGAGTAGCTTTCCATTCGAGCGGTTTTGACATCCATCTGCGGATCTCATAATCGTGGTAGGTATGATAGCAAGTATGATCCGAATGGATTTAAGCATCATGGCTGGTGAAAAGGTTTCATCATAGTCAATACCATGAATTTGTTTGAATCCTTTAGCCACCAATCTACCTTTATAGGTATGCTTATTACCATCCATGTCAGTCTTTACTTTAAAGACCACTTACACCAATGGGTTTTACCCCTTGGTGGATCGACCAAGTCCATACTTGGTTAGTGTACATGGATTCCATTTGGATCTCATGGCCTCTAGCCATTTCTCGGAATCTGGGCTCATCATAGCTTCTTGATAGGATGTAGGCTCGTCAAGATCGACAAGCAATACCTCACCGTTGTCGATCAAGAGAAAGAATATCTCTCGGGTTGGCAGCGGATCTATCAGATCTGAAGAGGTTCTACTTGAGCAGTGTTTGCTCCACAACTCTTTGGGCAACAATTTCCTCATCCACAACACTTTGTGGTTCTGTTCATTTTCCATGAAGCCTTAGTGTTATCGTCATCTTGAACTTCTTCAAGATGAATTTTACTCACTAGTTTTCTAGAAATAAATTCTCTTTCTAGAAAGAGCATTTCTGCGGCAACAAACACCTTGCCAAGTGTGGGATTGTAAAAGTAATATCCCTTAGTTTCCTTGGGATATCCTGAAAATAACACTTATCGATTTGGGTCCTAGTTTATACGAGACTTGGCGTCTACATAAGCTTCACAACCCCAAATCTTTATAAAGACATTTTGGGACTCTTCGATCCATATCGTATATATGGTGTCTTTTCTCTGGCTTTTGATGGGGCAGCGATTAAGTGTGAAGCGGTGTCTCTAGAGCTAAAGTCCCCAAAGGAAGTAGGTAGATCGATCGGCTCATCATTGATCGTACCATATCTAATAAAATCACGATTTCTCCTCTCGGATACACCATTCCATTGTGGTGTTCGGAGTGAGTTGGGATATTATCCACACTCGGCCCGGTGATCACGAAACTCTTGACTAAGGTATTCACCACCTCGATCGATCGAAGTAGCTTAATCGCTTACCAAGTTGGTTTTGTACTTCATTCTTGAATGCTTTGAACTTTTCAAAGGATTACGACTTATGTCTCATCAAATATAAGTAGCGAATCTACTCATATCATCGGTGAAAGTAATAAAGTACTTATAGCCTCCTCTGGCCGACATTGAAAGGGCCACATACATCGGTATGTATGAGTCCTAACAAGTCCGTCTCTCTCTCCATGTCCACTAAATGGAGTTTTAGTCATCTTTCCTAAAAGGCAAGATTCGCATACCTCATATGATTCAAAATCAAATGAGTCCAATAATCCATCTTTATGGAGTTGGGATATGCGTTTTTCATTTATGTGACCTAGGCGACAGTGCCAGAGATATGTTTAGTTCAAATCATTCGATTTGAACCGTTTAATATTCGTTATAAATTGGGTTTTCTAAATCTAGAACATAGAGACCATTCATAAGTGGTGCATTACAATAGAACATTTCATTAAATAAATGGAACAACATTTGTCCTTTATTATAAAGAAAAGTTTTCTTGTCTAAACAAGATCTGAAATTATGTTCTTTGTTAATGCAGTACATATAAGCACTCCTCTAGTTCTAAGATAAGCCCGGTGGGCAAAGACAAAGAATATGTTCCTCTGACTCTGACAACTTTTGCGCCATTGCCTACTCGTAGGTCCACTTAGCCTTTGCCATTATTCTACTATTTCTCGATCCACGCACATTAGTACAAATGTGAGATGCACATCCGGTATCTAATACCCATGTAGAAGAAATAGATAGATTAACTTCTATAAGCGTGTATACAGGCGGAAGTCCCACTTCTTTTATTCTTTACTTCCTCAAGGTAGACTTTGCGGTTCCGCTTCCGGATGTCGATCTCACGCAATGGAAGCAGTCCCTTCCTTAGGTACTTTACCTTTACCCTTTGAAGTGGATGAATTGGCCTTGCCTTTGGCTTGGGTCTTACCCTTGCCTTTGCGCTTACCTTTGCCCTTCTTGACCATTAGTACGTTACTAACTTTCTTCTTGAGATTGGTTCGTGATTCTTAACATCTTTGAGAATCTCGAGCAAAGGTTTATCAATTTCATTCATGTTATAATTCATGACGAATTGATTATATGCTTAAACGGCGATTGCGAGGATAACATCGATTTGCCAATTCTTGGCTCGTGGAAAACCTAGTCTTTGAGGTTCTCAGCGTACCCAATCATTTTGAGTCGTGAGTTCCTCAGTGTTCCTTCTTGCATCTTGCATGCAAAAGAGCCTTAGACACTTCAAAGCGCTCGTGCCTAGCTTGTCCTTGATATAGTTGTTTCAAATGCTCAACCATATCATAGGCATCCATGTTCTCATGTTATACGAAGCTCGAGTTCATGGTGGCAAGCATAAGACATGACACATCTAATCGTCATCTTGATGCTTCTTATAAGCATCCTTTTTACAGTGGCGCGGGTGTTTGAGGTAGTGCTCTAGGACATACAGTTTGCGTTCTTGCTTGAGGATAATCCTCAAGTTCCTATACCGATCAAGAAAGTTAGCTCCATTGAGCTTGTCCTTCTCAACGGATCGCAAGTTGAGGGTGTGTCGTGTTAGATGACATGGTGATCTACAACATTAAAATGCAAAGTTAAGTATCATACCTAAATCATTTAATTAGGCCTTTAATTAAATGAGGCTCCACTAAATTCTCATAGCTACTATTTGGCTATAAATTTATATGGGATAAAGATCCACATTATAATTCGTCTTGAGTTGCTTTGGCTAATCGCCCAAGGCGTAGTATAATTAGGTAGGCAATCTTTTGCCAATTACATCTGATGTAACTCTTTAATAGCTTTGGTTAAGTTTTAGATTAGTTTAGTGTTTATTCCTAAACCGACTTCGGTAGTGGCGAGCCACGAGGGCCTTCTTGGATATCAGACAGCGACCACTTCTAAGACAAAGGCGATGTTAAATCACACAAAACTAATTTTAAAACTTATGTTCAAAGCTAATATATGCCTCTACTTTCTTAACTAATTAAGAAAACTTAATTAAGTCTTAACCAAGTTTGATAGCGGGACATCACGATTGTCCACTCGCACTCTTCAAGATAAAATGCATTGCTTTGCTTTGTAAACCCAATAACAAATGATCGAGAAGTAGTGAGTACCAACTTTAGTAGGCATATCGTTTTGACTTATTAAGAAATAAACATGTATCATATACATATTAGCATACATCACATATAAGCTAAACTAATCATGCATCACATACAAGCTAAACTAACATGCATCACATACATATTAAACTAAGCGTGTCATGGTTATGGCCCTTATTCTACAATCTTCTCAAGCCAATGAAAAGATTGATTGGTCAACCTAGGGATAGCATCTTCTCCTAAGTGCTTCCTTTTGGTTGTCTTGTGTGTTGACTTCCTCCTTGTAACCTCATCTTCCAATGGACCCTCCATCTTTGTTTTGTACATTACAAAAGGAGAAATACTCGAGTTACATTCGAGTCTAAAACTAATTTTACAACAAGAATTTTAGGAGAAAGGCACGACACCGATATTAAAATTACAACACACACACATTCACAAACTTTTTGGGACTAGGCCATAACCATGCACCATGTCATTTTAACTTTTAAAAGACATCGGATATTTTATTACGTTTGAAAATTGCTAATGCAATTATCAACTCATAATAAAATTTATCCTACTTCTATATCATATATAAAATAGAGAAAAACTATTTTTATACGATCTTTATAAGTGGCTCTGATACCCTTTGTGAAATTCTTTATGCCAAATGGCATATGCATAGGAAAAATTAGGATCCTTCCAAGTGATCCATGCGAAAAGAAAACTCGTATTATAAAATAAATTTCTCTAAACCAAGCCTATCTTATAGGAGAGGATTACCTTTGTTGCGTGCCCTTGTTAATCCGCTTCTTCCTTTTGTTTGTTGGATCTTTAGCGTTCAAATGTCCGTGCCTCTATATGTATCCACACGAGCAAGCTCTTGTCTCACAAAGAAAACTAGAAGAGCTCTCCTTTACTTCTTGCTAGAGAAGTCCCTAAAGGAGAGGAAGAGGGAAAAGAGAAAGGAAGAAGAAGACTCCTCTTCTTGCTAGCCTACACTCACAAAACCACACAACCAAAGCTTCCACCAAGCTCTCTCACAAGCCTCACAACAACAACCACCTTTGGCCGGCCACTCCATGGAGTCTTTTATAGGGTTGGAAAAACCCTTTCACCTCCACACATTCAATGCAATCCATTGCATTGAGACATATCCTTGTTTGGCGCCACTTAAGGAGACAAAACCATTTTGTTTCCTTCCACCTTATCTAGCTTAGGTGGATGCTTAGGTGGCATGCTTATGTGGCATGCTATGTGGCATTCTTATGTGGCATTCATGCATGTTGAATTAATCTTATTAATTCAATTAAGCTTATGTTATCATATTGAATTAATCTTATTAATTCAATCATATTGAATTAATCTTATTAATTCAATTAAGCTTATGTTATCATATTGAATTAATCTTATTAAATCAATAAGGTAACATATTGAATTAATCTCATTAAATCAATTAGCTAAAATTCTCATTAAGCTTAAAGTCCAAAAACCATTTTGTACTTAAGCTTATTCCCAAATTATTCTAGTCAAACTAGAATACTCTAATTCCTCTATTTATCATGCTCTTTGTGTGTGACCCTATAGGCTCTCATAACGTTGGCAGTGGATCTAAACTCTTTTAGATACACAAGCAATGAGCGGCATCTAGCAATACATCATTGCTACCCAAGTTACGAGATAAGTCAAGATCAGGCTAACCTTTCGTGACTACTATAATATATGACCGTGTCCTTCTATCCTTGATATCAGTTGATCAATGAGGCATAGGCCGTGTCATCTCTCGATCAATCTATGTGTTTCTTGATCCACAGGTAACTCAAACAAATGAGCTCAATATCTCATATTGACTCATTCGAGCATGGCCATGCGTTTTAGTAGTTCTACTCAATCAAGGGGCCCGATATCACTCTCGTCATATGAGAGGATAGATCCCATCTACATCACTCACATCCCTCATAATTTGTTATATACCCGATGTCGCCTTTATGGTCCACCTGTTACGGGTGGCGTTTGGCAAAGTACATAACTCCTTATGTAGGGAACCGTAGTGACTTGAGTCGAGGACTATTCATACCAATAGTCACATGAGAAAGTTTATGACACTCATATAACGATCCATGAAACTTTCTCATGGCGAATTGATTCAGTATATATTCTCTAATATATACCCATGTGTCAACTTGATATCATATATCCATGACTTGTGAGATCAAGTCATCAATTGACCTACATGCTAGTCTTTATGTATTAATATTGCCCTTGCATATTAATACTTGACTAGGAACATTTAGAAAGTGTTCTCTACAGCCTCTCATAATCAATTCTGCCAATTGATGTGCTGTAGATAAGAACCTACTTTTCTAGGGCATTACTATATTTAATTTAGCTGGCACAAGCAAGACTTAAATATAATAACCAATCCTTTGCCTTTATAGAATATGATACAAAATGTTCCCTATTCAACCATCACATGATTGGTTCTTAGGGCTATAACTAACACCTTGATCTTCCAAAGCAAGAGGAAGAATAGAAACAAAGCTCTTCTCCTTCCTATGGCCAACCAACAAGCAGCAAGGAGAATGCTTGCCGCCGACCAACAAGGAGAGGGAGATAATGGTGGAAACCGACCAAGACACCAAGGGAAAGCCCTATATCTTGTTTCCACCACCTAAGGAGAAGGAGAAGGGGTCTTTGGATGCCGGCAAAGGGCTGGGATAGGACTGTGGGCGCCGGCCACCAAAGGAGAGGAAGAAGAAAGCAAACTACTTCCTTATTTTGTGCCACCCAAGCCTCCTAAACCCTAAGCCTCCAAACCCTAATCCTAGCTCTCCTTATGGCCGGCCATGGAAGTGGGGAAGAAGATTAGGATGAGCACAAGACAAGGTAAAGGGAAGATGGATGGAACCGGCCACACCTTAGGAGGAAGAAGAAAAACTCCTCCTTGAGTTGCCGCCCACCCCTAGCTCCCAAAACCCTAGCCACCCAAACTTAATCCTAAACCAACTAGGATTCCTTGCCTACAAAGTAAGCAAACCCTAATCCCCTTAAGCCATGCTCTTCTTGCCGCCCACTTCATGATCTTTATTTATAGAGTTGGGCTCAAGCCATGATTTAATCTCCTCCATTGGTTCTAGGGATTTAATCTCAACCGTCGAATCTAGAGATTTAATCTTAACCGTCGGATCTAAAGATTTAATCTCTACCTTTGGATCTAGAGTTTTATTTTCATCCATTGGATCTAAGCTTCATGAGGTGTTAATAGGCAACATTAGGGACCAAGAGGAGGAGTTGGATCTTGGCCACCCATGGATCAAGCCCACATAAAGTCCGATCCACTAATGATGATCCAATCCACTAAAAGATCATCATTGATCTACCTCACTAACCCCCATATGATAATATGGGCTCCATATATTATTTGTACATTTTCTCCCCGTGTTTAAGATCTCGAATGTCCGTCGATTAATTAATTTATTGACCATTAATTAATCTACATCTAACTCCTTGAGTAGTACCACTCAATCTTTTCATCATGCCGGACCAAGTCCACCTGCAGGGTTTACATGATGAACCTTATGAGCTCCTCAAGGGGACATCATCATCCTAATATATAGGACATGGTTTTCTAGTATAATCAACGACACACCATATAAATAATATCATTTCCCAACTTACCGAGCCTATCGATTTAATCTATAAATCTCGCCCATTGGTAAATCAATGAAATGAATACTAAGTATATGTGCCCGTTATTATATCGGGATTAAAAGCATGTACAATATAATATCTGGGGTCCGATTCGATTATGTAGTCAGCAATAAATCAAATCACCTCTAAGTCGGTCCTTCTCAATACACACAAAGTGCACTAGTGTGATTCTATGGTCAAGAAAAACCAATACCAAATCACACTACAACCATACCAATGGTTTGTCCAAAGCCATCTAGGTTGTGAGCCTTTACTTATACTTTACAAGGAGCCAATAACATGATCTCCCGTGTGACACCACAGACCATGTTATCTACAATGTAATGTATTAGACAATATTGCATAACCATAAAAATATGCAAACAATGATCATGTGATTTTTATTTCAAAATTAAAGATGTTCATACAAAGGATAGATTTTTTTAGTATACATCCCTAAAATCTCCCACTTATACTAAAAGACTATGCTATCCTCATACTGTCATACATCTGATTCCCCTTCCCTCCATATGCCTATCAAAGCTCTCGCTAGAAGGGCCTTAGTGAAAGGGTCTACCAGGTCATCCTCTGATGCAATCTAGGCGACAACAACTTCTACCTCCTTTACGATTTCTCGTATCAGGTGGTACTTGCGCTTTATGTGTTTACTTGCCTTATGAGTTCGTGTTTCCTTCGAGTTTGTAACTGCACCATTATTATCACAAAAAATTATGATAGTACTGGGCAAACAAGGAATCACATCCAAGTCTATCAGGAAGTTCCTGAGTCACACAGCTTCTTTGGCCGCCTCAGAGGCCGCCACATACTCAGCTTCCATGGTAGAGTCCGCCACGCATTTCTGCTTGACACTCCTCCATACAATGGCTCCACCTCCCAAAGTAAACACAAAACCTGAGGTAGACTTATTGTTATCCCTATCTGATTGGAAGTCGAAATCCGTGTAATCCATAGGGAGTAATTGGTCTGCCTAGTAAACTAGCATATAATCCCTAGTCCTTCATAGGTACTTCAATATATGCTTTACCGCAGTCTAATGTCCCTGTCCTGGATTACTCTGATATCTACTGACCATGCCCACAGAAAAGCAGATATCGGGACTCGTACATAGCATCGCATACATGAGGCTTCCTACTGCCGAAGCATAAGGAACTGCCTTCATCTCCTCTATCTCCTAAGATAATCTAGGACACATCTCTTTAGATAAAGGAACTCCATGCCTGAAAGGTAGAAAACCCTTTTTGGAGTTCTGCATGCTAAAACGATCCAAAATCGTGTCTATGTATGAAGCTTGGGATAAGAACAATATCCTTTTCCTGTGGTCCATTATAACCTTGATCCCAAGGATGTGTCCCACTTCTCCCAAGTCCTTCATATCAAACTGTTTGGACAACCATACCCTTACGCCCGATAACACATTGATATTGTTTCCAATCACCAAAATGTTATCTACGTATAGTATAAAAAATACCACTATGTTTCCGTCACATCTCTTGTATACACAAGACTCATCCGGACTTTGAATAAATCCATAAGACTGGATTAAAGCGGATGTTCCAAGACCTCGAAGCTTGCCTCAATCCATAAATGGACCGATTAAGCTTATATACAAGATGCTTTTTGCCCTTTGCAATGAATCGCTCTGGTTGCTTCATATAGATGTTTTCCTCAAGACTTCCATTTAAGGAAAGTTGTCTTAACATCCATCTGCTACACCTCATAATCCATATGAGCTGCTATGCATAAGAGAATCCGGATAGACTTAAGCATGGCTACCGACGAAAAGGCCTCCTCATAATCGATACCCTCTTTTTGAGTATACCCCTTCGCAACAAGCCTCGCTTTGAAGGTCTCAACCTTCCCATCTATTCCTCTGTTTCTCTTGTAGATCCACTTGCATCTAATGGTTTTTACACAATCGAGTGGTTCTACTAGCTCCCAGACCTGATTTGAATCCATAGATTCAATCTCAGCATTCAATGCACTTTGCCAAGATACTGCATCTTTATCTTGGATTGCCTCATCATATGTCCAGGGATCAAGTTCATGTTGGCCAGGGACCAAATCAAAAGATTCTCCCAAGAACATGAATCTATCAGGCTATCTCACAACCCTCCCACTACGACGAGGTATCCCTGTGTATCCTCTGTGACACGCGGTGCAGTGACATGTGGTATATCCTCTTGTACCGGTGGTACTAAAGAAGTGACTTCCCCTTTTAAATCCTTCAGAACAATTTTACTCTTGGACTTGTGGCTCATCACATAGTCTTCCTCTAGAAATCTGGTATTCGTGCTAACGATCACCTTCTGATCTCTAGGACTATAAAACAATCCACCCTTCATTCCTCTAGGATAGCCAATGAACATGCATACTTCTGTACGAGGTTCCAACTTACCAGTATCTGCCTTCAGCACATATGCTGGACTCCCCCATATTCGAATATGTCTTAGACTAGGCTTTCGCCCAGTCCACAATTATGTGGGAGTAGAAGGCACTGATTTAGATGGAACCAAGTTCAGAATGTACACCGTCGTATCTAGAGCATATCCCCAGAACGAATCTGGCAACTCAGAATAACTCATCATTAATCTAACCATCTCCATAAGAGTCCTATTCCTTCGCTCTGCTACACCATTCTGCTGGGGTGTGTCAGGTGCAGACAATTGGGATTGATTCCCAGCCTCTGATAAGTAGTTCCTAAACTCTCCCAAGAGGTATTCACCACCACGAGCAGATCGTAGTCTCATCCATATCTTGAATAATCGTCTATGAAAGAGACGAAATATTCAAGGCCACCTCTTGCCTGGATAGTCATAGGACCACACAAATCAGAATGAACAATTTCTAACACATTTTTGGCTCTATACCCCTTGGCCTTAAAAGGCCTCTTGGTCATTTTACCTTCCAAGCAGGATTCGCAGGTTGAAAGATCCTCCACCACTAATGAACCCAAAGGTCCATCAGTTATCAACCTTTGAATTCTTCTTAGGTTAATGTGACCAAGCCTAAGATGCCAAAGATATGTTTGGTTCATTTTCGAAGGTTCTTTTCTCTTATTGGAATTAGAAGATGAGTTATTAACTTCTATTTGCATCGTGGGAGCATTTGGTTTGAGTGTATACAATTTTCCTATCAATGTACCTGAACAGATATTCTCCCTATTCCTTTTTATAACAGCTCTGTCATTAAAAGAAATAGAATATCCATCCATAAACAATTTAGAAACTAAAACTAAGTTCTTTCTAAATAAAGGTACATAAAGGAAATTTTCTAGAACCTAAGTTTTATTTTTCTCAAGAGATAAATAAAAGTTCTCCCACTGCAATAGCTGCCACCTTCATGGCATTGCCCAAGTAAATGGTAATTTCCCCTTTAGCTAGTCGTCGGGTTTCCTGGAACCCCTGCAAAGTATTGTAGACATGATTAGTGGCTCTCGTATCTACACACCAGGTGTCGATAGATAACACCGCTAATCATGTTTCAACGACTAGTCCAAAAGATATATCTTTGTTCTGCTTTGGATTGGGACAGTCCTTCTTCCAATGTCCATCCTGCTTGTAAGTGAAGTACTTGCCTTTCAGCTTCTTCACTCCTAGAGATCCTCCCACCATTTTTGCTTCACCTTGTTTCTTCTTCTTCTTGCCTTTCGGCTTAGAAGTAGAAACCTTTTTGAGCAACCTTGGCTTGAGGACATTCTTCTAAGAGTGCATACTTGTACTCCTTAGCAGATAAGACAATATCTAGATTCTTTTCCAATCATCATAATTATGTACAGTAAGTTTATTTTCCTTTAGTATCATAGTAAGTGGACTGAAAGTCAATTTTGAAAATCCTAAGAATCACATAGATCATTACTTTAGATTTCAAAAAAATTTTGATTCCTCAAACAATAAAATTTTAAAATCAACCAACACCTCAAAACACCGAGAATATCATATGCCACGATAGTGTGGACGTATACGAATTCTACATTTGTAAGAGGAGGTTTTACCCATTAATTTTACTATCTTGTCAACCTAACTTTTTGACAAGTAAAATTAATAGTTGGTTTCTCTTCGGCCCTACAAATAAAAGCAGTTACTCCGATGGGGTGGATACTTATATTTGTATCTAAGTGTTCACCATTACTTGGTACCAAGGTAATTATCTCGGATTATGTGTCTTACGATGGGGAAGTGCACACGCTCCTTAATAACTCCCTATAACCATATTTGACCTTGTGATCCGCAAACAAACTCATCCGATGGGGAGGAAGGCACTCAGAGCCGACGCGTAATTTTGCTTGCATCACATGTCAAATCGTAATGGAGGCTGCGGGAATTTATAAAAATTCTCTCTCCCACTTAGTAATTTGGAATTGAGGAATTTTCCTAGCCTACGACATGCATATCAAACAAAAATCAATAAATATGAAAAATAAATTATTTTCCAACTATTATGGCTTTTGTCTTCAATATGACTCCTGTCACATTGCCATCTTGTCCGCTCCTCCTACGCCATGTACGAGCCATCCGGAGATCCGAGCCGAGACTAAAACTTATTTTAATTTACATCCATCGATCCTATACTCCACGAGGGAGTGTACATGAAATCTAGATTGAAAGTAAAATAAAATAGAAAGAGTGGCTAAACAATGTCGTATCTAATTTACAAAAATTAAATACTAGCCTCGTCAACCCCAAGGATTCAACAAAATAAATATTTACACACATACAATCACATACACACATATCGCCATAATAGTCAGATCTTATGCCAGCAACCAAAGAGTTAAACTACGCATATCCTACTATTATCCGGCACATATAATATATGAAAAAGTACATAAAAATTAATCGAATCCTAAACACACAAAACCAGAAACCTTGGCTCTGATACCAATTGAAGGGTTTTGCCCCGGAAGCTCTGATACCAATTGTAGGGTTTTGCTTATCGAGTCCGTGAGAGGAAACTTCGCTTCCTACTTCACCTTAGTCATTTGTTCATGGCGATCCCATCTATGTCCCCAGATTAAAAATTTAATCCTAGACAAAAGGGATTGCCCAAACAACCAAGTCATCGTCGTGCTATTCGTTTAGAGAGGTCACTTGAACAAACTCATTGTTCAAGCGACCATCCTCTATTCTACGAGTAGCCACAGAATAGACGATGTCCATATCACTGATTTTTGTGTTTATGCTTGGGATCCAAGTATTATTTAGCCATTTACAGATTTATAACATGCTTATAATTGAAAAACAAATACAAACATGTAACATATAAAAATTAGAGAATCGATATACCTCTCGATCTTCTAATGTATGTCCTTCCTCCTTTCGGACGTCGTGTGGGCGACGCTCTACCAAAAGTCGAAGCTCCTAGATCGCAAATCTTCCTTCCTTGCTCTTCCAAATCAAGAGGAAGAATAGAAACAAAGCTCTCCAAAGAAGATTAGGATGAGCACAAGCCAAGGTAGAGGGAAGATGGAAGGAACCGGTCACACCATAGGAGGAAGAAGAAAAACTTTTCCTTGAGTTGCCGCCCACCCCTAGCTCCCAAAACCCTAGCCACCCAAACCTAATCCTAAACCATCTAGGATTCCTTGCCTCCAAAGGAAGCAAACCCTAATCCCCTTAAGCCATGCTCTTCTTGCCGCCCACTTCATGATCTCTATTTATAGAGTTGGGCTCAAGCCATGATTTAATCTCCTCCATTGGTTCTAGGGATTTAATCTCAGCCGTCGGATCTAGAGATTTAATCTCAACCGTCGGATCTAGAGATTTAATCTCTACCTTTGGATCTAGAGTTTTGTTTTCATCCATTATATCTAAGCTTCATGAGGTGTTAATAGGCTACATTAGGGACCATGAGGAGGAGTTGGATCTTGGCCACCCATGGATCAAGCCCACATAACGTCCGATCCACTAATGATGATCCAATCCACTAAAGGATCATCATTGATCTACCTCACCAACCCCCATATGATAATATGGGCTCCATATATGTTTTGTACATTTTCTCCCCGTGTTTAAGATCTCGAATGTCCGTCGATTAATTAATTTACTGACCATTAATTAATCAAAATCTATCTCCTTGAGTAGTACCACTTAACCTTTTCATCATGCCGAACCAAGTCCACCTGCAGGGTTTACATGATAAACCTTTTGAGCTCCTCAAGGGGACATCATCATCCTAATATATAGGACACGGTTTCCTCCTATAATCAACGTCACACCATATAAATAATATCATTTCCCAACTTACCGAGCCTATCGATTTAATCTATAAATCTCGCCCATTGGTAAATCAAAGAAATGAATACTAAGTATATGTGCCGATTATTATATCGGGATTAAGAGCATGTACAATATAATATCTAAGGTCCGAATCGATTATGTAGTCAGCAATAAATCGAATCACCTCTAAGTCGGTCATGCTCAATACACACAAAGTGCACTAGTGTGATTCTATGGTCAAGACAAACCAATACCAAATCACACTACAACCATACCAATGGTTTGTCCAAAGCCATCTAGGTTGTGAGCCTTTACTTATACTTTACAAGGAGCCAATAACATGATCTCCCGTGTGACACCACACACCATGTTATCTACAATGTAATGTATTAGACAATATTGCATAACCATAAAAATATGCAAACAATGATCATGTGATTCTTATTTAAAAAATAATGATGTTTATACTGTTAGTAATATATGAGAGATGTCCTAAGGCAATCGCCTTATGTATGAACCATTTATATGATAAATGAAGATTCACTATTTGAGTATACATGGTTTCATGTATTTGATTGGATCTTAAACTCATTTATATGACGATTCACAAAGATGAGAGAATTTGTGATTGGATCACAACTAGTGAGTATCTCTACATGTGTAATTGTGATGTATCGGAATTATCCCTAGTCGATGAATTGATGGATTTGGACACCATCAATTCTGTCGAGACTAGCATGAGGTATACTCCTTGGTGTATCCAAGCAGCTGATTCTCACTGCCTGGAGACATTGTGATGTCCGGAGTTAATCGTGGATGCTAGTTATGGTAACTAGTTCATTGGAGTGACCAGCCGTAAGACTTCATATGGTTCTCTGCATATATAGATATGTCAATGAAGTTCTTACTGTGGCTTAAGTGCGATGTTCCTTTGACTTTCGGTATTCAAGTCATCTTGATGATAGAGACTTATGCTTTGACATCTTAAACAAGCATCTCTAAGGAGATGTGGACCCGGGATGATTGGGTATAAGTCGAAGTGATCGAAGGTGTTTGAATAGCCTATAAAGGATTCACCACTCCTTGCAAGGAGATGTATACCCATGGCCTCTCGTCGGATTGTTACTAAAGACTTTGGCCAAAGCATTACATGTTTCGAGTAAGGTACTCTTCGATACATGTGCAGTAACTAGAATCCGTAGGACGAGGAAATGATACTTAGGCTAGGTGTAACGTAGTCAGCCTAGTGGGGACTGACATTATAGACCATGTCCTGAACCAAGTGGGTATAAGATGAGTGAAGGGAATGGGGCACGATTCATTCGAGCCAAGGGTTTGAAAATAGTTCTGGATCAACCATTGATCTTTTCGGTTAATTGGGGATCATGATGTACTACTAGGTGCCACTCATGATCATTCTATAATTAATGGTTAATTATAGACGGCCAACATAAATCGAGAACCTATTTGGTCACACGCACAACGAGCGTAATCCGAAGGATTTAAAACTAGCTTGAGAATGAGATTCTCAGACCAAGAGAAACTATGTTTGGTTGGACCAAACAAGAAGCGAGCATGAAATCGTTTCAGTCGCAATGGAAGCGTGGATGGGTCGTGTCTTATGAAGACATGATGGACAAACCAAAATGGTTTGGTTCTAATCCAACGGAGAAGAATAAACCAAAGGGGTTTGGTTTGTTTTAAACGAATGAACCAAAGTTGGTTCGGTTCGTTTTAACTTAAAATAAACCATCATGGTTTTGTTTATTTTAACTTAAATTAATGGAGCAAGTTAACGGGCCTTTGGTTATGATCCAATAACCATTAAGAGAATTTGTTCTCTATAAAATAGGGCTTAAGGGTTTTTGTTAAAATAATAATAAAAAGCCCTAACCTAATTGTGGCCGTCCAACCTCTCCCTCCTCTCCCTCCTCTCCATCTAGTCGGCGCCAACTCCTTGCCGCCGCCCAACTCCTCCAACCGGCGACCAGCTGCTGCCGTCTTCTCCACTTGCCGACATCGAGCTGCTGCCAGAGGAGCTCCGGTGATCATCCTTGGCTCCGGCGACAAGGTGAGCACATTGCTTTCCTTATTTGGTCGGCGCAAGGTCTCCACCAAAGCTGTCCAGTTTTCTGGACAGCTTATTTCCTTCTTGTCGGAGCGTCGTTTGGACGACGTTTGGAGCTCCGACAGTGCCTCCCTTGCCAGGGATTCGATCTCTGGCAATCCTCATAGGTGGAGGACGAAGGATTCATCAAACGGTTGACGAATTCCTCTCCGGAGAAGCGAGTTTTTTAGGACTCATTTTGGATCCGAATTTTGATTCGGATCGTGATCTTCTCTCGATCACGTCGTCTTCAACACGAGGCTAGTAACCCGTACGAAGACGAGGCTCATGACTTAGTGAAGTCATCCCGAAGATACTCGGCATGGATACGGATAGAGACGATTCTAGCGACAATCGTTCCGGTTGATGTCTTTCCCGCTACACGTGATACGTCAGGTATACGTTGTGTAAATTTCCTTTTATTGTAAAATTTGAATTTACGGTTATGTCTACACATGTTGTACTATGCATGCGTGTGATGTGTGTATTGTAATAAATTATATTTATTATTTTATTCCTTCCGCTGTGCACATGTTTGCGAAACATGTTCGAACACACACTCGCCGCGGTGCCGGAAACCCAACAGTGGTATTAGAGCCCAGGTTGTGTTTCGACATAATCGTAAAATTATTTTGCGATAGTCATAATGATATTTCTGGAAATTTTCTACTTTTGGAAAGTTAGAAGTATTTATGGAAATTTTTCAATTTTGGAAAGTCTAGAAGTATTTATGGAAATCTTCCACTTTTGGAAAGTTGGAAGTATTTATGGAAATTGATATTTTCCATAAATAAAATATTTGATTAGATTTTGGAAATTTGTTTCCTAATTTAATCATGATTTGATTTGGGAAATCAAATCTTAAAAATATTTTATTTCCATAAGTAGTTTTGATGATTTAGGAAATTGGTTTCCTAAATTGACTTTCCTTAATCAACTATTTCCACAAATAAAATATGTGATTAGATTTGGAAATTTGTTTCCTAATTTAATCATGATTTGATTTGGAGAATCAAATCTTAAACATATTTTATTTCCATAAATAGTTATGACATATAAGGAAATTATATACATGACATAATTGTATGCCATGTAATTGCATTAGATGCATATCATTATGTCATGCGTGTCGTGACATGTAGATGTATGTCATGTATGCCATGTCATGTAGATAATAGTTATTTGCATGCAAAGAGGATGAGACATAAAAACCCTAACTCAATATTAAAGCCTACACCTTCCATTAATATGGTTAGAACCAGAGTTCCGTTTCTTGTTTGGGTTGTTGGACTCTCTCCAAGCCCGGCTCGAACCCGCACATGTTCAAACCATGGAATAGTTTAATACTAATATGGTAAGAGTCAGAGGTCAATCGTTAGCTTTGGTTGTTGGACTCTCTCCAAGCTGGGCTAATTGGTTGAATGCGCTCTAACCATATTAAAACTATTTCTCGATTAATGGGTTGGCTTTAACCTGGAGCATCGGCTTGTTGGACTCTCTCCAAGGTCGATGTAAAGGGAGGTGAAGTTGGGTGCTATGCATATGATGCATACTTGTTAATGTGTTAACAACCCGATGTATGTGTGAACATTCAATTAGTTGATAGCACATTGTGATAGTTGCATATACGTGATATGCAATCGGTATAGTTGATACCTACCATCGTAGTTATGAATGACTTGTTGGACTCTCTCCAAGGTTATTCATATCTATGATGGATATCAGCCCATTCGGAGATGGACCTACAATCTCCCGAAGTGATTTTGGGGTTTTTGAAATTCGAAAAATGAATGGGATTTATAAATGTATATTGATGCATTTTAAAATCATTTTCTCATATATGCTCGTTTTGTATTTCTAAGATTGATCATGATATCTTTGAATTTGTGTTCCATTTTGGATTTGAATAAATTGACTGGGTTGAACTTCTTGGACTAGCTTAGAAACTTGAGAATTGTTCTCATGGTTGAAAAGCTTGTAAATGTCCTCGAAGCGCCTCTTCCCGCCCGTCCTAGTGACAATGCAACTCCAGACCAATTGTTGGCCTATCAAAAACATGTGAATGATTCTGTAATGGCGAGTTGCATCATGCTAGCCACGATGGTACCCGAGCTACGAAAGCATCATGAGCATATGGATGCTCATACCATAGTCTTTCACCTTTATGAGTTGGTTGATGAGCAAGTGAGATTCGAAAGGTTCGAAGTCTCCAAGCTCCTCTTCACCTCTGAGATGCAAGAAGGTTCATTTGTGGTACTGCTCAACATGCTGAAGACTATGGAGTCTTCTGTGAAGCATGAGCAGGGAACTGTGCTGTAAGTTGATTCCTCGAAGAAAGGTTCTAAGAGGAAGTCAAAGGAATAGCAGAAAGGGGAAGAAAAAGGCTAAAAAGGCCGAACTAGCTCAAAAGGACACTTGCCATCATTATGGCAAGGAGGGCCATTGGCGAAGAAATTGCAAGATTTATCTTGAGTTCGTGAAGAAGAATAAGGCATCGGATGCCCCATCTTCTTCAGATATCTTCGTTATTGATTGTCATTCTATTTCCTCAGACACCTGGGTATTGGATACTGGGTGTGGCTCACATATATGTAATGACATATATAGGCTAAGGAATAGAAGAAGACTCGTCAAGGGAGAGTCAAATTTACGTGTTGGGAATGGAGCAAAGGTTGCTGCACTCGCCATGGGAATGTATTTATTGAAACTCCCTACAGGACTTGTCTTAGAACTGGACAATTGCTTTTATGTTCCTTCGTTGATAAAGAACATCATTTCTATTTCTTGTTTGAATAGAAATGGGTACCATTTAACTTTTAGTAACAATTGTTGTTACATAACTTTGAATGGCGTTCTTTATGGAATTGGAACTTTGAGCAATGGTATTTATACGTTGGACATATCTAGTGATATTTTTAATATCGAAGTGAGCAACAGGCGTGCTCAAAAGGATAATCAATTAGACTCCTACATGTGGCATTGTCGTCTTAGCCATGTAAGCAAGAAACGCATGTCCGAATTACACCGATGTGGAACTCTGGAATCATTTGAATTGGATTCATACGATACATGCGAATCATGCTTAAAAGGCAAGATGACTAAGTTACCTTTTTCAGGAAAAGGTGAACGAGTGGGAGAGTTACTAGGTCTAATACATACTGATGTATGTGGACCTATGTCAACTCAAGCTTTAGGAGGCTATAGCTACTTCATTACCTTCACCGATGATCACTCACGGTTTGGGTATGTGTTCTTGATGAAACACAAGTCCAAGCCTTTGAAAGGTTCAAAGAATTCAGAAATGAAGTAGAGAAACAACATGACAAGAGTATTAAAATACTGATCGGATCGAGGTGGTGAATACTTAAGTCAAGAGTTTCTTGATTATCTAAGAGACAATGGTATATTGTCTCAATGGACTCGCCATATACACCACAAAGATAATGGTGTATCCGAGAGGCGAATCGACTTGTTGGACATGGTCAGTCAATGATGAATCATGCGAATCTTCCCAAGTCCTTTTGGGGCTATGCACTTGCATACGCTTGTTTACTTGTTAAATGTAATGCCTACCAAGGTAGTCTCTACTACTCCATATGAGATATGGAATAGTAAGAAACCTCATGTATCTTACTTGAAGATATGGGGTTGTCCTGCTTATGTGAAGCGGACTGTATCAGACAAATTGGATGCTAAGTCTGATAAATGTTTATTTATTGGATACCCTAAGGAAACAAGGGGTTACCAATTCTATCATCCTATGGAACAAAAGGTGTTTGTTTCAAGACATGTTGTGTTTCTAGAGAAAGAGTTTCTCTTGCAAGAAAACAGTGGGAGTGTCGTCGAGCTTGAGGAGGCTCGAGAGACTCAAATAGACATTGATGAGATACCTGGTGAAGCACAACAGCCGATAACTCATAGTGATGAGCAATCGGCTGGACCTATTGTAACACCACATCTTCGTAGATCTAGTAGAACACGCAACACTCCTGAGAGATATGGATTTCTCGTAAGTGAATCAAACGACGTGTTACTCATTGATGATGAGGAGCCTACCAGTTATGAAGAAGTGCTGACAAGTTCATAAAGTGATAAGTGGCTTGATGCCATGAAGTCGGAAATGGATTCCATATATGAAAACCAAGTTTGGAACTTGGTTGACCCACCTGAAGGCATCAAGCCTATAGGGTGCAAGTGGGTTTTCAAGAAGAAAACTGACATGGATGGTAATGTGATTACCTATAAGGCTAGATTAGTGGCAAAAGGATATCGTCAAAAACAAGGTGTTGATTATGACGAAACCTATTCGCTTGTAGCTATGCTTAAATCCATTCGGATGCTCCTGACCATAGCGGCTCATTATGATTATGAGATATGGCAGATGGATGTGAAAACAACTTTCCTAAATGGAAACCTGCTCGAGGACGTGTATATGATACAGCCTGAGGGTTTCACATCGGTTGATAAAACCAAGGTATGCAAATTGTGACGGTCCATATATGGACTGAAGCAAGCATCCAGGAGCTGGAATATCCATTTTGATGAGACAATTAAAAAGTTTGATTTCTCACAAAATCCAGACGAACCTTGTGTGTACAAGAAGGTTAGTGGGAGTGTAGTCGTGTTCCTAGTATTGTATGTCGATGACATATTACTTATAGGAGATGATGTTTCAGTCTTACAATCAATTAAGATTTGGTTATCCAAGAAATTCTCCATGAAAGACCTGGGAGAAGCAACCTACATCCTCGGGATTAAGATCTATAGCATATATAGGCAAAGAGGTTTAGCATGTCGGAATCCAAGAAAGGTTTCTTACCCATCAGGCATGGGAAACACCTTTCGAAGTCTATGTGTCCGCGCACAGAAGACGAGAGGATTTGCATGAGTAAGATTCCCTATGCATCCGTAATAGGATCTATCATGTATGTTATGTTATGTACGAGGCCCGATGTATCGTATGCTCTGAGTGTCACGAGTAGATACCAGTCTGATCCAGAAATGGATCATTGGGCAGCTGTTAAGACGATCCTTAAGTACATAAGAAGAACTAAGGATATGTTCCTAATATATGGAGAAGGGTACATGGTGATACGTGGGTATACGGATGCCAGCTCCAGACAGACAAGGATGATTCCATGTCTCAGTCTGGGTATGTATTCACCTAGAATGGAGGTGCAATAAGTTGGAAAGGTTCCAAGCTTGACACTATAGCGGATTCTGCCACTAAGCAAGAATACATTGCAGCTTTGGAAGCAGTAAAGGAAGCGGTTTAGATCGAGAAGTTCATTTTTGAACTTGATGTGGTCTCATCAATGATCCAAACATGTGCTTCGCCGCTATCATCTTATCAGAGAGATCATCAGTAGGAAAAAAATACAAATCGAGAAAATCCCCACTGAAAGGAATTTAGCGGATCCTTTGACTAAGGCATTACCTCAAAGTAAGTTTGAGGGTCATGTTACAGCTTATGGTATTGGATACCGTAGCGATTGGCATTAGGCCAAGTGGGAGTCTGTTAGTAATATATGAGAGATGTCCAAAGGCAATCGCCTTATGTATGAACCATTTATATGATAAATGAAGATTCACTATTTGAGTATACATGGTTTCATGTATTTGATTGGATCTTAAACTCATTTACTAAATATCTGCAATACGACTCAAAGCATGAGAGAATTTGTGATTTGATCACAACTAGTGAGTATCTCTACATGTGTAATTGTGATGTATCAGAATTATCCCTAGTCAATGAATTGATGGATTTGGACACCATCAATTCTGTCGAGACTAGCACGAGGTATACTCTTTGGTGTATCCAAGCAGCTGATTCTCACTGGTTGGAGACATTGTGATGTCCGGAGTTAATCGTGGATTCTAGTTATGGTAAATAGTTCATTGGAGTGACCAACCGTAAGACTTCATATGGTTCTCTGCATATATAGATATGTTAATGAAGTTCTTACTATAGCTTAAGTGCGATGTTCCTTTGACTTGCGGTATTCAAGTCATCTTGATCATAAAGACTTATGCTTTGACATCTTAAGCAAGCATCTCTGAAGAGATGTGGACCCGGGATGATTGGGTATAAGTCGAAGTGATCGAAGGTGTTTGAATAGCCTATAAAGGATTCACCACTCCTTGCGAGGAGATGTATACCCATGGCCTCTCGTCGGATTGTTACTAAAGACTTTGGCCAAAGCATTACATGTTTCGAGTAAGGTACTCTTCGATACATGTGCAGTAACTAGAATCCGTAGGATGAGGAAATGATACTTGGGCTAGGTGTGACGTAGTCAGCCTAGTGGGGACTGAGACTATAGACCATGTCCTGAACCAAGTGGGTATAAGATGAGTGAAGGGAATGGGGCACGATTCATTCGAGCTGCTGAAGGGTTTCAGAAATAGTTCTGGATCAACCGTTGATCTTTTCGGTTAATTGGGGATCATGATGTACTACTAGGTGCCACTCATGATCGCTCTATAATTAATGGTGAAGAAGAAGAAGAAGAGGAGTGCTCACCCTCTCAAGCTCAAGCAAGCACATCTCCATCTAAATTCAAGTGGAAGAAGCATCCACCTCAAGGATTGAGGAGAGGAGATGTCAATTAATAATAAAATTCATATAATATGCGAGTGACACTAGTTGAAGAAAAAGGGACAAGATGGAGCATCACCCAAACCCTAAGGTATAATTTTAGTAAAAAGCATGATAGAAATAATTTTAGTAATCTTTCTATTTATCATAAAGAGCATGCTAGACATAGGGAATTGTGTTTAGGAGCCAAAGATGTCTACCTTTCAAAGAAGGAGATATTTGGGACTAATGTCCCTAGAAATATTCTACCTAAGGACAACCATAGGTCAATCAATTCTAGACAAATTCTACCTAGGGAGACCATTAGAAAGGTACAAGAGCATCTAGGTCTCAACCCTAAATGGACTAGGCATATGTCTAGGAAGTCCAATGCCCAAGAACCTAATCAAAAATCAATTGGGCAATTAGAGATTGAAAACCATGCCTTGAGGTCAAGGCTTGAAAAACTTGAGAAGACCCTTAGGAATATACAAAATCAATTTAAATGGTCTAATGGTCAAAGTCAAGGGTCCAAATCTCAAAGTCAACACTTAGGACCTAAAAGACAAAAGTAAACCAAGGGCAAGCAAGGTTTGGGTCACAAACCTAAGCCTAAGGTGGCTTATCATAGTGTTCCATTTGATTATGGAACACAAATTAGGTCTAGGAAGACCAAGGCTACTAGGGAAGTTATCCCTAAGAGTAACCAAGGTAAGTGCCTAGTGGCTAGGGTTTCTAGGAAACCTAGGGTGGCCACTAAGAAGGTTATTAGGGAGGCAATCCCTAAGGTTAACCATGGCAAGACCACAATGACCAAGGCTACCAAGCCTAGGAGGGTCATTAGGAAGGTATCTAGGGAGGTTATCCCTAAGGAATACCTAATTAACCCTAGGAGCTCAAATAGGTTTTGGGTTCCTAAGAGCGTGATAGATTCACGCTAAATGGGTTAGGGTGTGCCAACTTTAAATGGAAGGGTAGTTAACCTAACTATGGTAAAGGTGGCACTCTAGGTCATTTTCAAGGTTATGGTTACCTTGGAAATGTATTTTGATTATAATCCTAAAAGATTTTAGGATGTGCCAATGTATTTTTGGGATTATGAAAAATCAATTGAATTGACACAATTTAGGATTAGAGGTCTTAGTGTGTCATTTTGGGTTTTTGGCACACATGGGAGATTAGTAGTATTATGGCAAAATATACTTAATTATAACAAATGACAACTAATTTTAAATTTTAGGTATTCGTATACCTATACCTTGATTACCATATAACATGTCATGACATCATATTTATTTTTATCATTTATATGTCATGATCATGCTTTTAGGATTAGGTTTAATGTCATGTATTTTTAGATTTCATCTTATGCCATGACATCATGATTATGAGCATGTGTTTATTTATACCATCTTTAATGCCATAATCATTCATGCATCTAAATTGATTAAAATTGAGTTAAGGACTTTGGCAAGACTTAAAGTCCCATTTATAAGGGAATCAAGTAGGGTTGCCTTAGAAAAATGTAAGAAACCCTAGATTAGGGAGAACAAAACTCACATCTCACATTAAATTGACATTTATGTGTATTTATACACCCTAGATACATGTGAGATGCTAGGATATGAGTTAAGTTCATGGTGCATAGTTTTTGCATCTAGATGAACACAAACTCATCTTATATGAGTTGGTGGATCATTGGGAAAGCTTGTGTACAAGTCATGTACATTGAGACCAAGGAATATGATCCAAAATAAGGTTTTGAAAACATTTTAAAATCATTTTAGAAAAACTTGGTGAAGTATATCTTTTGATAGCAATTACCATTGATGAAGTTGATACAAAGTGAGCCAAAACATAGAAGTTTTCTTCACTTTTGAATTTTGTATCAATTTCAATATTTTATCGGTAAAATATTTTTCTATTATTTTTCACCCATTGTATTGACTATAAGTAATATACGTATCAAATTTCATAATTTTTCTATATACGTAGAATTACTTATGATTTTTCAAAATTCGATTCTGATAACTGAAATTCAAAATTTGATTATCGATCGATTGCTACTGAGTGTGATCGTTGATGATGAGTGGCGATTCAGTATCGATGGAGTCATTCAATGGTGATTTCGGGAAAACAAGGGTTGTTTTGTAGGGATGTATACTGAAAAGTCTATCTTTTTTATGATCTTTATTTTGAAATAAGAATCACATGATCATTGTTTGCATATTTTTATGGTTATGCAATATTGTCTAATACTTTACATTGTAGATAACATGGTGCGTGGTGTCACACGGGAGATCATGTTATCGGCTCCTTGAAAAGTATAAGTAAAGGCTCACAACCGAGATGGCTATGGACAAACCATCGGAATGATTGTAGTGTGATTTAGTATTGGTTTGTCTTGACCATAGAATCACACTAGTGCACTTTGTGTGTATTGAGCAGGACCGACTTAGAGGTGATTCGATTTATTGCTGACTACATAATCGAATCAGACCTCAGATATTATTTAGTACATGGTCTTAATCCCGATATAATAACAGGCACATATACTTAGTATTCATCTCTTTGATTTACCAATTAGCGAGATTTATAGATTAAATCGATAGGCTCGATAAGTTGGGAGATGATATTATTTATATGGTGTGCCATTGATTATAGGAGGAAACTGTGTCCTATATATTAGGATGATGATGTCCCCTTGAGGAGCTCATAAGGTTCATCATGTAAACCCTGCAGGTGGACTTGGTCCGGCATGATGAAAGGGTTGATGGTACTACTCATGGAGTTAGATGTTGATTAATTAATGGTCAGTAAATTAATTAATCGACGGACATTCGAGATCTTAAACACGGGGAGAAAATGTACAAAAATATATGGAGCCCATATTATCATATGGGGGTTGGTGAGGTAGATCAGTGATGATCCTTTAGTGGATTGGATCATCATTAGTGGATCGAACTTTATGTGGGCTTGATCGTTGGGTGGCCAAGATCCAACTCCTCCTCATGGTCCCTAATGTAGCCTATTAACACCTCATGAAGCTTAGATCCAATGGATAGAAACAAAACTCTAATATCCATAGGTAGAGATTAAATCTCTAAGATCCGACGGTTGAGATTAAATCTCTAGATCCGACGGTTGACATTAAATCCCTAGAACAAATGGAGGAGATTAATTCATGACTTATCCCTAACTCTATAAAAGGAGGGAATGGGGTTGGCATGGAGAAATCATCAAGAGAGTTAGGGTTTTTGGAGTTGGCGGCAAGGGCTTAGGAATTAGGGTTTGGGCTTGGGCGGCACCTAATAAGGAAGGTAATTCCTTTTCTTCTTCTTCCTTCAAGGTGGCCGGCATCTATCTTGTTTTCCAGCCCTTTTCTAGCCTTTGGATGGCGGCCAATCCTCTCTTCTCCTTCTCCTTAGGTGGTGGAAACAAGATATAGGGCTTCCCTTGGTGTCTTGGTTGTTTTCCATCATCTTCTCCTCCTCCTAGTTGGCCGGTAGCAAGGAATTGTTTTGTTCCTTGTTGGTTGGTTTTAGGGAGGAGAAGAACCTTGTTTCTATTCTTCCTTTTGCTTTGGAAGAGCAAGGAAGGAAGATTTGCGATCTAGGTGCTTCGACTTTTGGTATATCATCGCCCACACGACGTCCAAAAGGAGGAAGGTCATACATTAGAAGATTGAGAGGTATACCTATTCTTCTTTCTCTTTTTGTTACTTGCTTGTTTTTGTTTTTCAACTATGAGCACGATATAAATCTGTATATTGCTAAATAATACTTGGATCCCGAACATAAACACAAAAACCGGCGATCCGGACATCGTCTATTCCGCGGCTACTCGTAGAATAGAGGATGGTCGCTTGAACAACTAGTTTGTTCAAGTGACCTCTCTAAACGAATAGCACGACGATGACTTGGTTGTTTGGGCAATCCTTTTTGTCTAGGATTAAATTTTTTAATCCGGGGACATCGAGGGGATTGCCATGAACAAACGACCAAGGTGAAGTGGGAAGCGAAGTTTCCCCTCACGGACTCGATAAGTAAAACCCTTCAATTGGTATCAGAGCCAAGGTTTCCAGTTTTGTGTGTTTAGGATTCGGTTAATTTTTATGCACTTTTTCATATATGATATGTGCTGGATAATTGTAGGATATGCGTAGTTTAACTATTTGGTTGCAGGCATAAGATCCGACTATTATGGCCATATGTGTGTATGTGATTGTATTTGTGTATTTTATTGAATCCTCGGGGTTGACGAGGCTAGTATTTAATTTTTTGTAAATTAGATACGGCATTGTTTAGCCACACTTTATTTTAGTTTACTTTTGATCTAGATTTCATGTACACTCCCTCGTGGAGTATAGGATCGATGGATGTTAATTAAAATAGGTTTTAGTCTCGACTTGGATCTCCGGATGGCTTGTACATGGCATAGGAGGAGCGGACGAGAAGGCATTGCGACGGGAAACATATTGAATACAAAAGCCATAATAGTTGGAAAATAATTTATTTTTCATATTTATTGCTTTTTGTTTGATATGCATGTAGTAGGCTAGGAAAATTCCTCAATTTCAAATTACTAAGTGGGAGAGGGAATTTTTTAAAAATTCCCACGGCCTCCATTACGATTTGACAAGTGATGAAAACAAACATGTGCGTCGGCTCTGAGTGCCTTCCTCCATATCGGATGGGTTTGTTTGCGGATCACAAGGTCAAATATGGTTATAGGGAATTATCAAGGAGCGTGTGTACTTCCCCATCGGAAGGTACATAACCCGAGATAATTACCTTGGTACCGAGTAATGGTGAACACTTAGATACAAATATAAGTATCCTCCCCATCGGAGTCACTTCTTTTATTTGTAGGGCCAAAGAGGAACCAACTATTAATTTTACTTGTCAAAAAGTTAGGTTGACAAGATAGTAAAATTAATGGGTAAAACCTCCTCTTACAAATGTAGAATTCGTATACGTCCACACTATCGTGGCATACGATATTCTCGGTGTTTTGAGGTGTTGGTTGATTTTAAAATTTTATTGTTTGAGGAATCAATAATTTTTTGAAATCTAATGTTTTGATTTATGTGATTCTTAGGTTTTCTTTCAAAATGACGTTCAACCCACTTGTTATGATAGTGAAAGAGAACAAACTTACTGGACCCAACTTTGTTGATTGGAAGAGGAATCTAGACATTGTTTTGAATGCTGAGGAATACAAATATGTACTCCTCGAAGAGTGCCCTCCCAAGCCTACAGATGATTCTGGGGAAAAGGAGAGAGAGAGCTATAAGAAGTGGATCAAGGCCGATGAGATGGCGCGGTGTTACATTTTGGCATCTATGTCAAATGTACTGCAACATCAGCATATAGTCATGTCCACTACTTATGATATGATGCTCAATCTCAAGGAGATTTTCGGACACCAGAATTTGGCTGCGAGGCAAGAGGCCATGAGAAACTTGATGACGACCACCATGATCGAGGGAACACCCGTGAGGGATCATGTTCTCAAGATGATGGCTCATTTGAATGAGTTGGAGGTCCTAGGAGCTGAGATCGATGAGGAAACCCAGGTCGATATCATACTCCAGTCTCTACCTAGGAGTTTTGAGCAGTTTCGCCTGAACTACAACATGAACAAGAGGTTATATTCGTTGGTCGAACTTCTGACAGAACTCCAGGCAGCAGAGGGACTATTTCGTCAGAGTGCTCAGGCGCATGCCGTGGTGAACCAAAAGGTTTCTACTTCTAAGTCGAAAGGCAAGAAGAAGAAGAAACAAACTGGGGCGAAGGCGATGGGAGGTACTCAGGGAGGAGTGAAGAAGCTGAAAGGCAAGTGCTTCACTTGTAAGCAGACTGGACACTGGAAGAAGGACTGCCCCAACCGCAAGAACAAAGGTATATCTTTTGGTCTAGTCGTTGAAATATGTTTAGCGGTGTTATCTACCGGCACCTAGTGTGTAGATACGGGAGCCACTGATCATGTATACAATACTTTGCAAGGGGTTCCAGAAACTAGATAGTTGAGGGGAGATTACCGTGTACGCGATGCCACAAGGTGGCGGCGATCGATGGGGAGACGTTCATTTATCTTTTGAGAAAAATAAACTTTTGGTTCTTAAGAATTGCCTTTATGTACCCTTATTTAGAAAGAATTTAATTTCAGTTTCTAAATTGTTTATGGATGGATATTCTATTTATTTTAATGACAGAGTTGTTATAAGAAGAGATAGGGACATTATCTGTTCGGGTACATTGATAGGAAATTTGTACACACTTGAACCAAAACCTCCCACGATGCATATTGAAATTAATAACTCATCTTCTAATTCCAATAAGAGAAAAGAACCTTCGAAAATGAACCAAACATATCTTTGGAATCTTAGGCTTGGTCACATTAACCTAAGCAGAATTCAAAGGTTGATAGATGATGGACCTTTGGGTTCATTAGTGGTGGAGGATCTCCCAACCTGTGAATCTTGGTTGGAGGGAAAGATGACCAAGAGGCCTTTTAAGGACAAGGGGTATAGAGCCAAAGATGTGTTAGAATTCGTTCATTCTGATTTGTGTGGTCATATGTCTATCCAGGCTAGAGGTGGTTTCAAGTATTTTGTCTCTTTTATAGACGATTACTCGAGATATGGATACATTCACCTGATGCGCCATAAGTCTGAATGCTTTGACAAGTTCAAAGAATTCAAGGCTGATGTGGAGAAACATCAAGGTAAAAGTATCAAGACACTACGATCTGATCGTGGTGGGGAGCACCTCTTGGGAGAGTTTAGGAACTACTTATCAGAGGCTGGGATTCAATCCCAATTGACTACACCTGGCACACCCCAGCAGAATGGTGTAGTAGAGCGAAGGAATAGGACTCTTATGAAGATGGTTAGATCGATGATGAGTTACGAGTTATTTCGGGGATATGCTCTAGATACGAATGTGTACATTCCGAACTTGGTTCCATCTAAATCGCTCTCTACTCCCACAAGAATTGTGGATGTAAAAAGCCTAGTCTAAGACATATTCGGATATGGGGAGTCCAAAGACATGTCAAGGCGATGTCGTAAGTTGGAACCTCATGTAAGTACGCATGTTCGTTGGCTATCCCAGGGTAATGAAGGGTGGATTGTTTTATAGTTTTAGAGATCAAAGGGTGATTGTTAGCACGAACGCCAGATTTCTAGAGGAAGACTATGTGATGAGCCACAAGCCCAAGAGTAAAATTGTTCTGGAGGAGTTAAAAGGCGAAGTCACTTTTTTAGTACCGCCGGTACAAGAGGATATACCACATGTCACTGCATCGCGTGTCACAGAGGATACATAGGTTATACCTCGTCATAGTGGGAGGGTTATGAGACAGCCTGATAGATTCATGTTCTTGGGAGAATCTTCTGATTTGGTCCCTGGCGAACATGAACCTGATCCCTGGACATATGATGAGGCAATCCAAGATAAAGATGCAGTATCTTGGCAAAGTGCAATGAATGCTGAGATTGAATCTATGGATTCAAATCAGGTCTGGGAGCTAGTAGAACCACCCGATGGTGTAAAAACCATTGGATGCAAGTGGATCTACAAGAGAAAGAGAGGAATAGATGGGAAGGTTGAGACCTTCAAAGCAAGGCTTGTTGCGAAGGGGTATACTCAGAAAGAGGGTATCGATTATGAGGAGACTTTTTCGCCGGTAGCCATGCTTAAGTCTATCCGGATTCTCTTATGCATAGCAGCTCATATGGATTATGAGGTGTGGCAGATGGATGTCAAGACAACTTTCCTTAATGGAAGTCTTGAGGAAAACATCTACATGAAGCAACCAGAGGGATTCATTGCTAAAGGCAAAGATCATCTTGTGTGTAAGCTTAATCGGTCCATTTATAGATTGAAGCAAGCTTCGAGGTCTTGGAACATCTACTTTGATGAGGTAATCCAGTCTTATGGATTTATTCAAAGTCCGGATGAGTCTTGTGTATACAAGAGATGTGACGGAAACGTAGTGGTATTTCTTGTACTATACGTAGATGACATTTTATTGATTGGCAACAATATCAAGGTGTTATCAGACGTAAGGGTATGGTTGTCCAAACAGTTTGATATGAAGGACTTGGGAGAGGTGGGACACATCCTTGAGATCAAGGTTATAAGGGATCGCAAGAAAAGGATGTTGTGCTTATCCCAAGCTTCATACATAGACACAATTTTGGAACGTTTTAGCATGCAAAACTCCAAGAAGGGTTTTTCACCTTTCAGGCATGGAGTTCCTTTATCTAAGGAGATGTGTCCTAGATCATCTGAGGAGATAGAGGAGATGAAGTTGGTTCCTTATGCTTCGGCAGTAGGAAGCCTCATGTATGCGATGCTATGTGCGAGACCAGATATCTGCTTTGCCGTGGGCATGGTCAGCAGATATCAGAGTAATCTAGGACAGGGACATTGGACTGCGGTAAAGCATATATCAAGTACCGAGAAGGACTAGGTAGACTAATTACTCCTCGTGGTTACACTGATTCTCGACTTCCAACGATAGGGATAAAAGTAAGTCTACCTCAGGTTTTGTGTTTACTTTGGGAGGTGGAGCCATTGTATGGAGGAGTGTCAAGCGTAAATGTGGCGGACTCCACCATGGAGTATGTGAGCCTCTGAGGCGACCAAAGAAGCTGTATGGCTCAGGAACTTCCTGATGGACTTGGATGTGATTCCTGGTTTGCCCAGAACTATCACAATTTATTGTGATAATAGTGATGCAGTTGCAAACTCGAAGGAACCACGAGCCCATAAGGCTAGTAAACACATAGAGCGCAAGTACCACCTGATACAAGAAATCGTAAAGAGAGGAGAAGTTGTTGTGGTCAAGATTGCATCAGAGGATAACCTGACAGATCCTTTCACTAAGGCCCTTCTGGCGAGAGCTTTTGATAGGCATGTGGAGGGAATGGGGATCAAATGTATGGCAGTTTGAGGATAACATAGTCTTTTAGTATAAGTGGGAGATTGTAGGGATGTATACTGAAAAGTCTATCTTTTGTATGAACATCTTTATTTTGAAATAAGAATCACATGATCATTGTTTGCATATTTTTATGGTTATTCAATATTGTCTAATACTTTACATTGTAGATAACATGGTGTATGGTGTCACACGGGAGATCATGTTATCGGCTCCTTGAAAAGTATAAGTAAAGGCTCACAACCGAGATGGCTTTGGACAAACCATCGGAATGGTTGTAGTGTGATTTGGTATTGGTTTGTCTTGACCATAGAATCACACTAGTGCACTTTGTGTGTATTGAGCAGGATCGACTTAGAGGTGATTCGATTTATTGCTGACTACATAATTGAATCGGACCTCAGATATTATTTAGTTCATGCTCTTAATCCCGATATAATAACGGGCACATATACTTAGTATTCATCTCTTTGATTTACCAATGGGCGAGATTTATAGATTAAATCGAAAGGCTCAGTAAGTTGGGAGATGATATTATTTATATGGTGTGTCGTTGATTATAAGAAGAAACTGTATCCTATATATTAGGATGATGATGTCCCCTTGAGGAGCTCATAAGGTTCATCATGTAAACCCTACAGGTGGACTTGGTCCGGCATGATGAAAAGGTTGAGTGGTACTATTCATGGAGTTAGATGTTGATTAATTAATGGTCAGTAAATTAATTAATCGATGGACATTCGAGATCTTAAACACGGAGAGAAAATGTAAAAATAATATATGGAGCCCATATTATCATATGGGGGTTGGTGAGGTAGATCAATGATGATCCTTTAGTGGATTGGATCATCAATAGTGGATCGGACTTTATGTGGGCTTGATCCATGGGTGGCCAAGATCCAACTCCTCCTCATGGTCCCTAATGTAGCCTATTAACATCTCATGAAGCTTAGATCCAATGGATAGAAACAAAACTCTAATATCCATAGGTAGAGATTAAATCTCTAAGATCTGATGGTTGAGATTAAATCTCTAGATCCGACGGTTGAGATTAAATCCCTAGAACCAATGGAGGAGATTAATTAATGACTTATCCCTAACTCTATAAAAGGAGGGCATGGGGTTGGCGTGGAGAAATCATCAAGAGAGTTAGGGTTTTTTGAGTTGGCGGCAAGGGCTTAGGAATTTGGGTTTGGGCTTGGGCGGCACCAAATAAGGAAGGTAATTCCTTTTCTTCTTCTTCCTTCAAGGTGGCCGACGTCCAGCTTGTTTTCCATCCCTCTTCTAGCCTTTGTTCGGCGGGCAAGCATCTCTTCTCCTTCTCCTTAGGTGGTGGAAACAAGATATAGGGCTTCCCTTGGTGTCTTGGTTGTTTTCCATCATCTTCTCCTCCTCCTAGTTGGCCGGCGGCAAGGAATTGTTTTGTTCCTTGTTGGTTGGTTTTAGGAAGGAGAAGAACCTTGTTTCTATTCTTCCTTTTGCTTTGGAAGAGCAAGGAAGGAATATTTGCGATCTAGGTGCTTCGACTTTTGGTAGATCGTCGCCCACACGACGTCCAAAAGGAGGAAGGTTATACATTAGAAGATCGAGAGGTATACCTATTCTTCTTTCTCTTTTTGTCACTTGCTTGTTTTTGTTTTTCAACTATGTGCATGATATAAATCTGTGTATGGAAAAATAATACTTGGATCCCGAACATAAACACAAAAACCGGCGATCTGAACATCGTATATTCCGCGGCTACTCGTAGAATAGAGGATGGTCGCTTGAACAACTTGTTTGTTCAAGTGACCTCTCTAAACGAATAGCATGACGATGACTTGGTTGTTTGGGCAATCCTTTTTTTCTAGGATTTTATTTTTTAATCCGGGGATATCGAGGGGATCGCCATGAACAAACGACCAAGGTGTAGTGGGAAGCGAAGTTTCCCCTCACGGACTCGATAAGTAAAACCTTTCATCAATTTATTTGAATCCAAAATAGAGTGCAAATTCAAAGACAACATGATCAATCGATTAACTTAGAAATACAAAATGAGCATATATGAGAAAGATGATTTAAAATGCATCAATATACATTCATAAATCCCATTCATTTTTCGAATTTCAAAAACCTTAAAAATTACTTCGGGATATCGTAGGTCCATCTCCGAATGGACTCGTATCCAACATAGATATGAACAACCTTGGAGAGAGTCCAACAAGCTATTCATAACTAAGATGGTAGGTATATATACCGATTGCATATCACATATATGCAACTATCACAATGTGCTATCAACTAATTGAATGTTCACACATACATCGGGTTGTTAACATATTAACAAGTATGCATCATATGCATAGCACCCAACTTCACCTCCCTTCACTTCGACCTTGGAGAGAGTCCAACAAGCTGATGCTACAGGTTAAAGCCAACCCATTAATCGAGAAATAGTTTTAATATGGTTAGAGCGCATTCAACCAATTAGCTCGGCTTGGAGAGAGTCCAACAACTAAAGCTAACGATTGACCTCTGACTCTTACCATATTAGTATTAAACTATTCCATGGTTTGAACATGTTCAAGTTTGAGCCGGGCTTGGAGAGGGTCCAACAACCCAAACAGGAAATAGAACTCTGGTTCTAACCATATTAATGGAAGGTGTAGGCTTTAATATTGAGTAAGGGGTTTTATGTCTCATTCTCTTTGCATGCAAATAACTATTATCTGCATGGCATGACATACATGACATACATCTACATGTCACGACACGCATGACATAATGATATGCATCTAATGCATTTACATGACATACAATTATGGCATGTACAAAAATTTTTATATTTGTCATAACTATTTATGGAAATAAAATATGTTTAAGATTTGATTCTCCAAATCAAATCATGATTAAATTAGGAAACAAATTTTAAAATCTAATCACATATTTTATTTATGGAAAGTGTTAATTAAGGAAAGCCAAATTTAATTTAGGAAATAAATTTCCTAAATTGTCAAAACTATTTATGAAAATAAAATATATTTTATATTTTATTTCCCATATCAAATTATAATTAAATTTGGAAACAAATTTCCAAATCTAATCAAATATTTTATCTATGGAAATTTTTAATTTCCATAAATACTTCTAACTTTCCAAAAGTAGAAGATTTCCATAAATACTTCTAAACTTCCAATAATTAGAAAATTTCCATAAATACTTCTAAACTTCCAAAAGTAGAAAAATTCAATAAATACAATTACGACTATCACAAAACAAATTTATGATTATGTCGAAACAAAACCTGGGCTCTGATACCACTGTTGGATTTCCGGCACCATGGTGAATGTGTGTTCGAACATGTTTCGTAAACATGTGCGCAGCGGAAGAAATAAAAAGCAATAAATCTAATTTATTACAACACACACACCACACGCATGCATAGTACAACATGTGTAGACATAATCGTAGTTTCAAATTTTGCAATAAAAGGAAATTATTCTAGGTATACCTGACATATCACGTGCAGCGGGAAAGGCATCAACTGGAGCAACTCTCACTAGAATCGCCTCTATCCGTGTCCACGCCGAGTATCGTCGGGATGGCTTCACAAACCCACGAGCCTCATCTTCGTAGGAGTCACTAGCCTCGAGTCGAAGACGATGTGATCGAGAAAAGATCACAATCCGAATTAAAATTCGGATTCGATAATGAGTCCCCAAAACTCGCTTCTCCAGAGAGGTATTCATCAACTGTTTGACGAATCCTTCATCCTCCACCTATGAGGATTACCGGAGATCGAATCCCAGGCAAGGTATGTAACATCCCAAATTTTAGTTACTATATATTTATTTAAAGGAAATATATATATATATATATATAAGAATAAAAAAAAGATGAATAAATAGTTCGTAGTCGAGGCTTGAACCATGAACCGTTGATTTGGGGGAATAGGCTTCCCACAACTAAGTCATAAGATTACCAATGAGTAAAATATAATAAAATATATCTATAGGCGAAAAAAAAAGAGATTAGTTAATTTGACTAATTATTTAAAGGGGTAATTAGGTTAAGAAAAATCCTAATTTATATATATAGATTTCTTTTATTTTTTCTCTCTCGTTTTTTTTCCAGTCGCCCACCCATGCTCTCTCTCCTCCTCTTCTCTCCCAACGCCGACCAACACCCACACCTCCTCTTCTCTCCCACCGCCTCTCATCTCTCTCTCTCGTTTTTTTCCAAACGTCGATCCTTTCTCCACCGACGAAAACAAAAGAAAAAAAAAGGGAGAGCTTCTATAATTTCTCCACCGTAAAATAATTCAAGAGGAAATTTTCAAGAGGGATCTCCTTAAGAACATGGTAGAGGATCACGCTAAAGCAAAGGAATACGAAGGAGATCTTTTCTTTACGAAATCTAACAGTATAAAATAGTGAAAAAGCATAGGATGTAAGTATCCCCTCACCTGCAGTATAAGTGCTTATGATGTAATATAGTATGCTTGATTTTGAACGAAAGAATCTAGAACTATGTGTAGAAGGTTCGGCTAATAGGATTAGAAAATTTATTCTTGTTGAAATTATTCCACGTTATGCATGTTAGATGATGATTTCTATTTATGTTAGCTTAATTTTCCTTATGTCACTACCTTATGCCATGTTAAATTGTACTCGTGTCGATTTATGCTATGCTACATGCTTATGTTTTCACCCATTTTAGGCATGACTCACGTATATAAAATGTCTAAGAAATGTTTCCCTAAGAGTGGGGACAAGAACACTCTTTAGGACAAAGAACATGTATGTTATTTTACTTTATGCATGGCTTGTACCGGACCCTAACAAGGTCCACGGGATGGGCTCCAAGGTTGCCCCTAGGTCGACGGACCTAGTAACCTAGTAGGTTCGGGATTAGCTACCTCGGATCTATTTAGGATGCGTGTGAATGATGTATGTGGTACAATGTCGGGCCCAATATGTTGAGATTATGTTTAAGTATATAAACTATATGTTTTCAAAGAGCATCCTGCATATACCATTTTATGTTCATCGAATTATCATGTTTAGAGACAATGTACTGTTGCGACGAAAATGCTAAGTCTATGTTCTTTTCCTAAATTGATCATGTCTCTACTTTAAATAAATGCTATGCTCATATGTTGTTTAAACGAACATGTCATTACTTTTTGTTTAATTCATGATGCATGTTTTTGTGAGTAGGAAAGGACCTTACTAAGCCTATGTGCTTACAGTTTACTTTTCTTGTACTGCAGAAAAGGGCAAGGAATGGATAAATTAAAGGGAGCAGCAGGAGGGGCAAAGATGTGTGTGGTAGTGGCATGGTGGACGAGATCATTTTTCATATACGGACTTATGCATGATTTTCTGTTTATGTGTAAACTGTTAGGAGACGTTAATGCTTTCTATGGTTGTCACTCATGTTTATTTTTATAAACCTTGAAATGGTTAATACATGTTTAGTTAAATAAATTGCTAAGACCTTTTGCCATGATTAAATTGTTAGGTTGATTGGGTTAATGTAATTAGAGTTAAAAGTTGTAAAGTTTTTAAATGCTTCCGCTGTTATATGCATGAATGTATGATTGCGTTGCGCCGTCGCCCGTCTATAGGATGTGTGTTAGGAGGATGGGAAGGGCGGGCGTTACAGGTGGTATCAGAGCCCAGTTCTGCCTTTCCACTACACACAGATCAAGCTCCAAATCCTGCCGCTCCAAGTAAGAAATTCTATGCCTACTCTTTTTCTTTCATGTAAGATAAGAAATGCTTTTAGCTTAAATATGCATTAATATATGTATGATAACCTTATGCTACCTTTTAGTTTAAATATGCATAAATAAATATGAATGATAACCTTATGCTAGCCTTATTATAATATATGAAGATAAGCATGGCTAGAAGACGTAGTCATAGAGTCGATGAGACAAGTAATATATGGAAGACATAGTAATAGAGTCGATGAGATGAATATATGCATAATAATCTTATGCTAGCCTTGTTATAATATATGAAGATAAGCATGGTTGGAAGACATAGTAATAGAGTCGATGAGACAGTAATATATGGAAGACGTGGTAATAGAGTCGATGAGACAGTAATATATGGAAGACGTAGTAATAGAGTCGATGAGACAGTATTTTGCTCTCCATAGGGAGCTCCAGTACTGTTGGTAAAGAAGAAAGATGGGTCTATGCGAATGTGCGTAGACTATCGAGCGTTAAATAATGTGACGATCAAGAACAGGTACCATTTACCACGGATTGACGACCTGTTCGACTAGTTAAAGGGTGCAACGTCTTCTCTAAGATTGACCTAAGGTCTGGCTATCATCAAGTGAAAGGGAAACCAGATGATATACCGAAGACAGCTTTCCGAACAAGATATGGATATTATGAGTTCATAGTCATGCCTTTCGGAGTGACGAATGGTCCTGCTATGTTCATGGACCTGATGAATAGGGTATTCTCGGTGTTTCTTGACAAGTCCATGATCGTCTTCATTGACGATATCCTCGTCTATTCGAGAAATCAAGAAGAACATGCCGAACACCTGAAGATGGTATTACAGATTCTTCGAGAAAAGCAACTATATGCCAAGTTCTCCAAATGTGAATTCTGGCTCGATCAAGTATCTTTTCTGGGTCATATTATATCCAAAGACAGAGTTATGGTAGACCCAAGAAAGATTGAAGCTGTGAGTAACTGGAGCAGGCCAAAGAATGCTAGCGAAGTGAGGAGTTTTCTTAGATTAATGGGCTATTACCGGAAATTCATAGAAGACTTCGCCAGAATAGCAGCACCTATGACAATTCTCACCCGGAAGAACAAGAAGTATGTATGGATGGAGGAATGTGAGAAGAGTTTCTTGGAGCTAAAAAGGAGACTTACAAGTGCTCCAATCCTTACTCTCCCAGAGAACGACAAGAGCTTCGACATGTACAGCGATGCCTTTGGAATGGGACTCGGAGCTGTACTTATACAGAGGGGTAAAGTTATTGCCTATGCCTCTAGGCAACTCAAGGAACATGAAAAGAACTATTCCACTCATGATTTAGAGCTAGCAGCTGTGGTATTCGCTCTCAAGGTATGGAGGCACTATCTGTATGGAGCACAGTGCAAGATTTATACGGATCACCGGAGTCTACGATATTTCTTCACTCAGAAAGACCTCAATATGAGACAACGCAGATGGCTGGAGCTCGTGAAGGACTATGACTGCGAGATCTTTTACCATCCTGGCAAGGCAAACAAAGTGGCCGATGCACTCAGCAGGAAGTCCAGTGCCACCCTGATGTCCTTATCGGTATTGTCTCGACCGCTGGAGAAGGAAATTATGCGCTATGGAATCGAGGTTATTTCCGAGTAGCTTTCGACCATGGCAATAATACTAGCACTATTCGATGACATATTAGCAAAACAAAGTGATGATCCAAGTCTCCAGAGGATCAAGCAGGAGATCCTAGAAGGAAAAGGCGAGGGTTTCCGTATCGCCAATAGCGGAGTATTATACCTTAGGGATCGGTTATGTATCCCTAACGATCCAAAACTACGCAAAAAGATATTAGAGGAGGCTCACAGAACCCCCTATTCTATGCATCCGGGATCCACCAAAATGTATCAAGACCTGAAAGAGAAGTTCTGGTGGTCCGGTATGAAGAGGGACGAGCTCAAGACGCGATCGCACACCGACTGCCCGGCCAAGTTAAAGCGAACACACGAGGCCCGGAGGAGTTCTCAGAACCGATCCAAATTCTGAGTGGAAATGGGAAGACATCTCTATGGATTTCATTTCAGGTCTTCCTAGGACTACGAACGGATATGACGCTATATGGGTTATCGTTGACAGATTGACAAAATCAGCTCATTTCCTAGCGATCAAGATGACATATTCGATTGAGCAACTGACTCAATTATATGCTAAGGAAATCATCAGACTGCATGGTATTCTCAAGACCATCATTTCAGATAGGGATGGTCGCTTCACTTCACAGTTTTGGGGATGCGTTCATAAGGCACTTGCACGGTCGCTTTCAAGATCGCCTTTCATCCTCAGAAAGATGGGCAAATAGAAAGGGTGAACCAAGTACTGGAAGACATGTTACAAGCTTGTGCCTTGGATTTCAAAGGGAGTTGGTGTCGCTACTTGTGTTTAGCGAACCACATAATAATAGCTACCAAGCTACCATCGGAATGGCACCTTATGAAGCATTATATGGGAGGAGATGTAGTTCCCCGATCTGTTGGTACGAAGGTGGTGAGAAGAAAGATGGGACTTTAGACGGATTTCATTGACGACACCACCCGAGCGATATAGAATATCCACCAAAGAATAGAGATTGCTCAGAGACGGCAGAAGAACTATGCGGATCAATGACGTAGACCTTTGGAATTCAATGTCGGAGATTTGGTATTTCTCCGGGTAGCTCCTATGAAAGGAATAATGAGATTCGGGAAGAAAGGAAAGCTAAGTCCGCGATATGTAGGACCGTACAAGATCCTGAAAAGAGTTGGCAAGGTAGCTTACGAGCTAGGACTACCTTAGGAGATGTCTGCTATTCACAACGTGTTCCATGTCTCGATGCTTAAGAAGTGCATTTCCAGTACCGACCAAGTGGTCGAGCCACAGACAGTGCAAATTCAAGAGGACCTGAGCTATGAAAGTCGACCTATCCGGACACTAGACCGAGAAGTCAAAAGACTAAGGAATAAAGAAGTACCCTTAGTGAAGGTCCTATGGAAAAGTCAACGATACGAAGAAGCCACCTGGGAACATGAGGATGACATGAAGCAAAAGTACCCCGAGTTGTTCTAAGTTTCGAGGACGAAACTTTTATAAGGTATAAGGGATTGTAAAATCCCAAATTTTGGTTACTATATTTTGATTTAAAGGAAATATATATATATATATAAATAAGAATAAAAAAAAGATGAATAAATAGTTCGTAGTCGTGGCTTGAACTATGAACCGTTGATTTGGGGGAATAAGCTTCCCACCACTAAGTCATAAGATTACCAATGAGTAAAATATAACAAAATATATCTATAGGAGAAAAAAAAGAAGAGATTAGTTAATTTGACTAATTATTTAAAGGGGTAATTAGGTTAAGAAAAATCCTAATTTATATATATAGATTTCTTTTATTTTTTCTCTCTCATTTTTTTTCCAGCCGCCCAACCATGCTCTCTCTCCTCCTCTTCTCTCCCAACTTCGACCAACACCCACACCTCCTCTTCTCTCCCACCGCCTCTCATCTCTCTTTCATTTTTTTCCAAACGTTGATCCTCTCTCCACCGACGAAAACAAAAGAAAAAAAAAAGGGAGAGCTTCTATAATTTCTCCACCGTAAAATAATTCAAGAGAAAATTTTCAAGAGGGATCTCCTTAAGAACTTGGTAGAAGATCATGCTAAAGCAAAGGAATACAAAGGAGATCTTTTCTTTACAAAATCTAACGGTATAAATTGGTGAAAAAGCGTAGGATGTAAGTATCCCCTCACCTGTAGTATAAGTGCTTACGATGTAATATAGTATGCTTGATTTTGAACGAAAGAATCTAGAACTATGTATAGAAGGTTCGGCTAATAGGATTAGAGAAATTATTCTTGTTGAAATTCTTCCACGTTATGCATGTTAGATGATGATTTCTATTTATGTTAGCTTAATTTTCCTTATGTCACTACCTTATGCCATGTTAAATTGTACTCATGCCGATTTATGCTATGCTACATGCTTATGTTTTCACCCATGTTAGGCATGACTCACGTATATGAAATGTCTAAGAAAAGTTTCTCTAAGAGTGGGGACAAAAACACTCTTTAAAACAAAGAACATGTATGTTATTTTACTTTATGCATGGCTTGTACCGGACCCTAACAAGGTCCACAGGATGGGCTCCAATGTTGCCCCTAGGTCGACGGACATAGTATGGACCTATTAACCTAGTAGGTTCGGGATTAGCTACCTCGGATCTATTTAGGATGCGCGCGAATGATGTATGTGGTACAATGCTGAGCCCAATATGTTGAGATTATGTTTAAGTATATAAACTATATGCTTTCAAAGAGCATCATGCATATACCATTTTATGTTCATCGAATTATCATGTTTAGAGACAATGTACTATTGCGACGAAAATGCTAAGTCAATGTTCTTTTCCTAAATTGATCATGTCTCTACTTTAAATAAATGCTATGCTCATATGTTGTTTAAACGAACATGTCATTACTTTATGTTTAATTCATGATGGATGTTTTTTTGAGTAGGAAAGGACCTTACTAAGCCTATGTGCTTACAGTTTACTTTTCTTGTACTGCAGAAAAGGGCAAGGAATGGATAAATTAAAGTGAGCAGTAGGAGGGGCAAAGATGTGTGTGGCAGTGGCATGGTGGACGAGATCATTTTTCATATACAAACTTATGCATGATTTTCAGTTTGTGTGTAAACTGTTAGGAGACGTTAATGCTTTCTATGGTTGTCACTCATGTTTATTTTTATGAACCTTGAAATGGTTAATACATGTTTTAGTTAAATAAATTGTTAGGTTGATTGGGTTAATGTAATTAGAGTTAAAAGTTGGAAAGTTTTTAAATGCTTCCGCTGTTATATGCATGAATGTATGATCGCGTAGCGCCGCCACCCGTCTATAGGATGTGTGTTAGGAGGACGAGAAGGGTGGGCATTACAAGGTAGCCACTTTCGGAGCTCCAAACGTGGTCCATACGACACTCCAACATGAAAAGAGGAAGCTGTCCAGAATTCTGGACAGATTGGTGGAGGGGTTGCGCCGGCCCAAAGAGGACGGTCGGCTACTCCTTTGTCACCTGAACCAAGGGAAGTCGCCGGTGGTTTGTTGGAGGATCGCCGACAGGATCTTGGATGCCGGTAGCAGCTTGGACGGCGGCACAAAAGCTGGGTGGCAACCTTGTTTGGCGGTGGCAAGGAGAAGAGAGGGAGGGGGCGGCAAGACTAGGATTCGATTTTCACAAAACCTTTAAGCCATGTTTTTATAGAGAACACATTCTCCTAACAATTATTGGTTCATAACTAAATACCCGTTAACCCGCTCCAATAACTTAAGTTAAAATAAACCGAACCGAGTTGGTCTATTTTAAGTTAAAACGAACTGAACCAACTTTGGTTCATTCGTTTAAAACAAACCAAACCCCTTTGGTTTATTCTTCACCATTGGATTAGAACCAAATCAATTTGGTTCATCCTTCATGTCTTCATAAGACACGACCCATCCACGCTTCCATTGCAACTGAAACGATTTCATTCTAGATCCTTTTTTTGTCCAAGCAAACTTAGTTTCTCTCGGTCAGAGAATCTCATTCTCAAGATTGTTTTAAATCCTTCGGATTATGCTCATTGTGCGTTTGACCAAATAGGTTCTCGCTTTATGTTGGTTGTCTATAATTAACCACAAATTATAGAACGATCATGAGTGGCACCTAGTACTACATCATGATCCCCAATTAACAGAAAGATCAATGGTTGATCTAGAACTATTTCTGAAACTCTTCAGCTGCTACAATGAATCGTGCCCCGTTCCCTTCACGCATCTTATACCCACTTGGTTCAGGACATGATCTATAGTGTCAGTCCCCACTAGGTTGACTACGTCACACCCAGCCCAAGAATCATTTCTCGTCCTACGGATTCTAGTTACTGCACATGTATCCTTGAGTACCTTACTCTAAACATGTAATGCTTTGACCAAAGACTTTAGTAACAATCCGATGAGAGACCATGGGTATACATCTCCTCGCAAGGAGTGGTGAATCCATTATAGGCTATTCAAACACCTTTGGTCACTTTGACTTATGGATCATCCCGTGTCCACATCTCCTCAGAGATGCTTGCTTAAGATGTCAAAGCATAAGTCTTCATGACCAAGATGACTTGAATACTACATGTCAAAGGAACATCACACTTAAGTTGCAGTAAGAACTTCATTGACATATCCATATATGCAGAGAACCATATGAAGTCTTACAGCTGGTCACTCCAATGAACTAGTTACCGTAACTAGCATCCAACGATTACCTCCGGACATCACAATGTCTCTAGCTTGTGAGAATCAGCTGCTTGGATACACCAAGGAGTTTACCTCGTGCTAGTCTTGACAGAATTGATGGTGTCCAAATCCATCAATTCATCGACTAGGGATAATTCTAATACATCACAATTACACATGTAGAGATACTAACTAGTTGTGATCCAATCACAAATTCTCTCATGCTGTGAATCGTATTGTGGACATTCAGTAAATAAGTTTAAGATCCAATCAAATACATGAAAATATGTATACTCAAATAGTGAATCTTCATTTATCAAATAAATGGTACAACCATAAGACTATTGCCTTAGGACACCTCTCATATATTACCAACAAACTCCCACTTGGCCTAATGCCAATCGCCACGGTATCCTATACCATAAGCTCTAACATTACCCTCAAACTTACTTTAAGGTAATGCTTTAGTTAAAGGATCTTCTAAGTTCCTTTCAGTGGGAATCTTCTTGATTTGTATTTCCTTCCTACTAATGATCTCTCTGATCAAATGATAGCGATGAACCACATGTTTGGATCATTGATGAGACCACATCAAGTTCAGAGACAAACTTCTTGATCCAAACTGCTTCCTTTGCTACTTCTAAGGCTGTAATGTATTCTGCCTTAGTGGCAGAATTCACTATAGTGTTTTGCTTGGAACCTTTCCAACTTATTGTGCCTCCATTCATGGTGAACACGTACCCAGACTGAGACCTGGAATCATCCTTATATGTCTGGAAGCTGGCATCCATATACCCGCCTATCACCATGTCCCCTTCTCCATATATTAGGAACACATCCTTAGTTCTTCTTAAGTACTTAAGGATCGTCTTAACAGCTACCCAATGATCCATTCCTAGATCAGACTGGTATCTGCTTGTGACACTCAGAGCATACGATACATCGGGCCTCGTACATAACATAGCATACATGATAGATTCTATTACGGATGCATAGGAAATCTTACTTATGCAAATCCTCTCGTCTTTTGTGCGCGGACACATAGACTTCGAAAGGTGTATCCCATGCCTGATGGGTAGGAAACCTTTCTTGGATTCTGACATGCTAAACCGCTTTAGCACTCAGTTTATATATGTAGACTACGAAAGACCAAGCAACTGTTACAATCTATCCCTATAGATCTTAATCCCGAGGATGTAGGTTTCTTCTCCTAGGTCTTTCATGGAGAATGTCTTGGACAACCAAATTTTAGCCGACTGTAGGACAGAAACATTGTTTCCTATAAGTAATATGTCTTCAATATACAATATTAGGAACACGACTGCACTCCCACTAACCTTCTTGTACACCCAAGGCTCGTCCGGATTTTGTGAGAAATTAAACTTTTTGATTGTCTCATCAAAACAGATAATCCAGCTCCTGGATGCTTGCTTCAGTCCATATATGGACCATCGTAATTTGCATATCTTAGTTTTATCAACCGATGTGAATCTGGTTGTATCATATACAGTCCTTGAACAGGTTTCCATTAAGGAAAGTTGTTTTCACATCCATCTGTCATATCTCATAATCATAATAAGCCACTATGGCCAGGAGCATCTGAATAGATTTAAACATAGCAACAGGTGAATAGGTCTCGTCATAATCAACACCTTGCTTTTGACTATATCCTTTCACCACCAATCTAGCCTGATAGGTAATCACATTACCATACATGTCAGTTTTCTTCTTGAAAACCCACTTGCACCCTATAGGCTTTATGCCTTCGGGTGGGCCAACCAAGTTCCAAACTAAATTTTCATTCATGGAATCTATTTCCAACTTCATGGCATTAAGCCACTTATCCCTTTCTGAACTTTTTAGAACTTCTTCATAACTGGTAGGCTCCACATCATCAATGAGTAACACGTCGTTCGATTCACTGACGAGAAATCCATATCTCTCAGGAATATTGCGTGTTCTACCAGATCTACGAAGATGTGGTGTCATAATAGGTCCAGCCGATGGCTCATCACTATGAGTTATCGTTTGTGGTGCTTCACCTGGTATCTCATCAATGTCTATTTGAGTCTCTCGAGCCTCCTCAAGCTCAATGATACTCCCACTATTTTCTTGCAAGAGAAACTCTTTCTCTAGAAACACAGCATGCCTTGAAACTGATGTGTATAAATCATTCTATGTTTTCACTACTCCATATACATGCATTTTATCTCATTTCATGTCCTAGGCATGTATTTTATCATGATTTAGTTAAGTTTAGCATATTTTGGACAAAGAGACTGCTTTTGGGTGTTTTCCGTGTTAACAGGGAAAAGAAGCAGGCGTATCAAAACAACACAGGCGTGTCATCAGTGACACGCCCATGTCAGGAGTTCCAGCCTTCAACACGCCCTGGTTCAGTAGCCGACACTCCCCGTTCAAAGTGTTGACACGACCGGCGTATCAAAACAACACAGGCGTGTCATCAGTGACACGTCCGTGTCAGGAGTTCCAGCGCTCAACACGCCCCAGTTCAGCCTTCGACACACCCCAGTTCAGCCTTCGACACGCCCCAATTCAAGCGCAACATGCTCGGTGGGAAGCCCGCGACACGCTTGTGCCCTCATATGGCATGGGCGTGTTGTCCTGATTCCGGATTTCCTTTTCTGCGAGATCCGCGATCTTCATTTCAATTAAAGGAAAATCTTTTGCCTTAATTAAAGAGGAGGCTAAGGCTATGAAAGAGGAGATATTCTAACCCTATAAGAGGACGACGGGTGGTGAAAATGATGACAGAAGAAGGAGGATAAGGAAGGAGTCGACGACAGAGGAACACAGATGGCACTAAGTATCATAATTTCTTTCTCTAGCAATTCTTGCCAGACTATGGAGTAGTGTCTTGTAATCTTAGGATGGGGGAGTAGCCCTTGATGATTTATGATGGATGATGTAATCTATACTACTTGAATTATTTTTTGTTTTGATCTGGTTTTTGGATTCTTATTGATAAACCTAAGGAGCTAAGGGGAAGTACCTAACAGTGAACCCAAGTTCCCGAAACTCAGAACCAATTAGGGATTAACTCCTGCCAAGTAGCGGTGGTGTATCTATGAGGTCTTGCGGGGGTCTCGTGACAGGTCCCCTTAGCTGATTATGGTCCCGTGTGCAAACCTACCATGAAAAGGAAATTTAGACTCTAAAGGAACTCTTATGGACTTAATGGATCTATCAAATCCAGTTTTTACCAAGTAACGGAGGTAAGACTAGGGAGGTTTGCGGGGGTCTCGTGACAGGTCCCCTTAGCTGATTATGATCCCCTACGCTCGAATACCGTGACAGGTAAATTGAGTTTGATAGGTACAGTTAGCGTAGACCTTGAAAGGGGCCGTTGATTTACCTTAGGATAGGTTCCATCAAAACAACTCTAATAGGGGTAGGAAAGAATTAAATCACCTTATAAATCGTCGACATGGTGAAACCCATATCCTGAGATTCTCCTCAACTATTGACTTTTAGCTCATTCTTCTCATTCGTTGTTCTTGACTGCTCAGTGTCTTTGCTTAATCCACAAATTGATTGACTAGATAACTTGGTATCACGATCATTCGGTAATTGTCCCAATCCCTGTGGGATCGATATTTTTATTACTTGACGACAACCGTGCACTTGCGGAAAATAAGACATCATAAACAAACACCTTTTGTTCAACAGGATGATAGAATTGGTAACCCCTTGTTTTCTTAGGGTATCCATTAAATAGACATTTATCAGACTTAGCATCTAATTTGTCTGATACAGTCCACTTCACATAAGTAGGACAATCCCATATCTTCAAGTAAGATACATGAGGTTTATTACTATTCCATATCTCATATGGAGTAGTAAAGACTACCTTGGTTGGCATTCTGTTTAGCAAGTAAACCACTGTCTGAAGTGCATAGCCCCAAAAGGACCTGGGAAGATTCTCATGATTCATCAATGACCTGACCATGTCCAACAAGGTGTGGTTACGCCTCTCACATATACCATTATGCTGCAGTGTATATGGCGGAGTTCATTGAGACAATATACCATTGTCTCTTAGATAATCTAGAAACTCTTGACTTAAGTATTCACCACCTCGATCCAATCGAAGTATTTTAATACTCTTATCATGTTGCTTCTCTACTTTATTTCTGAATTCTTTGAATCTTTTAAAGGCCTTAGACTTGTGTTTCATCAAGAACACATACCCAAACCGTGAGTGATCATCGGTGAAGGTAATGAACTAGCTATAACCTCCTAAAACTTGAGTTGACATAGGTCTACATACATCAGTATGTATTAGACCTAGCAAATCTTCCATCCGTTCACCTTTTCTAGTAAAAGATAACTTAGTCATCTTGCCTTTTAAGCATGATTCGCATGTATCGTATGAATCCAATTCAAACGATTCTAGAATTCCACATCGGTGTAATTCGGATTTGCGTTTCTTGCTTGTATGGCCAAGACGACAATGCCACATATAGGAGTCTAATTGATTATCCTTTCGAGCACACTTGTTGCTCGCTTCGATATTGAAAATGTCACTGGATACGTTGAATGTATAAATGTCATTGCTCAAAGTTATATAATAACAATTGTTACTAAATGTCAAATGGTAACCATTTCTATTTAAACAAGAAATAGAAATGATGTTCTTTATCAACGAAGGAACATAAAAGTAATTGTTCAGTTTTAAGACAAGTCCTTTAGGGAGTCTCAACAAATACGTTCCGATGGCAAGTGCAACAACCTTTGCTCCATTCCCAACACGTAAATTTGACTCTCCCTTGACGAGTCTTCTTCTATTCCTTAACCCATGTATGTCATACATATATATGAGCCACACCCAGTATCCAATACCCAAGTGTCTGAGGAAATAGAATGACAATCAATAACGAAGATATCTGAAGAAAATGGGGCATCTGATGCCTTATTCTTCTTCACGGACTCAAGATAAATCTTGCAATTTCTTCACCAATGGCCCTCCTTGCGACAATGATGGCAAGTTCTCTTTTGTGCTGGTTATGCCTTCTTAGCCTTTTTCTTCCCCTTCTACTATTCCTTTGACTTTCTCTTAGAACCTTTCTTCGAGGAATCAACTAACAACACCGTCCCCTCCTCATGCTTTACAGAAGGCTCCACAGTCTTCAGCATGTTGAGAAGTACCACAAATGAACCTTCTTACATTTCAGAGGTGAAGAGGAGCTTGGAGACTTCAAACCTTTCGAATCTCACTTGCTCATCAAACAACTCATAAAGATAAAAGACTATGGTATGAGTATCCATATGCTCATGCAGCTTCCACAGCTCTGGTACCATCGCGGCTAGCATGATGCAACTCGCCATTTCAAAATCAGTCATATGTTTCTGATAGGCCAACTATTGGTCCGAAGTTGCATTGTCACTATGGCGGGTGGGAAGAAGCGCTTCAAAAAAATTCGCAAGCTTTTCAACCTTGAGAACAATTCTCAGGTTAAATCCAAAAGTCAGTCCAAGAAGTTCGACCCAGTCAATTTATTTGAATCCAAAATAGAGTGCAAATTCAAAGACATCAAGATCAATCGATTAACTTAGAAATACAAAATGAGCATATATGAGAAAGATGATTTAAAATGCATCAATATACATTCATAAATCCCATTCATTTTTTGAATTTCAAAAACCCCAAAAATCACTTCGGGAGATCGTAGGTCCATCTCCGAATGGGCTGATATCCAACATAAATATGAATAACCTTGGAGAGAGTCCAACAAGTCATTCATAACTACGATGGTAGGTATCAAATATACCGATTGCATATCACATATATGTATCTATCACAATGTGCTATCAACTAATTGAATGTTCACACATACATCGGGTTGTTAACACATTAACAAGTATGCATCATATGCATAGCACCCAACTTCACCTCCCTTCACATCTACCTTGGAGAGAGTCCAACAAATCGATTCTCCAAGTTAAAGTCAACCCATTAATCGAGAAATAGTTTTAATATGGTTAGAGCGCATTCAACCAATTAGCTCGGCTTGAGTCCAACAACCAAAGCTAACGATTAACCTCTGAGTCTTACCATATTAGTATTAAACTATTCCATGGTTTGAACATGTTCAAGTTCGAGTCGGGCTGGAGAGAGTCCAACAACCCAAGCAGGAAATAAAACTCTGGTTCTAACCATATTAATGGAAGATGTAGGCTTTAATATTGAGTAAGGGGTTTTATGTCGCATCCTCTTTGCATGCAAATAACTATTATCTACATGGCATGACATACATGGCATAATGATATGCATCTAATGCAATTACGTGACATATAATTATGGCATATACAAAAATTTCCTTATATGTCAAAACTATTTATGGAAATAAAATATGTTTATGATTTGATTCTCCAAATCAAATTATGATTAAATCATGATTCTCCTTATATGTCACGACACTTGGTTATTTTATACTGGGTGTAGTTCACATATATGTAATAACATAAATGGGCAAAGGAATAGAAGAAGACTCATCATGGGAGAGTCAAATTTATGTGTTGGGAATGGAGCAAAGGTTGCTACACTCGCCATCGCAATGTATTTGTTGAAACTCCTTACAAAACTTGTCTTAGAACTAGACAAATGCTTTTATGTTCCTTCGTTAATAAAGAACATCATTTCTATTTCTTATTTAAATAGAAATGGGCACCATTTAACTTTTAGTAACAATTGTTGTTACATAACTTTCAATGGAATTCTTTATGGGACAAGAACTTGTAGGAACGTAGGTGGCTGACTAGAGGGGGGTGAATAGACCTCTTCATACAATGATGGAATTGCTTCGTTGATTGTCTACAAATTCTATTAGCGCAAGAGGAAAAGTAATGACAATACAACAATAAAGATAAGCAAAACAAAATCAATGCTAACAAAAGATATAATGTGGTTTACGGCCTCACCGCTAATCCACGGTCCGATTCGTCTCCGGTGAATCACTCCGAAACCAATCCAATATCGGTCTATCCCTTTAGCCAAAGAAAGGTGGAGGTAAGCCTTCTTACAAACCAAGAACACTCTTTCTTACAATGGATTTGAAATAAGAACAAGAGAAAGAGTTGGAGAATTGTGGCTCACTTGGATGATCACTTAGAGCATAAGCATTAGCCAACCAAAAGCCCACACCTGTAGGGGATCGAACGGCCGGCTAGAGGGGGGTGAATAGCCCTCTTCCAATGGATGTTGGAATTCTCTCGTTCGTTTGCTCGTCTACACAATCGTTAGCGCAAGCGGAAGCATAAACAATAAAGACAAAGCAATAAATGAAAATACAAATGCTAACAAAGAATGTAACGTGGTTCACGGCTACGCCGCTAATCCACGATCCCGATTCGTCCGAGGTGAATCACTCCTCCAAAGCCAATCACTATTGGTCTCTCCTTTGCACCAAGCTAGGTGGAAGTAACCTTTACAATCAAGATCACTCTTCTTACAAATAGAATGAAGTAAAAACAAGTAAGAAGAGTTTAGAGCTTGTGGGGCACTAGGAAGATCACTTAGAGCATAAGCATTAGCCTCCCAAAGGCTCACACCCTCTCTTTTTATAGAGAGGGCTGATTTCTTCCCGTTGGCCGCCACAATGACTACGCCTTGGCCGATCCGTCACACTACAATGGCCTCCAAACACGTCGGATCCCGACCGTTGTAGTCCAACGGAACTCTTGGCAGTCGACTGATGGACCTCATCACGATCGTGCCTACTCGTAGTCGATCGCCTTCGACTCACGCATACCGGCTAAAACCCTATTGACTACCGATCCTACGCCGAGTCGATCGATGGTCTTGGCGATCGCGCCCACGATGGCGCGATCGGCCGCCACACTCCGCCGTCGGATACGAACTACATTCGATTTCGAGCGACTGCCATGACATGGCAGTCGACTGGTGTCGGGAAAAACCCATCCGACACTTGGCCAAATGGCCAAGTTTCACCTAAGAGCTACCCCTTCCCGGGTTACATTCGCTCACTCTCATCTCTCGGAGTCTCTCGCCTTCGAAGTTCTCTTCATTCTCGGCCACGTCCCTCGGCAGCATCAGGTGCACGGCTCTGCAATGCTCCTTCGCGTCTCTTGCCTCGAAGTCTACTTCCTCCGGCTTCACTCCAAGCTTCTCGTCCGGCGGTCCCTCGGATGCTCCAAGCGCATGACTTCCGCAAAGCTATCCTTCACCGACTCAAGGCACGAGTCATGAGATGTGAAACTCGCCACGGCTCCATGTGCGAATTACTAAGTCCTGCACGACTTCAACGCACATATCAAATCAACATATCAAACTAACTTAAACCCTTTGCCACACCATCAAAACCATATTACGGCAAGAGATTGCCCTAACAATCTCTCCCTTTTTGATGTGTGGCAATCCGTTTAAGTTAGGTAAAAACATTTGATATAAATTCTAAGGTAAGAAAGCATGTAAAGATAAACATGATATAGCAACATGCAACTCCCCCTTAATCCATGAAACTCTCTATACAAATTTTCTCCCCATATCATATATTTCTCCCCCTAAAATAATTAACTTAAAAATAATTATTTCTCCCCCTTTGACACCATCAAAAAGATTAACACTAAGTTAAAAGCACATGACATCAAGTCTAATAGAAAGAAAATACCACAAGTTGAATTAAAATCAGAATTCAGCCTTTACTGGTCTGATATTCAGGTCATCAGTCGACTGGTTCAGACTACCAGTCGACTGGCACACTGTATTCGAGATTTCTGATTTCTGGGGTGAATTTCAGAAATGCGTTAAAAATTCCAAAAAATTCAAAAAATCATGAAATTTGGGGAACACATTTGTTTTAAGTATATCTATCAGTGAAAAATAGGTTTTCATGAAAAATCATTATATTTCCACGTATTTGCAAAAAAAATCCATAAGCTTTAAAAACTACTAGGTTTTTTATCACAAGAGTATCCATTTTAACACCTAGTCTTGCTTTGAATTGTTTCGAAACATGAATACATAGATTTTAGATTAAGAAATTGTTTTGAAAACATATGAAATATCCAACCATGATCTTTGGGCAATATGTCTATGAATTAAACATAAGCCTTCCCCATGATTGGTCTATTATTGCTATGTTGATACTTTAAATGACCATCTAAATGTCATAGGCATTAGTGGACATTTGTATCATCCTAACATCTCACCCATGCTAAGTTTGCAATCAAGTTAGCCTATAGTGAGTGTGAGATGCATCCTAGGGGATATTTGTGTATACTTAACCAATATATTCATGCAATTCTATCATGGTTAAGTATCATCTTAGCACTCTACATGATCACAAAGACATATATGAATGAATTTTACATTATGATCATGAAATACATGTATTCATTAAATAATAATCATGCATTAGATATTATATGATGATAATAAGCAAAGTATCACCTAAAGCATGATTCGACCCTATTTCTCATGATTACGTGTCAAATATTAAAATCATAACTCATGATTTCAAACATACATAGCAATTACATTAATTATCATGATTTAAGCATTATTATATATTTATGGGCATGTTATCATCACCCAACACTATTCTAAAAATGTTGTCCCGCCATCCTAAGTCAACCAAAATATGATATAGGTCAATTGCATATGGTTGACTACCCTAGAATTATCCTAACCCTTAAGGATGGATTTTGGAACCCAAAATAAGTTCTTTCCTATTGGGTTCACTAAGTATACCTTGGGGATCCATTTCCTAGCTATTACTTTCTTCTTATCTTGTCCCCTAGCTATTAGGCATTTGTAGGCCTTTTCATTTTTCTTTTCCTTGTAGCCTAGGCCCTTTTTGTTGAAACTAGCTCTTTGGCTCCCTAAGATCATGTTCAATGTGTTGGAGCCAATTGTGAATTTTTCTAGGGCTTTTGTTAAATAATCTACCTTTTCCCTTAAGACCCTATTTTCATTTATACATGCATCACTAACATCTAATGGCACATAAAGGTCATGTGAGCATGCATCATTTAAGCTAGAAGAAATATTATCATTTAAGCATGCATTTTCTAGCTTATTTTCCAATGCCTTAATTTGATTAAGCATGCTTTTATTTTTCTTTTTCATTCCAAATAAGTCCTTAGTTAAACTAGAAATTATGGAAACTATTTTCTTAGGAGAGGCTTTCGTTACCATAGTTTCCATGTCCTCTTCTTCTTCGGATGATGAGGATGTAGAAGCTCCCCCTTCATTTGAGCTCTCCCCACTTGAGCTTGATCCTTCATTTTCGGATGAAGAGCAATCCAAGTCATCAAAGGCCATCAAGGCCAAATTGGTGACAAAGGCATTCTCCTCATCCGATGATGATGAGGAGGATGAGGATGGGTCATCCCAAGTCCTTGCCTTTAGAGCTTTGGTCTTCCCCTTTTCTTTTGTCTTCTTCTCCTCTTCCTTCTTTTTCTTTCTCCCCTTTTTCTTCTTCTTTTCTTCTTTCTTTTTCTTCTCTTCCTTGCTCTTGTTTAGGAGGGGACAATTATCCCTTATGTGCCCCTCTCCTTGGCAATTGTAGCATATGACCTTCCCCTTGGTCTTCTATTCCTATCATTAGATTTATTAAATCTAAAATTCTTAAATGCACGTCTTACCTTCCTTACCATATAGGCTTCTTCGGTGCTATCCAAGGAGGAGGAGGAAGACGCTTCATCATCGGAGGAGGAGGGAATTTCCATCTTCTTCTTCCCCTTGTTCGCTATCAAAGCTACTCCTCTTGAGGGTTGAATTCTAGGCTCTTCTTGTATTCCTTCAAACCTAATTTCGTAGAGCTCCATTGTTGAGAAAAATTCCTCCAAGGTACTTACTTCCAAGTTCTTGGAGATGTAAAACGAATCCACCATGGAGCTCCATCTTGAGGACCGGGGAAAGGCATCTATGGCCTTCATTACCATATCCCGGTTGGAGAGCTTTTCTCCTACACTTGTTAGCCCAATTAATATTTCTTTAAATCTAGAATGTAGGGAAGTTACCTTTTCTCACTTTTCTAATTTGATGTTTGAGAGTTGGGAGCGGAGGAGGTCTCTCCTAGCTAGCTTGGCCTCGGATGTGCCTTCATGGAGTTCTACAAGCTTTTTCCACATCTCTTTGGCACTAGCACATTCTCCGATCCGGTTGATCTCTTGTTGAGGGAGCACATTGAGAAGATGATGTTTTGCCTTTGAGTTTGCAAGGTGCTCCTCTCTTTGCTTCTTAGTCCAACGTGATTTTTCAATTGATTCACCCCTTTCATCCCTAGGCAACTCGAAACCATTTTCCATTATAAGCATAATATCAAAATCGTTCTCGAAGAATACCTCCATTCTCTTTTTCCACCAAGAGAATTCGCCGTCGAACTTCGGAGGATGGATGTTGGAGCCGGCCATTTCGAAAATTTGCTTGTTGTGGCGGTTAGTCCTCGACAAGCTTTCCTTGGCTCTGATACCACTTGTAGGGGATCGAACGGCCGGCTAGAGGGGGGTAAATAGCCCTCTTCCAATGGATGTTGGAATTCTCTCATTCGTTTGCTCGTCTACACAATCGTTAGCGCAAGCGGAAGCATAAACAATAAAGACAAAGCAATAAATGAAAATACAAACGCTAACAAAGAATGTAACGTCGTTCACAGCTACGCCGCTAATCCACGATCCCGATTCATCCGAGGTGAATCACTCCTCCAAAGCTAATCACTATTGGTCTCTCCTTTGCACCAAGCTAGGTGGAGGTAACCTTTACAATCAAGATCACTCTTCTTACAAATAGAATGAAGTAAAAACAAGTAAGAAGAGTTTAGAGCTTGTGGGGCACTAGGAAGATCACTTAGAGCATAATCATTAGCCTCCCAAAGGCTCACACCCTCTCTTTTTATAGAGAGGGCTGATTATCATTACTACAACGGCCTCCGAACACGTCGGATCCCGACCGTCAGTAGTCCAACGAACTCTTGGCAATCGCGATGGACCTCATCACGATCGTCGCTCGTAGTCGACGCCCGACGGCTACGAACGGTTATGTGGCTGAAACCCTATTGACTACCGATCGGCCGCTTTCAAAGAATGACTCGATGGTCTGCGATCGCCCACGTATGGCGCGATCACGCCACACTCCCATCGGATACGGTCAAACTACATTCGACTAGGCGATCGCGCCATGACATGGCGATTCATCGTGTCGAAAAACCCATCCGACACTTGGCCAAATGGCCAAGTTTTACCTAAGAGATACCCCTTCCCGGGTTACATTCGCTCACTCTCATCTCTCGGAGTCCCTCGCCTTCGAAGTTCTCTTCGTTCTCAGCCACGTCCCTCGGCAGCATCTGGCGCACGGCTCTGCAATGCTCCTTCGCGTCTCTTGCCTCGAAGTCTACTTCCTCCGACTTCACTCCAAGCTTCTCGTCCGGCAGTCCCTCGGATGCTCCAAGCGCACGGCTTCCGCAAAGCTATCCTTCACCAACTCAAGGCACGAGTCATGAGATGTGAAACTCGCCACGGCTCCATGTGCGAATTACTAAGTCCAGCATGACTTCAACGCACATATCAAATCAACATATCAAACTAACTTAAACCCTTTGCCACACCATCAAAACCATATTACGGCAAGAGATTGCCCTAACAACACCTTCTCTATAAATAGAGAAGGTTGTTTTCTTCCCACACCGGGCAATGATCGATGCCCCGATCACTGATCGACCAGATTACTCAATAACGGCTTCTTCCACGCTGGATTTTATCCAACGACTCTCATAGGTCAACTAATTTTCCCATCACCAACTGATGGAGCTACGCCGATTGAGTGCCGGCGAGCACTCGACTAATCACCATTCTGCGTCGAAACCCTCGTGACTGATCGCTACCATCAACAATGATCGATGGTCTCGACAATGACTTCCAATCCTTGGCAATGCGGCACATGAACCAGATTCGAAAACCACCGAGTCACAATCGATTGATAGCGATGGCCGCATGACAAGGCAGTCGACTGATGCCGGGTAAACCTCAAACTTTACATTCGTTTGAGCGTCCGACAGTCGGGTAAACCTCAACCCTTGCGGTCGAGCCTTTGACACTTAGCATTCGGCCAAGTTCACCTAATGAGCTACTTACATTTCACTCATTCTCTCATATCACTTGAAGTCCCTCGTCGAAGCTCTCTTCGTTCGCGGCCACGTCCCTCGGCAGCACCAAGTGCACAGCTTCACAATGCTCCTTTGCGTCTCTTGCCCTCGAAGTCTACTTCCTTGGCTTTGCTTCAAGTCATCTCATCCGACGGTCCCTCGGATGCATCAAGCGCACGACTTTGCAATGCTCCTTCGCTGACTCAAGCACGAGGTTGTGAGTTGGTGAAACATGCCAAAGCTCCATGTGCGAATTACTAAGTCCTGCAAGACTCCAACGCACATATCAAAACTAACAAGCTAACTTAAACCCTTTGCCACACACATCAAAATCATATCACATGGGTTGATTTCCCTAACAGATCTTTAAACAATGGTATTTATACATTGGACATATCTAGTGACATTTTCAATATCGAAGCGAGCAACAAGCATGCTCGAAAAAATAATCATTTAGACTCCTACATGTGGCATTGTTGTCTTGGCCATTTGAGCAAGAAACGCTTGTCTGATTTACACCGATGTGGAATTCTATAATCATTTGAATTAGATTCATACGATACATGTGAATCATGCTTAAAGGGTAAGAAGACCAAGTTGCCTTTTACTAGAAAAGGTGAACTAGTGGGAGAGTTTCTTGGTCTAATATATACTGATATATGTGGACCTATGTCAACTCAAGCTCTATGAGGCTATAGCTACTTCATTACCTTCACTGATGATCACTCACGGTTTGGGTATGTGTTCTTGATGATACACAAGTCTGAAGCCTTTGAAAGATTCAAAGAATTCAGAAATGAAGTAGAGAAACAACTTGGCAAAAGTATTAAAATACTTCAGTTGGATCGAGGTGGTGAATACTTGAGTCAAGGGTTTCTAGATTATCTGAGGGACAATGGTATATTGTCTTAATGGACTCCGCCATATACACCATAGCTTGATGGTGTATCTGAGAGGTGAAACCAGACCTTGTTGGACATGGTTAGGTCAATGATGAATCACACGAATCTTCCCAAGTCATTTTGGGCCTATGCACTTCAGACAGTTGTTTACTTGCTAAACAGAGTCCCAACTAATGGAGTCTCTACTACTCCATATAAGATATGGAATAGTAAGAAATCTCATTTATCCTACATGAAGATATGGGGTTGTCCTGCTTGTGTGAAGCGGACTATATCAAACAAATTGGATGTTAAGTCTGATAAATGTCTATTTATTGGATACCCTAAGGAAATGATGGGTTACCAATTCTATCATCCTATGGAACAAAAGGTGTTTGTTTTAAGGCATGCTGTGTTTCTAGATAAAGAGTTCTCCTATAAGAAAACAATGGGAGTGGCCTTGAACTTGAGAAGGTTCAAGAGACTCCAATAGACATTGAAGAGATACCTGGTCAAGCACCACAATCGATAACTCATAGTGATGAGCCATCGACTGAACCTATTGTGATACCACATCTTCGTAGATTTGGTAGAACACAAAATATTCCTGAGAGATATGGATTTCTTTTAAGTGAATTGAATGACGTGTTACTCATTGACGATGAGAAGCCTACCAGTTATGAAGAAGTTTTAAAAAATTTATAAAGGGATAAATGGCTTGAAACCATGAAGTTAGAAATGGATTCCATGTATGAAAATCAAGTTTGGAACTTGGTGGACCCACATGAAGGCATTAAGCCTATAGGGTGCAAGTGGGGTTTCAAGAAGAAATCTGACATGGATGGTAATGTGATTACCTATAAGGCTAGATTAGTGGTGAAAGACTATCGTCAAAAGCAAGGTGTTGATTATGACGAGACCTATTCACCAGTAGCTATGCTTAAATCCATTCGGATGCTCCTTGCTATAGCGGCTCATTAGGATTATGAGATATGGAAGATGGATGTGAAAATGGCTTTCCTTAATGGAAACCTCCTCGAGGACATGTATATGATATAGCCTGAGGGTTTCACATCGGTTGATAAAAATAAAGTATGCAAACTTCGACGGTCCATTTATGGATTGAAGCAAGCATTCAGGAGTTAGAATATCTATTTTGATGAGACAATCAAAAAGTTTGATTTCTCACAAAATCCACACGAACCCTGTGTGTACAAGAAGGTTAATGGGAGTGCAGTTGTAACGCCCGTAAAATTCCTAGCAATTTTACAAGAATTTTTGGCTTGATGATAATGGGCTTTATGTAGGCCTTTTTCCAAAACAAAAGAAAATAAGCCAAAAATGGATACAAGACCTAGGAATTGAACTCCAGACCTCTAGAGATAGCCAAGCCCTATAGATGTACCCACTAACCATAAGCCCAATAGGATTGTATGATTAAGGAAGGGGGGGGGAACTATAGATAAATGGGACTAAGGGTAAATGAAGAGGCATAGAAAAGAAAAGAGGAACTTCTCTTCCTCCCCCCTTTATAAAGAAGAGGGAAGATTGAAATTGTTTACTTCCTCTCTTCTTCTTCCTCTCTTCTCACCGAAATCCTAAAGATTTTCCTCTACATTCCCTCTTTTGGCCGAATCCTATCCAAGCTAGAGAAGGCTAAGTGTTGATCTTCTTTAGGTTATCTTCCCCACCCCAAGCAAAGCGAAGGATGTAAGTATCCCTCACCTGCGTACGAGTAGCTTCGGTTGACGTTTTATAAAAGAAATCTATATTGTTATATTCGGCCAAGATATGATCTAGGGTTTCCATGAAGTTGTATGCCATGCTTTTGTAATTAGATGATGATGTTAGGGCTTAAAACGGATTAGGTCAAAAGTTAACCCTAGGAAACCCTATGAACCATTCGGCCAACATGGGTTTTGTTGGTGTTTTATTGAAGTTATATCTTGTTTTTGCTTGCAAGTGATGATGTTAGCATGTTATAGGGATTAGGATAAAGATCTAACTCTAGAGGCCTCCATGACCCATTCGGCCAAGTCATGAACTAGGGTCTCAAAGAAGCTCTATGCTATGTTTATGCTATGTTTTATAACTAGATTATGATGTTAGGGTTTAAAGTGGGTTAGAACAAAAGCTAACCCTAATGAACACTATAGTTCTATTCGGCCAAACCCTACTTTTAGGGTTTCAATGAAGTTCCATGCCATATTATGGGAACTAGATGATGATTTTAGGGTTTAAAGTGGGTTAGAACAAAAGCTAACCCTAATGAATACTATAGTTCTATTCGGCCAAACCCCACTATAGGGTTTCAATGAAGTTTCATACTATGTTTTGTAACTATATGATGAGGTTAAGTTTTAAAAGGGGATTAGGTCAAAAGTTAAACCTAAAGGCCCTACATGGACCATTCGGCCACCTTTGGTTCTTAGGTTACAATGAAGTTCATACCATGAATTGTATGCTATGTTATGTTAATGAAATCAGTTATGTTGTTATGAAATAAAGTATGTCATGCTATGTTGATGAAATAAGTTATGTTGTTGTGAAATGAAGCATGCCATGCTATGTTAATGAAATAAGTTATGTTGTTATGAAATGAAGCATGCCATGCTATGTTAATGAAATAAGTTATGTTGTTATGAAATGAAGTATGCCATGCTATGTTAATGAAATAAGTTATGTTGTTATGAAATGAAGCATGCCATGCTATGTTAATGAAATAAGTTATGTTGTTATGAAATGAAGTATGCCATGCTATGTTAATGAAATAAGTTATGTTGTTATGAAATAAAGTATGCCATGACTATGTTAATGAAATAGGATATGTTGTTATGAAATGAAGTATGCCATGTTATGAAAATGAAATGAAGCATGATGTGTATGAAATGAAGTATGCTATGCTATGTTAATGAAGTGGAGCATGAGGTGTATGAAATGAAGTATGCTACGCTATGTAAATGAAATGAAGCATGATGTGTTATGAAACGAAGTATGCTATGCTATGTTAATAAGACATGTAGTAAAGTAAGCATATAAGTATTTTACCTTCTGCATGGCTTGTACCAAGACCTTAACAAGGTCCAAGAAGGGATGGGCTCCTAAGATGCCCTAGGTCGATGGAATAAGACTCGGGCCTAGGACGGGCTTCTATGTATGATTGCCCCTAGGTCGATGGAATAAGATTCGGGCCTAAATGCGGGATGGGCTCCAAGATGCCTTAGGTCGATGGAGTAAGACTCGGGCCTAGGATGGGCTTCTACGCTATGACGATTGCCCTAGGTCGATGGAATAAGACTCGGGCCTAGAAACCTATTAGGTTCGAGACTTGCTACCTCGGGCCTATTTAGGGATGCGCGCTATGATAATGAAGAAGTGGTACAATGCCGGGCCCAAATATGTTGAGATTTATATTTACGTACCTAGCATATATGTTTTCAAAAGCATCTTGCATATGTATGTCATGATTGTTAAGTTACATGTAATGTTAAATAATATGCCATGATTGTTAAGTTACATGTTATGTTAAATAATATGCCATGATTGTTAAGTTACATGTTATGTTAAATAATATGCCATGATTGTTAAGTTACATGTTATGTTAAATAATATGCCATGATTGTTAAGTTACATGTATGTTAAATAATATGCCATGATTGTTAAGTTACATGTTATGTTAAACGATATGCCAAGAATGTTAAGTTATATGTTATGAAAGTTATGTTTTATGATATGTTATGAATGTTTACATGCTTACGTTAGATATGTCATGAAAGTTATGTTTTATGATATGTTATGAATGTTTACATGCTTACGTTAGATATGTCATGAAAGTTATGTTTTATGATATGTTATGAATGTTTACATGCTTACGTTAGATACGTTATGAAAGTTATGCTTCATGATATGCTATGAATGTTTACATGTTTACGTTAGATACATTACAAGTTATGTTTGATGATACGGTGATCCATGCTATATTTCACTTACGTTACTTATGCTACATGTTAAGTTGATGACACCAAGTATGTTACATGTTATATTGCTTCTATGTTGTGAATGCTGCATGCCATGATTAATGATAATGTATGGTTTTAGTGAGTAGGACAGGATCTTACTAAGCCTATGTGCTTATAGTTTATCTTTCCCTCGTACTGCAGATAAGGGTAAGGGATGGATAAACTAAAGGGAGCAGCAGGAGGGGCCAATGTGTGTGGTAGTGGCATGGTGGAGAAGATCCGTTAGGTCTAAACATGTTTACCTATGATGAAGATGTCTATTCATGTCCTCACTTATGTCTCCTTATGATGATGATGTTATGAATTTACTAAGCACTAAGTATCTGCATATATGATGCATGCTCTATGTTAAGAAGAAGAAGTAAAGAAGAAGTAAGAAGAAATATCTATCCACGCTATGAAGCATACTCTATGCTAAGAAGAAGAAGTATGTATATATATATATGTATATATGTGTTAATGCATGTTTATGTTTAAAAGAAAAACAAAAAAAAAGTATTAAGAAGTATGTCTAAAGTCTTCCGCTGTGAGAATTAAGAAGTATGTATAAAGTCTTCCGCTGTATGTAATGTATGTACGGTCGCGTCACGCGCCGCCTCTCCGGACATTTAGGGTCCCGGAAGGGCGGGCGTGACAGCAGTCGTGTTCCTAGTATTGTATATCGATGTCATATTACTTATAGGAAATGATATATCTATCTTACAGTCAGTTAAAATTTGGTTATCCAAAACATTCTCCATGAAAGACCTGGGAGAAGCAACCGATATCCTCGGTATTAAGATCTATAGAGATAGATTGAAATGGTTGCTTGGTCTTTCGCAGTCTACATATATAGACCAAGTGCTAAAGAGGTTTAGAATGTTGAAATCCAAGAAAGTTTCCTTCCCATCATGCATGAGATACACCTTTCAAAGTCTATGTGTACGCGCATAAAAGACGAAAGGATTTACATGAGTAAGATCCCTTATGCATACGTAATAGGATCTATCATGTATGTTATGTTATGTACGAGACCCGATGTATCGTATGCTCTGAGTGTCATGAGCATATATCAGTCTGATCTAGGAATAGGACAATCCTTAAGTACTTAAGAAGAACTAAGGATGTGTTCCAAATATATGGAGAGGGTGATATGCTAACATGCGGGTATACGTATGTCAGCTTCCAGATGGACAAGCATGATTCCAGGTATCAGTCTGGGTATATATTCACCTTGAATGGAGGCACAATAAGTTGGAAAGGTTTCAAGCAAGATACTATAGCAGATTCTTGCACTGAGGCAGAATACATTGCATCTTCGAAAGCTAGGAAGTGGTTTGGATAAAGAAGTTTGTCTCGAAACTTGATGTGGTCTCATCAATGATCCAAACATGTGCTTCGCTGGTATCATCTGATCAGAGAGATCATCAGTAGAAAGGAAATATAAATCGAGAAGATTCTCACTGAAAGGAACTTAGTGGATCCGTTAACTAAGGGCTTACCTCAAAGTAAGTTTGAGAGTCATGTTAGAGCTTATGGTATTGGATACCATGGCAATTGACATTAGGCCAAGTGGGAGTTTGTTAGTTATATATGAGAGGTGTCCTAAGGCAATCACCTTATGATTGTATCATTTATTTGATAAATGAAGATTCACTATTTGAGTGTACATGTTTTCATATATTTGATTGGATCTTAAAATCAATTATTGAATACCCGCAATATGATTCACAATATGAGAGAATTTATGATTGGATAACAACTAGTGTGTATCTCTATATGTGTAATTGTGATGTATTGAAATTATCCCTAGTCGAAGAATTCATGGATGCGGACGCCATCAATTCTGTTGAGACTAGCACGAGTCATACACTTTGGTTTATCCAAGCAGTTATTTCTCACTAGCTGGAGACATTGGGATGTCCGGAGTTGAACATGGATATTAGTTATCGTAACTAGTTCATTGGAATGACCGGTTGTAAGACTTCATATGGTTCTCTGCATATATAGATATGTCAATGAAGTTCTTACTGCAGCTTAAGTGCGATGTTCCTTAGACTTGCAGTGTTCAAGTCATCTTGGTCATGGAGACTTATGCTTTGACATCTTAAGCAAGTATCTCCGAGGAGATGTGGACCCGAGATGATTGGGTATAAGTCGAAGTGGCCAAAGGTGTTTGAATAGCCTACAGAGGATTCACCACTTCTTGTGAGGAAATGTATACCCTATGGCCTCTCGTCGGATTGTTACTAAAGTCTTTGGTCAAAGAATTACATGTTTACAGTATGGTACTCTTTGATACATGTGCAGTAACTAGAATCCGTAAGATGAGAAAGTAATACTTGGGCTAGGTGTGACGTAGTAAGCCTAGTGGCGATTGATGCAATGGACCATGTCCTAAACCAAGTGGGTATATGATGAGTGAAGGGAATGGGGCACATTTTATTGTAGCTGTGAAAGGTTTTAGAAGAGTTATGGGATCAACCGTTGATTTTCTAGTTAATTGGAGATTATGATGTAATATTAGGTTACACTCATTATCATTGTATAATTAATGGTTAATTATAGATGACCAATATAAACCGGGAACCTATTTGGTCACACACACTATGAGTGTAATTCGAAGGATTTAAAATGAGCTTGAGAATTGGATTCTCAGATCGAGAGAGACATGGTTTGGTTCGACCAAACATGGAACGAGCATGAAATTGTTTCAGTCACATCGAAAGCATGGATGGGCTGAGTCTTATGAAGACATGATGGATGAACCAAATTTATTTGGTTATAATCCAATGGTGGAAAATAAACAAAAATGGTTTGTTTTGTTTTAAACAAATGAACCGAAATTGGTTTGGTTCGTTTAAACTTAAAATACACCAACACAGTTTGGTTTATTTTAACTTAAGTTAATGGAGCAGGTTAACGGATTTTGGTTATGAACCAATAACCATTAGGAGAATTTGTTCTCTATAAAAACACAACTAAATGGTTTTGTGAAGACACACGACTTGGGTTTTGGAAACCCTAGCCGTTTTTCCCTCATCTCCTCCCTTATTGTTGTCGCCCAACCCATTGGTGTCACCCAAGGAGTTGTGCCACCACCTCATCCTTGCCACGTCGCAACCACCAGCTACTGACAGCCCTACGACCATCCTCAGTCGTCGACCAACCTCCCTTGGTCGCTGGTGACCAAGGAGTAGCCAACCAACTTGTTTGGCTGACTATCTCCTCCACCAAAACAAGTTGTCCAGTTTTGGACAGCTTGCTGTCCTCTTCATGGAGAGGTCGTTTGGTCAACGTTTTACACTCCGACAGTGACCTACTTGTCGGGGATTAGATCTCCAACAATCCATTTTGGTGGAGGACTAAGGTTTCATCAATTGGTTGACGAAAACCGCTTCTGAGAAGCGAGTTCGTGGAACTCATTTTTGGATCCGAATTTGATTCAAATTGTGATCGTGTCTCGCATCACAACGACTTCAACACGAGGCTAGTACCTTTCGTGAAGTCGGGGCTCGTCGCTTAGTTAAGCTATCCCTATGATACTCGGTGTGAATACAGATAGAGGTAAAACTCACGAGGAACGCATGGTTGATGTCATTCCCGCTTCACGTAATTCGTTAGGTATACCTAGAGTAGTTTTCCTTTATTGCAAAATTTGAAATGGATATATGTCTACACTTGAAGTATCCTAGCATGCGTGTGTTGTGTGTTGTAATAAATTAGTTTATTACTTATTTTTTCTTTCACTGTGTCCATGTTTATGAAACATGTTCAAACGCACACCCACGTCGATGCTAGGAAAACCCAACATTTAAAAGGGGTGAAGTCATGTGGTTTGCCCCAAATCACCCATGTGACTCAGACCCCCCTCCCTAGCCCATGTGAAATCCTCTCCTCCAACCTCTAAGGAGCCTCTCCAAGCTTCAAGAAGCTTCCAAATAGCAAAAATGACGAGGATCAAGCATAGTTCAACAAGATCTGCCCCTTCAGAGCAAAGGTCAAGGAGAAGTAGCGCCCCACAAGCTCCAAAGCAAGGTAATTCTCCCCCAAGCATCATATTTTGTAATGATGAACATAGCGATAGATTTAACATGATTTCCTACCGAAAAATCACTGCTACTAGATATTTTGATGTAGATCTTTAGAACCCCTAGGTTTGCTTGGGGATGTACAAGGCCTTTTTACAAAAATGGGTTGGGGAGAGATTATGGGGATGAGATGCCCAACCTACCCTAGGATAATTTTGGAATTATTAAGTTCGGTGGAGGTGGAGATCATGATGGGGAGATATAGTGAAGTGGGAAAGGTCACTTTTAGGCTATTTAACATTGAACATGACTGGACCTTGCACCAATGTAACTCATGTTTTGGATTACCTAGTGGGGGAGAGAAAAGGACCTGCAATAAGTTTAATGCACGAACCTTTTAGTTTGATTTGATAGGGGAGAGTGCATATGACCCTTATAGGGATAAAACCTCACGGCTCCAAAACCATATTTTTCGATATATTCACCGAGTTATGGCAAGTACTATTTTTGAGAAAGGGGAGAGCGATCGAGTAGTGAGGATGAGTGAGCTTCTTTGCCTATGGGACATGCTATAAGAGAGAAGTACCATTGATGTAGGGTCCCATTTCATTAAGCACTTGGTAAAGATGGGTAAAGCTGCCAAGGGAGAGATTATTTTATGGGGATTAATCACCCACATTTGCAATAGGATGGAGTACGATTGCACCGCCTAGGATAGAGTAGAAGGGTGCCCTTGCATCGATCTAGGGGTGTGCATGTCTATGAAAATGATAGTGAGAGAGGGGCACTATTTTTGTTTTGTGAGGAAGAACTTGGGACCCCTTAGGCTCCTCAACACTGATCGTACCACCATTACCAACCGTGCCAACTAGCAATTGGATCTCATAGTTGAGTCCCCACCACACGTCCACTCTCCTATAGATCGACCCATGAATAAGATCCCCCCTAGTCCACGTCGCGAGCCTACACCTGCACCTCCCTCTTTTCCCACTTTTGAGAACGATGCAAGTACATCAGCTTATGACTTTTTCGAGTTCCAATTGTGCCTCGATGATATTTACGCTAAGTAGTAGATGCAAGAGCAGCAATGGGAGGAGCACAGGGCCTATACACAGGCAGAGTTCTAGGATCTACGGTAGCATTTTCAAAGGGATGAGGAGTTCTACAGTGAGGCCCGTACCTATTTTAAAGAGGAGGCTACCTATCATCAGGAGGTTCGGTAGTACATGCATTCTACATAGGCACAGTGGGGCAGGGAGGAGGAGCACAGAGCTGTCGCTGCATCCACCAGTTCCTAGATTGACCATATGTACATGTGGCATCAACGGCTGAGCACCAGATTCATCCAGGAGCCCGACATGTCAAGACTGCCAGATTTCCCATCTCGACTTCCATACTAGAGGTACAGTCTTGTTTAAGTCGGGGGGGGTCGAATTTTGATATGCCCTTTGTCTAGCAATAGTTTCTTTCTTGACATTTAGGTTTAGTTTTAGATTATTTGCATTTACTTGTCCATGCATATAGTATTTAGGTTCCTTTCAACACTTAGTTGTTTGTCATTTTAAGCTGCCTCAAAGTATTCTCAAAATTTCTCACGATTTTCTTCTATACAATAGATAGCTTAACTTCATTTATCTTAGGATATTTTATTTTTGGTTGCTTTGATGGTTGTTCTAGATTTGTACTTGTTAGCTTTTATCTTTCACTTATACTTTATGAATATTCTGAAATGGAAAATCTACTACATACATAATTATGATTCATCCCAGAAGTCTAGTACTTTGGAATCTATAAGTGACTCTAGATTTAGTATTTTAGTTATTGGAGATGCTTGGATTGTGTAAGCACATTTAGAAAAATCAAAATACCAGTGAGCTAGAGAGGAACAAAGTTCCTTAAAAAATAATAAAATAATAAAAAAAAGAGAGAAAAAAAAGGGAAAGATAAAAGAAAAAAAGGATTGAGTTAAAAACAGTTGTCATGGGTGGAAATGGTTAGATGCCCCTTTGAGATCGAGTTAGGTTACTGAGGAAACACTTACCCCTTTGAGATCGTTTGGAAGCTAGAGGGTGAAGATGGAATTCCAAGACAAGCTTGGATGGGATATCAACACACCTATCCCTTATACCTTCTATGGACAAGAAGGATTCAATCAATGGAAGGTGAGGATTGAAGAATTCTTGATGATGAAGGACTTTGAAGAGTGGGGCATTTTGATGGAGGGATTTCAATATCCAAAAGGGCCCAAGGGAGGAATTCTCAAGATGAAGAAGTGGACCGAGGAACAAATCCAAGAGTTCGAAAAGAATACAAAGGTAATTAAATTCTTGGTTGATTTGATTCCTAATAAAATTATGTGTGAGCTAGGTGAGTACAAGGATGCCAAAGAGCTTTGGAGTCAAGTGGCAAAATATCATGAAGGCTCACAACCGATCCAAGAGGAAGAGACCGAAGAGGCTAATGCATCATCCTCACAAGGAAGTGAGGATTCGGAGGTTGATAGGGAATTAACATCCGGATCAGAAGAGGTGGAGGAAGTGGAAGAAGCATCCACCTCAAGGATTGAGGGGGAGGAGATAACTTCCACACCGAAACATCAAGAAGAAGCTTCGACATCCGGTCAAGATGAAGAAGCCCAAAGTCCAATTCCGGTCTCCATTAACCTAGGTAACTCAAACATATGTGTTAATAATAAAATGCATATAATATGTTTTGAGTGTAGGGAAACCAGGCACTATAAGAGCAAGTGCCCAAAGAAGAATAGGAAAGCTCCACCGGCTCCAAAGGTCAAGGATGTCGGTCCCTCAACGCAAAAGAGCAAAGAACAAGTAATTTGCTTCAAGTGCCGACAACCTGGACATTTTCGGAGTCAATGCAAGAAGGGGGACAAGAAGACTCAAAATGGAGCATCATATGTAGGGGGAGCTAAGGCAAACCCTAGGGTAACTTCTAATTTTGCTCCTTCTTCAATTTACAAGCAAAAGCATGCTAGGGATTTCAATTCACTTGCAATTTATGAAAAGCATGCTAATAGGAACAAGTATTTTTGCTTAGGAGCTAAGAATGTCTACTTAGATAATAGGAAGAAGTTTGGGACTAATGTCCCTAAAAACAATTTACCTAAGGACAAACCTAGGTCAAATAACTCAAGATCAATTTTACCTAGGGAGACAATTAGAAAGGTGCAAGAGCACCTAGGTCTAAACCCTAAATGGACTAGGCATATGCCTAGAAAGTCTCATGCCCAAGAATTTAATCAAAAATCAATTGGGCAATTAGAATTAGAAAACCAAGCCTTGAGGTCAAGGCTTGAGAAACTAGAAAAGACCCTTAGGAATATACAAAACCAAGTTAAAGGGTCTAATGATAAAAAGTCTAGGTCTAGATCTCAAAGTCAACACCTAGGACCTCAAAGTCAAAAGTCAACCAAGGGCAAGCAAGGTTTGGGTCACAAACCTAAGCCTAAGGTGGCTTACCATAGTATTCCATTTGATTATGGAACATAAACTAGGTATAAGAAGACAAAGGTTACTAGGGAAGCTATCCCTAAGAGTAACCATAGTTTGTGCCTAGTGGCTAAGGTTTCTAGGAAACCTAGGGTGGCCACTAAGAAGGTTGCAAGGGGAGTTACCCCTAGAGTCAACCTAGGTAAGACCCAAATGACCAAGGCTAACAAGTCTAGGAGGGTCATTAGGAAGGTATCTAGGGAGGTTATCCCTAAGGAATACCTAATTAACCCTAGGAGCTCAAATTGGTTTTGGGTTCCTAAGAGCGTGATTGATTCACGCTAGATGGGTTTAGGGTGTGCCAACCTTGATTGGATGGGTAGTTAACTCAACCATGGTAAAGGTGGCACTTTAGGATATTTTCAAGGTTATGGTTACCTTGGAAATAGACTTGAATCAATATCCTAAAAGATTTTAGGATGTGCCAATGCACTTTTGAAATTAAGAAAAATCAATTAAATTGGCACAATTTAGGTTTAGAGATTAGTGTGCCATTTTGGGTTTTTGGCACACTAGGGAGATTAGGTTAATATGGAAAAATATGATTAATCCCAACAAATGGCAATTAATATTAAAATTTAGGTATTATTATACCTATATATTTTATATGCCATGCTTTGTTTGTCATATAACATGCCATGACATCATGGTTACTTTTAATCATTTTATATGTCATGTTCATGTTTTAGGATTAAGGTTTTAAATGTCATGTGTTTTTAGATTTCATCTTATGCCATGACATCATGATTATGAGCATATGCTTATTTATATCATCATTAATGCCATAATCATTCATGTATTTAAGAAAAATTTCGATTGAAATTGATTTAAGGACTATGGCATGACTTGGAGTCCCATTCATAAGGGAATCAAGTAGGGTTGCCTTAGAAGATGCATGAAACCCTAGTTTTAAATGAATCAAAACCCACATCTCACATCCAATTGACATGTATGTGTATTTATACACCCTAGATACATGTGAGATGCTAGGATATGAGTTAAGTTCAAGGTGTTAGTAATATATGAGAGATGTCCTAAGGCAATCGCCTTATGTATGAACCATTTATATGATAAATGAAGATTCACTATTTGAGTATACATGTTTTATGTATTTGATTGGATCTTAAACTCATTTATCAATGTCCACGATACGATTCACAAGATGAGAGAATTTGTGATTGGATCACAACTAGTGAGTATCTCTACATGTGTAATTGTGATGTATCGGAATTATCCCTAGTCGATGAATTGATGGATTTGGACACCATCAATTCTGTCGAGACTAGCACGAGGTATACTCCTTGGTGTATCCAAGCAGCTGATTCTCACTGGCTGGAGACATAGTGATGTTCGGAGTTAATCGTGGATGCTAGTTATGGTAACTAGTTCATTGGAGTGACCAGCCGTAAGACTTCATATGGTTCTCTGCATATATAGATATGTCAATGAAGTTCTTACTGTGGCTTAAGTGCGATGTTCCTTTGACTTGCGGTATTCAAGTCATCTTGATCATGGAGACTTATTCTTTGACATCTTAAACAAACATCTCTAAGGAGATGTGGACCCGGGATGATTGGGTATAAGTCGAAGTGATCGAAGGTGTTTGAATAGCCTATAAAGGATTCACCACTCCTTGCGAGGTGATGTATACCCATGGCCTCTCGTCGGATTGTTACTAAAGTCTTTGGCCAAAGCATTACATATTTAGAGTAAAGTACTCTTCGATACATGTGCAGTAACTAGAATCCGTAGGACGAGGAAATGATACTTGGGCTAGGTGTGACGTAGTCAGCCTAGTGGGGACTGACACAATAGACCATGTCCTGAACCAAGTGGGTATAAGATGAGTGAAGGGAATGGGGCACGAATCATTCGAGCCGTGAAGGGTTTCAGAAATAGTTCCGATCAACCGCTGATCTTTTGCTAATTGGGGATCATGATGTACTACTAGGTGCCACTCATGATCGTTCTATAATTAATGGTTAATTATAGACGGCCAACATAAACCGAGAACCTATTTGGTCACACGCACAACGAGCGTAATCCAAAGGATTTAAAACGAGCTTGAGAATGGGATTCTCAGACCGAGAGAGACTAGGTTTGGTTGGACCAAACATAAAGCGAGCATGAAATCGTTTCAGTCGCAATGGAAGCGTGGATGGGCTGAGTCTTATGAAGACGTAATGGATAAACCAAAATGGTTTGGTTCTAATCCAATGGAGGAGAATAAACCAAAGGGTTTGGTTTATTTTAAACGAATGAACCAAAAGTTGGTTCGGTTCGTTTTAACTTAAAATAAACCATCATGGTTTGGTTTATTTTAACTTATCTTAATGGAGCGGGTTAACGGGCCTAATGGTTATGATCCAATAACCATTAAGAGAATTAGTTCTCTATAAAAGAGGGCTTAATGGATAATTAAGCCCTAATCAAAACCCTAGCTTGGCCGCCCAACCCCTCTTCCTCTTGTTGGCGTCAACTCCATTGCCGCCCAACCCTTGAGCCGCCGACTAGCTCTTTGCCGGCGTCCAAGCTTCAGCCGATGATCCTCCGGCGACCCTCCGGTGATCTTCCTAGGCCTCGGTGAAAAGGTGAGCACTAGGCTTCCTTGTTTTGGCCGGCGCCTACTCCTCCACCAAGCTGTCCAGTTTTCTTGACAGCTTCTTCTCCTCTCGTCAGAGCGTCATTTGGATGACGGTTAGTGCTCCGATAGCGGCTAACTTACCGGGGATTTGATCTCCGGTAATCCTCTGAGGTGGAGGACGAAGGATTCGTCAATTGGTTGACGAATACCTCTCCGGAGAAGCGAGTTTTGAGAACTCGTATTAGGATCCGAATTTGGATTCGGATCGTGATCATCTCTCGATCACGTCGTCTTCAACACGAGGCTAGTAACCCGTACGAAGACGAAGCTTGTGGCTTAGCGAAGTCATCCCGAGAAACTCAGCGTGGATACGGATAGAGACGATTCTAGCGAGGATCGTTCCGGTTGATGTCGTTCTCGCTACACGTCATACGAAAGGTATAACGTAGATAAATTTCCTTTTATTGCAAATTTAAATTTACGATTATGTCTACACTTGTTGTAATATGCATGCGTGTGTTGTGTGTGTTGTAATAAATGTAGATTTATTATTTTTATTGCTTCCGCTGTGTTCATGTTTATGAAACATGATCGAACACACACATGCCGCGGTGCCGGAAACCCAACACAAGGTGCATAGTTTTTGCATCTAGATGAACTAAAACTCATCTAATTTCAAATGTGGATCATTAGGAAAGCTTGTGTACAAGTCATGTGCATAGAGCCCAAGGAATATGATCCAAAACATGGTTTTGAAATCATTTTAAAATCAATTTAGAAAACCTTGGTGAAGTCTATCTTTTGATAGCAATCACCATTGATGAAGTTGATACAAAATAGGGCCAAAACATTGAAAATTTCAATGGTTTTGAGTTTTGTATCAAACTCACTATTTTATGGGTAAAATAATTTTCAAATATTTTTCACCCATTGTAATGACTATAAGTAATATACGTATCAAATTTTATGATTTTTCAAATTACGTATAATTACTTATGTTTTTCCAAATCTCGATACTGATAGCTGAAATTCGGAAATTTCAGCTATCGCTGATCGCTTTGGTGTGGCGATCGATATGGGTGGCGATGTGATCGATTCGTCAGTCGACTGCCAGGTCTGATTTCGGGTTAACAAGATTTGTTTAGCCCGTGTTTAGCTATGGAAAAGGTTCCTAATCACTCCTAACCCTAGGATATGCTTTAGGAAGCATTATAAAGGGTGAAAATCCATTGGATATGGATTAGGAGCTGTGTTAGGTCAAAGTATCAAATTTAGGGTGAGTGAAAGTTCTATGTTGAACTTAGAACCTTAATTTTGATGGTTTAGAGTTCCTATTGGCTTATGGGCTTCCCAAGGACATTGTTGGTGCAATGGTCAAGGGAAAGCAAGCCTTTAGGGGGAGGTATCCATCTTGGGATGATGGATGTGTCTTTCTACTTGAAGAGGAGAAGTTATTGGGAGAGTATCATCAATTGGGAAAATTGATGGGTTTTTGATACCCAATTTGGAAATTGGGAGAGAGTATAGGATTGTCTCTCTTGAGTGATATGTGAATTATCACTAGGAAGATGGTAGGCATCCTAGGTATTTTTGGATCAAGGGAGAGATTGTAAGATCTCATTGGGACATGAGACATTGACCTCCTTGGAGAGAAAACCTTTTTGATGTTAGTCAAAAAGGGGGAGAATGTTTGGGGGAGAACATTTGGAGAGTGTTTACCAATTTGGGATAATTGGTAAGGGATTTGAGTTAGTGGTCTAACTCAAATGATTTATTTGGTTTTTGTCAAACATCAAAAAGGGGGAGATTGTTGGTGCAATCGGCCCATGTCACGATTGACCATGACTCGAGTTTTGACTCGAGTGATGTTTTGATGTTCGACAAAAACATATGACAATGTAATTGTCATGGGAAAGTCCAAGTCTTGAGTACTTAGCATGGGAAGTCCAAGTGGGACACTTGGCAAGGAAAAGTCCAAGCATGGGTCTTGGCAATGTAAAAGTCCAACATGGGTTGGCAAGGGAAAGTCCAAGCATGGTCTTGGCATTTGAGAAGTCCAACATGGGTTGGCAAGGGAAAAGTCCAAGCATGGGTCTTGGCAATGTAAAAGTCCAACATGGGTTGGCAAGGGAAAGTCCAAGCTTGAGTCATGGCATGAGAAGTCCAAGGGGTTTGATATTGGCTGCGTAAAGTCCAAGCGAGAGTCTTGGCAGCATAAGTCCAATGGTTGGCGGCGTAAAGTTCAAGCGGAGTCCTGGCAGCATAAGTCCAATGTGCCTTGGCGGTGTAGACACCGTTAGCATGACATAGCCGATGGAAGCACCTAGAAGCTAGCACGATGGATGAACAAGTCATGGATGACTTGGAGGGATCCGAGAGGCGTGAGGCTGATGGAGGTGGCTAGAAGGCTTAGGTCTAGGCTAAGGGTGGTTTAGCAAGTATGGGGGCACCATACTTGGGTTAAAACCTCATTTTTGAGGTTGGCAGTCGACTGGCATTATGGCCGGTTCGACTGTCGTGAGTCGACTTGAGTTCGACTGCCAGTTTAGAGCTAGAAATGCTCGCAAATGCTCATTGAAGCGATCGTGTCGACGATAGTCGATCGCCAGGGTCAGCGATTGATCGCCACCAATGTCGAGCATATCGCTCCATAGCCGACCGGGCGCGATCGACTACGGGGCGGCGATTGCCAATGTTGGCGATCAACGCCAAGAGATCCGTTAGAGTTTTTTCCAGCGTGGATCGAGCCATTGTCTCACGACAACAGTGGCATCAGTCGACTGGTGACTTATGGCAGTCGACTGATGGGCGGAAATCCAGGTCGCACGCAAGGATAAAAGGAGCTCGATGGGAGGGTTTTTGGTATCAGTTCTTAAGCGATTTCTTGGACGTTTTTGAGGCGATTTGCTGCTGCAAATCAGGGTCTTCAACCACGGTTCAAGCGATCAATAAGTAAGCAATCAAAAGGCATTTGTAAAGATTTTTCTTTACTTATATTGCATTGTATCTCATTGTATTTGCTTGTATCTACTTAGATTATTGTTGTAATCTTTTGTACAAGGTTTCTCCACGTCCGACTTGTTGTCGAGAAGGAGTATTTGTGATTTGTGAGTGTGTGTGCATCACTAGGGCTCTTTAGAGCTCGATCCGTGGAGTAGGAACCGTTCGGTTCCGAACCACGTTATATCTGTGTGTTAGCGTGTTGTTCATTTCATTATCGTTATTATTTTTCTATTTCCGCTGCACTAACGAAATTGTAGAGATGACACGGCAACGAATTCCATCTACGTACGAACCGCGCTATTCACCCCCCCTCTAGCGGCCTTAATTCTCCAACATGTTCCACAATGCACAAGTGAAACCGAAGTTCTAGAATCATCTTAGGAAATGTCAAACCTACCTTCTCTTCCTCTGAGTGACACCGTACTTGAGTTAGGACTATCATCAACCTCGAAACCCTTATTCTTAGGATATTAACTTCGAACAACAATATCCACTGGACAAATGGTACTCGAATCTCAGTATCTATGGGATCGATAAATCTTTTATTACATGACGACATTCGTGCACTTGTAGGCGTTGAGTGTAATTGTGCGCTTTGAGTCCTTGATGATTCTCACTGAAGATTTGAGGTTGTGATCGAGTGCATCATCATTCAAACTTCGTGCTAGCCTGTAAGTGCTTTCATCAACTATGTCATACCTTTGGATAACCTTAGCCTAGACCTAAGCTTCTAACCACCTCGATCAACTTCACGCCCTTAGGGTCCATCCGAGTCCTCCATGACTCCTTCACCCTTTGTATTAGCCTTCAAGTGCTTCCATCAGCTATGTCATGCTAATCGGGGTCTCATTTGCCAAGAGGCCATGCCTCCGAGACTTTTCATTGCCAAGCCTCAATTCTTGAACTTTCACAACCAAGACTACACACGAACTTATGTGGCCAAGACTACACCCTTTGACTTTTCCATTGTCATGTATCCATACTTGGACTTCTCCATTACCAAGAATCAAATCTTGGACTTTCCCTTGCCAAATATTCATATTTGGACTTCTCCATTGTCAAGAATTCAATCTTGGACTTTCCTTGCCAAGTCTCCAAACTTAGACTTCCATTTGAGTCACACTCATGTTAGGTCAACCTTGACCTGAGATTGATTGCTTCAACAATCGCCTGCTCATAATCTTCCTCATATGACGTTGGATATCCCAATCACCCACTTATCATATGGTCAACATATGGTTAAACCATACTGATAAACACCTTGACAATCGCTTTATCAATCATCAAAACCATACTCAAGTCTTGTTAAGCATGACTTGGATCGATTACACCAATAATCTTTCCTTTTTTGATGTTTGACAATACGTTTAAGTTAGTCTTGTTAGTGAAAGCCCTAGAGCCAATCATGTGATGATTGTTGTATGGACTTTATTGTATCATATTCCTATTTATAAAGGCATGGTTATTATATTTACTTGTATTTGTGTCAAATAACTAAATATAATAATATCCTTGAGTAGTAGGTTCTTATCTATATCAATCGATTGGTTGAATCGATAATGAGATGATATAGAGAACACTACTCTTAATCATTCCTAGTCAAGTATTAACATTCAGGGACAATGTTAATGCATAGAGACTAGCATGTAGGTCAACACGATGACTTGATCTCACAAGTCATGGATATGAGATATCAAGTTAACACATGGGTATGCATTGGAGAATGTATACTGAATGACCCGCCATGAGAAAGTATCGTTGATCGTTATATGAGTGTCATATACTTTCTCATGTGGCTATTAGTATGACTATTAGTCCTTAGACCTGAAGTCACCATGGTTCCCTACATAAGGAGTTGCATACTTTGTCTTCGTCAAACGTCACCCGTAAATGGGTGGACTATAAAGGTGATTACTGGGTATGTGACAAATTATGCGGAGGGATGTGAATGATGTAGATGAGATCTATCCCTCCTATATGACGAGAGAGACATCGTTATTCTTGATAGAGTGAGACCACGAAGTGCATGGCCATGCCCAAATGAGTCAATATGAGATATTGAGCTCATTTGATTAGAGTGAGTCTACTTAGAGTTCAAGATATAGATTGTACCGAGGATGAGACGGTCTATGCCTCGATTGGTCAATCTAGATGTCAAGGATAGAGAGACATTGTCACATATTGTGAGAGTCACAATTAGTAGTCACAAAGGTGATGTTGGAGCTCAACATTCTTGTAACTTGGGTAGCAATGATGTGTTGCTAGATACCGCTCATTGCTTATGTTCCTAAATCGGTTTAGGGACATTGCCAACGTTACAAGAACCTATAGGGTCACACACAAAGGGCAATTAGATGGAGATTAGGTTCATATGATGAACCATGAGGATTAGGTTCATGGGATGAACCAAATTGGATTAAGAGTAATCCTAATTAGACTAATTGAGTTGGACTCAAATTGATTCAAGTGTTGAATGAGTCTAATTTAGATTTGATTCATCAAATCAATTTAAATTAATGAATAGAGATTCATTAAATTAAAATTGACTTGAATCAAATGGTTGGATTTGATCAACCATGGGAGATAAGAGGTCAAGTATGACTTGACTTGAGAGGGAGATGAAAGGTCAAGTTTGACTTGACCAAATGCCATGTCATGATGATGACTTGGCATGGCCGGTCAATGATGATCCTCCACATCATCATTGACTTATCAATTGGTGCCACCTCATGAGGGAGACAAAGAACCATTGGCTCTTGGAGCTACATGCATGCATGTAACTCCCACCCATTGAAGTGGCCGGCCACTTCTTGATGAGGAGGGAATTAATTTTGGGTAACTTCATCTTCTTGTTCCTTGGATCATCTTCTTCCTTGGCTCTCTTCCTCTCTTGCTCTCCCAAACTTCCATTGCCGAGACCTTCAAGGAGTGCTAGCACACTCAAGATTGTCTTTGCTCCACCTATTGCTTGTGTGGATGCCAATAGAGGAGTGTGCACTTGACACTCTCGAGTTCCGGCAATCCATTTGGACGAGCGGGATAAGCGAAGGGCATCGCTTCAAGGGTAACTTCTTATCATGTAGATCTAGAGTAGATCTAAAGGTATTAAACACATACATGTTAGTTTTATTTTTTATACTTTGCACGGATCCGTGGCCGGGGCTTCCAAGGTTTCCGCAACGCAAAAAGCGGTTTTTACAGCTCGGAAAGCCCAACAGTGGTATCAGAGCCACGTGCAAAGCATGTATGTGTTTTCATTTTTATAGTTTTTGTATGAGATATAAAAATTACATAATTTTATGTTTCTGTAAATTTCCTATTTTTATAGAATTTTTGGGTATTTTTCTAGAAGAGTCGAAGCAACGAGTGTTGGGACACTTGTAGGCTTCAACCATCGAGAAAAACTCTCCGAAACTGCGAGTTCTCGCTTTAGGTTTTTGAGACAGTGACTTAAGTCACTATAAGATCATAGTAGGGACACTTGCAAAGTTTATTTTGCGAGTATGGGCGCTGCCCCTAACCCCGAAAGGGGCCTTGTCCCGCGATCGCGCCCAGAAACCGCTTAGCGGGATCGTTACGGAGAGGTGACTCATAAAATTGAAAAAAACAAATAGGAAAAATTATAGAAATTTTCTGTAAAATACATAATTTAGAATTATGTATAATTCTGTGATGGTCATGGCCCAAGAACCCCAATGTGATTGGACTCAATGTGTTGTAATTCATAATACGGCCTGCGTGCCGTTTTTGTGGTTGTGCGTGTTGTATAGTGTATGCGACCTGCGTGTCGTACCTCTTCTTTTGAAATTCTAGTTGTAAATAGTTTTAGACTCGAATGTAACTCGAGTTTCATATTTGTAATGTACAAAATGGAGCGGTGGAAAGTCCACTTGTAGATGAAGTTACGAGAAGGGTGCCGACGACACATGGCGGTCAAAGGAAGCGCTTGGAGAAGCCGCTAGCCCTAGGTTGACCGTCCGATCTTCTCATTTGCTTGAGAAGATTGTAGTAGGGCAATGACTACATCACAGTTAATTATATATATATATATATATTTGATTTTTCTTGTATGTATGTGATGCATGCTAGTAGAATAATGCTTGTATGTATATGATGCATGCTAGGATTTTTTTTTTTTATGTATGTGATTCATGCTAATATAGGATAATAAAGGCCTCAATGCGTATATGATACACATTACGATTAGATTAGATCTTAATCGAATCAACTCGTAAATGCCTACCAAGTCCTTGATACCCATCACTACCTCGATCATTTGTAGTTGTTGAATCTGCCAAAGCAGAGCAACGCATATTATCTTGGTAGGGTGCGGAGGGACAATCTTGGTCCCGTCTATCACGGCTTGGGTTAGAGTAAGCTCAATTAGATTGAGTAAAACTAGTTAACTCAATTGGATCGAGTAGAACTATAGGCATATTCCAATCGATGGAAAGATAGGATAAGATCGCATTTACACTAAATCTTGGGCGATTTAGCCAAAGCTAACTCAAGGTCTTTTATAAATGTGGGTCTTGATCCTATAAACAAGAGTTGCATAGAGATGTAATCGGTAATGTGTTACCCACCGATTGTACTAAGTCTTGGGCGATTTAGCCAAATCTAACTCAAGGCTTAGTATGATGTGGATCTTGTCCCGCAAGGCTTAGTATGAATCTAGTAATGTGGTTTGACCACATCCATAACTCGATTCTACAAAATTCCTATAATTCAGTAGGAGCATCATTTGATTAAAGGCCTAATTAAATGATAAAAGGAATATGATATTAATTCTCTGCATTGTATGTTGTAGATTACTATGTATAACAAACACGAACACTCTCTCTGCTCGTCCTTGAGAAGGACAAGCTCAATGGAGCAAATTTCGGACTGTACAGAACCCGAGAATTGTTCTCACCAAGAAAGGAAATTGTACGCCCCGAGCAGCCCATTCCGAGGCACCTCCCGCCACGCCGAGACAAAGATGCTTACAAGAAGCATCAAGATGATGCATTAGATGTGTCATGTCTAATGCTCGTGACCATGAACTCGAGCTGTATAGCAACACGAGTTCATGAATGCTTATGATATGGTTGAACATCTTCATCAACTATATCAAGGACAAGCAAGGCGAGAGATATGAAGTCTCTAAGGCATTGTTTGGTCCAAAATGCAAGATGGGACTCGTAGGTCCATATGTACTCAAGATGATTGGGTACTTTAGAAAACCTACAAAGGATTCCCACTTGGCCAAGAGTCGCCACTGACTTGATCTTGCAATCTTGCCACAAAGCTACAATCAATTTGTCATGAATTACAACATGAATGAAATTGATAAGCCACTTCCTGAGATGCTCAGCATGTTGAGAACTGCTGAGCTCAACCTTAAGAAGGGAAAATCTGACACCATTTTGATGGTGCAAAAGAAGAAAGGCAAGGGCAAGCCTAAAGGTAAGGGAAAGTCCTAAGCCAAGGGCAAAGGCAAAGAACTTAAAACCCAAAGGAGGGGTGGCCAAGGAAGGGGCTTGCTTTTCCTGCAAGGAAGTGACACTGAAGCGTGAATCGCAAGGCATACCCGAAGATCTTAAGAAGAAGAGAAGTGAGACTTCTACTCGTATAAATGTTATAGAAGTCAATCTATCTATTTCTTCATCATGGGTATTAGATAATGGATGTGCATCTCACATTTGTACCCAATGTCTGTGAGAAATAGCGAGGCATTTGACAAAGGCAAGGTGGACCTCTGAGTAGGCAATGGAGCAAGGGTTCTTCTTTATTCTTTGTAGGAACTTATGATCTATCTCTGCCCTATGGGCTTGTACTAGAATTAGATGAATGTTGTTATGTGCCTGCCTTAACTAAGAAAATAATTTCGGTTTCTTGTTTGGACAAGAAAGGATTTACATTTATAATAAAGAACAAATGTTGTTCAGTTTATTTAAATGATATGTTCTATTGTAGTGCACCTCTAATGAACGGACTCTACTTTCTAGACTTAGAGAGTCCTATCTATAACATAAGTACCAAAAGGTTCAATTCAAATGAGTTGGACCAAACCTATCTCTACCATTGTCACTTAGGTCACATAAATGAGAGTCGCTTATCTTAGCTCCATAAGGATGGGTTGCTAGACTCATTTGATTTTGAATCATATGAGACATGCGAGTCTTGCCTTTTAGGCAAGATGACCAAGACTCCCTTTAGTGGACACAGCGAAAGAGCAACAGACTTGTTAGGACTTATACATAGTGATGTATGTGACCCTTTCAATATTGCTGCTAGAGGTGGTTACAGGTACTTCATTACATTTACTGATGACTTCAGTAGATATGGTTATGTGTATCTTATGACAGATAAATCAGAATCCTTTGAAAAGTTCAAAGAATTCAAGAATGAAGTACAAAACCAGCTTGGCAAGAGTATTAAGATACTTCGATCAGATCGAGGTGGTGAATACCTTAGCCATGAGTTTCATGACTATCTAGTTGAGTGTGGGATTCTATCCCAACTCACTCCTCCTGGAACACCATAGTGGAATGGTGTATCCGAAAGGAGGAATCGTACCCTATTAGATATGGTACGATCTATGATGAGTCACACAGATCTTCCTATATCCTTTTGGGGATATGCTCTAGACACAGCAGCCTTTACCCTTAACAATGTACCATCCAAGGCTGTGATAACGACACCATATACGATATGGATAGGGAGAAATACCAAGATGTCTTTCATGAGGATTTGGGGTTGTGAGGCTTACGTTCGACGTCAAGTCTCAGACAAACTGGGACCCAAATCCGATAGGTGCTATTTTGTTGGATATCCCAATGACACAAAGGGATATTACTTCTACATTCCCAGTCAGCACAAAGTGTTTGTGGAAAAGATTGGGGTTTTTCTAGAAAGGGATTTTGTTTCTAGAAAAACTAGTGGGAGTACGTTCGATCTTGAAGAAATTCAAGATGAGGACCATAGCACTGAGGCCTTGATGGAGGTTGAACAGGAACCACAAAGTGTTGTGGGTGATGAGGTTGTTGCACAAAGAGTTATGGAACAACCATCTGTTCAGGTAGACCTACCTCTTCGCAGGTCTGATAGGGTATGTCGTCAGCTGAGAGATACTCATTTCTCTTGTCTGACCATGATGACGTTATGCTCATTGAGAATGAGCATACCTCCTATCAGGAAGTTGTGATGAGCCCAGATTCTGAGAAATGGCTAGATGCCATGAGATCCGAGATGGAATCCATGTACACCAACCAAGTATGGACTTTGGTTGACCCACCTGAAGGGGTCAAACCCATTGGGTGTAAGTGGGTCTTTAGAAGAAAGATTGACATGGATGGACTTACGCATACCTATAAGGGTCGATTGGTGGCTAAAGGTTTCAAGCAAATTCATGGTATTGACTATGATGAAACCTTTTCTCCAGTGGCGATGTTTAAGTCCATTCGAATCTTGCTTGCTATTGCAGCATACCACAATTATGAGATCTGGCAGATGGATGTCAAAATCGTGTTTCTGAATGGAAACTTACTTGAGGATGTGTACATGACACAACCTGAGGGTTTTGTAGATCCACAGCATACTGGGAAAGTATGCAAGCTGCAAAGGTCCATTTATGGGCTAAAGCAAGCCTCTCAGAGCTGGAATCTTCGATTCGATGATGCGATCAAATAGTTTGGTTTCATCAAGAATGAAGATGAACCCTGTGTCTACAAGAGGGTTAATGGGAATACAGTTGTCTTCCTTGTATTGTATGTGGATGACATACTACTCATTGGAAATGACATCCCTTCGCTATAGTCTGTGAAGACTTAGCTGGGGACGTGCTTCTCAATGAAGGACTTAGGTGAATCATCCTGTATTCTAGGCATCAAGATCTATAGAGATAGATCTAAGAGATTGTTTGGCCTAAGTCAGAGTACATACATTGACACGGTATTACTACGGTTTGCCATGCAGAATTCCAAGAAGGGACTTCTGCCGATTTCACGTGGTGTGAGTCTTTCGAAGACTCAAAGTCCCTCTTCTAGAGAGGAGAGAGACCGTATGGATAAGATCCCTTACGCATCTGCTATAGGATCTATCATGTACGCCATGCTGTGTACTCGTCCTGATGTCTCGTATGCTTTGAGCATGACGAGTAGATACCAGTCAGATCCAGGTGAGCGTCACTGGATAGCAGTCATTAATATTCTTAAGTACTTGAGAAGGACTAAAGAATATTTCTTGATATTTGGAGGCGATGAGGAGCTAGCTGTAAAGGGTTACAGCGATGCCAGCTTCCAAACTGACCAGGATGATTATAGATCGCAGTCAGGGTTCGTGTTTTCCTTGAATGGTGGCGCTGTGAGATGGAAGAGTTCCAAGAAGGACACAGTTGCTGATTCTACAACAGATGCCGAATATATCGGTGCTTCCATCTCATTCGAGAGAATATCGATCGAGGAGATGTGAAGATTTACAGAGTACCCACAGAGGCTAACATCGCAGATCCCTTGACCAAGGCTTTGGCACAGAAAAAGCATGATGGTCACACTAGGTCATTGGGTATTAGATACTACAGAAATTGGCACTAGTGTTAGTGGGAGATTGTTAGTGAAAGCCCTAAAGTCAATCATGTGATGATTATTGTATGGACTTTATTGTATCATATTCCAATTTATAAAGGCATTGTTATTATATTTACTTGTATTGGTGCAAAATAACTAAATATAATAATGTCCTTGAGTAGTAGGTTCTTATCTATATCAATCGATTGGTTGAATCGATAATGTGATGATATAGAGAATACTACTCTTAATCATTCCTAGTCAAGTATTAACATTCAGGGACAATGTTAATGCGTAGAGACTAGCATGTAGGTCAACACGATGACTTGATCTCACAAGTCATGGATATGAGATATCAAGTTGACACATGGGTATGCATTGGAGAATGTATACTGAATGACCCGCCATGAGAAAGTATCGTGGATCATTATATGAGTGTCATATACTTTCTCATGTGGCTATTAGTATGACTATTAGTCCTTAGACCTAAAGTCACCATGGTTCCCTACATAAGGAGTTGCATACTTTGGCTTCGTCAAACGTCACCTGTAAATGGGTGGACTATAAAGGCGATTACTGGGTATGTGACAAATTATACGGAGGGATGTGACTGATGTAGATGGGATCTATCCCTTTTATATGATGGGAGAGACATCGTTATTCTTGATAGAGTGAGACCACGAAGTGCATAGTCATGCCCAAATAAGTCAATATGAGATATTGAGCTCATTTGATTAGAGTGAGTCTACTTGGAGTTCAAGATATAGATTGTACCGAGGAAGACACGGTCTATGCCTCGATTGGTCAATCTAGATGTCAAGGATAGAGGGACATTGTCACATATTGTGAGAGTCACAATTAGTAGTCACAAAGGTGATGTTTGTTGGGTTTCCGGCACCGCGGCGTGTGTGTGTTCGATCATGTTTCGTAAACATGAACACAGCGGAAGCAGTAAAAATAATAAATACTCCTATTTATTACAACACACGCATGCATATTACAACAAGTGTAGATATAACCGTAAATTTAAATTTGCAATAAAAAGAATTTTATCTACGTTATACCTTTCGTATGACGTGTAGCGGGAACGGCATCAACCGGAATGATCCTCGCTAGAATCGTCTCTATCCGTATCCACGCCGAGTTCCTCGGGATGACTTCGCTGAGCCACGAGCTTCGTCTTCGTACGGGTTACTAGCCTCGTGTTGAAGACGACGTGATCGAGAGATGATCACGATCCGAATCCAAATTCGGATCCAAAACAAGTCCTCAAAACTCGCTTCTCCGGAGAGGTATTCGTCAACCGATTGACGAATCCTTCGTCCTCCACCTCAGAGGATTACCGGAGATCGAATCCCCGATAAGTTATCCGCTGTCGGAGCTCTAACCGTCGTCCAAACGACGCTCCAACGAGAGGAGAAGAAGCTGTCCAGAAAACTGGACAGCTTGGTGGAGGAGTAGGCGCCGGCCAAAACAAGGAAGCCAAGTGCTCACCTTTTCACCGAGGCCTAGGAAGATCACCAGAGGGTCGCCGGAGGATCACCTGCTGAAGCTTGGTCGCCGGCAAGGAGCTGGACGCCGGCACAAGGGGCTGGGCGGCCAAGGAGCTTGGGCGGCACACCTAGGTTGGGCGGCACAACTAGGTTGGGCGGCAACTCCAACTAGGGTTTTTGGATTAGAGCTTAATTATCCATTAAGCCCTCTTTGATCCAGAACTATTTCTGAAACCCTTCAGCAGCTCGAATGATTCGTGCCCCATTCCCTTCACTCATCTTATACCCACTTGGTTCAAGACATGGTCTTTTGTGTCAGTCCCCACTAGGCTGACTACGTCACACCTAGCCCAAGTATCATTTCCTCGTCCTACGGATTCTAGTTACTCCACATGTATCAAAGAGTACCTTACTCTAAACATGTAATGCTTTGGCCAAAGACTTTAGTAACAATCCGACGAGAGGCCATGGGTATACATCTCCTCGCAAGGAGTGGTGAATCCTTTATAGGCTATTCAAACACCTTCGATCATTTCGACTTATACCCAATCATCCCGGGTCCACGTCTCCTTAGAGATGTTTGCTTAAGATGTCAAAGCATAAGTCTCCATGATCAAGATGACTTGAATACCGCAAGTCAAAGGAACATCGCACTTAAGCCACAGTAAGAACTTCATTGATATATCTATATATGCAGAGAACCATATGAAGTCTTACGGCTGGTCACTCCAATGAACTAGTTACCATAACTAGCATCCACGATTAACTCCGGACATCACAATGTCTCCAGCCAGTGAGAATCAGCTGCTTGGATACACCAAGGAGTATACCTCGTGTTAGTCTCGGCAATTGATGGTGTCCAAATCCATCAATTCATCGACTAGGATAATTCGATACATCACAATTACACATGTAGAGATACTCACTAGTTGTGATCCAATCACAAATTCTCTCATGCCGTGAATCGATCGTGGACATTCAAGAAATGAGTTTAAGATCCAATCAAATACATAAAACATGTATACTCAAATAGTGAATCTTCATTTATCATATAAATGGTTCATACATAAGGCGATTGCCTTAGGACATCTCTCATATATTACTAACAGACTCACTTGGCCTAATGCCAATCGCTACAGATCCAATACCATAAGCTCGAACATGACCCTCAAACTTACTTTGAGGTAATGCCTTAGTCAAAGGATCCGCTAAGTTCCTTTCAAAGGGGAATTTTCGATTTGTATTTCGCTTCCTACCGATGATCTCTCCGATAAGATGATAGCGGCACATGTTTGGATCGCTGATGAGACCTTGGCTCTTTCGCACAAATTGCTCCATTGTTGTCGCAGAGACCGGTATTGCTTCAACAATGGCCTAATCACACCAAGTTCATGAACAAACTTTTTGATCCAAACCGCTTCTTCGCTGGCCGCAATATATTCCGCTCAGGTAGAATCCACAGCCTCTTGTTTGGAACTTTTCCAACTCACGCGCCCCATTCAAGGTGAACACGTATCCGCATCGAGACTGAATCATCCTTGTCTGTCTCGAAGCCGCATCCGTGATACCCAGTATCACCATGTCCCTTCTCCATATATTAGGAACACATCCTTAGTTCTTCTCAAGTACTTAAGGATCGCTCTTAATACCACCCAATGATCCATTCTGGATCGGATTGGTATCCGCCGTGACACTCGAGCATACGCACGATACATCGGGCCTCGTACATAACATAGCATACATGATAGATCCTATTGCGGATGCATAGGGAATCTTACTCATGCAAATCCTCTCGTCTTCTGTGCGCGGACACATAGACTTCGAAAGGTGTACCCCATGCCTGATGGGTAGGAAACCTTTCTTGGATTCCGACATGCTAAACCTCTTTAGCACTCGGTCTATATATGTAGACTGCGAAAGACCAAGCAACCGTTTCGATCTATCTCTATAGATCTTAATCCCGAGGATGTAGGTTGCTTCTCCCAGGTCTTTCATGAAAAATGTCTTAGATAACCAAACCTTCACTGACTGCAAGATTGAAACATCGTTCCCTATAAGTAGTATGTCATCGACATACAATACTAGGAATACGACTGCACTCCCACTAACCTTCTTGTACACACAAGGTTCGTCTGGATTTTGTGAGAAATCAAACTTTTTGATTGTCTCATCAAAACGGATATTCCAGCTCCTGGATGCTTGCTTCAATCCATAAATGGATCGTCGCAATTTGCATACCTTGGTTTTATCAACCGATGTGAAACCCTCAGGTTGTATCATATACACGTCCTCGAGCAGTTTCCATTAAGGAAAGCTGTTTTCACATCCATCTGCCATATCTCATAATCATAATGAGCCGCTATGGCCAGGAGCATCCGAATGGATTTAAGCATAGCTACAGGCGAATAGGTTTCGTCATAATCAACACCTTGTTTTTGACGATATCCTTTCGCCACCAATCTAGCCTTATAGGTAATCACATTACCATCCATGTCGGTTTTCTTCTTGAAAACCCACTTGCACCCTATAGGCTTTATCCCTTCAGGTGGGTCAACCAAGTTCCAAACTTGGTTTTCATACATGGAATCCATTTCCGACTTCATGGCACCAAGCCACTTATCCCTTTCTAAACTTGTCAACACTTCTTCATAACTGGTAGGCTCCTCATCATCAATGAGTAACACGCCGCTCGATTCACTTACGAGAAATCCATATCTCTCAGAATATTGCGTGTTCTACCGTGATCTACGAAGATGTGGTGTTACAATAGGTCCAAATTGATTGCTCATCACTATGAGTTGTCAACCATTGTGCTTCACCGTGTATCTCATCAATGTCTATTTGAGTCTCTCGAGCCTCCACACTCCCACTCGCTTTCTTGCAAGAGAAACTCTTTCTCTAGAAACACAAAGATGCCTTGAAACAAACACCTTTTGTTCCACAGATGATAGAATTGGTAACCCCTTGTTTCCTTAGGGTATCCAATAAATAGACATTTATCGACTTAGCATCCAATTTGTCCGATACAGGCTTCACATAAGCAGACAACCCCATATCTTCAAGTAAGATACATGAGGTTTCTTACTATTCCATATCTCATATGGAGTAGTTGAGACTACCTTGTAGGCATTCTCGCTTAACAAGTAAACAAATGTCTCAAGTGCATAGCCCCAAAAGGACTTGGGAAGAGTTGCATGATTCATCATTGACCGACCATGTCCAACAAGGTCCTAAGTTACGCCTCTCGATACACCATTATGTCGTGGTGTATAGGCGGAGTCCATTGAGACAATATGCCATTGTCTCTTAGATAATCAAGAAACTCTTGACTTAAGTATTCACCACCTCGATCCGATCGAAGTATTTTAATACTCTTGTCATGTTGTTTCTCTACTTCATTTCTGAATTCTTTGAACCTTTCAAAGGCTTCAGACTTGTGTTTCATCAAGAACACATACCCAAACCGTGAGTGATCATCGGTGAAGGTAATGAAGTAGCTATAGCCTCCTAATGCTCGAGTTGACATAGGTCCACATACATCAGTATGTATTAGTCCTAGTAACTCTCCCACTCGTTCACCTTTTCCAGTAAAAGGTAACTTAGTCATCTTGCCTTTTAAGCATGATTCACATGTATCGTATGAATCCAATTCAAACGATTCCAGAATTCCACATAGGTGTAATTCGGACATGCGTTTCTTGCTTATATGGCCAAGACGACAATGCCACATATAGGAGTCTATTTGATTATCCTTTCGAGCACGCTTGTTGCTCGCTTCAATATTGAAAATATCACTGGATACGTCCAACGTATAAACACCATTGCTTAAAGTTCCAGTCCCTTAAAGAACTCCATTCAAAGTTATGTAATAACAATTGTTACTAAAAGTCAAATGGTACCCATTTCTATTTAAACAAGAAATAGAAATGATGTTCTTTATTAGAGAAGGAACATAATAGCAATTGTCCAGTTCTAAGACAAGTCCACTAGGGAGCTTCAGCAAATAAGTTGCGATGGCGAGTGCAAAGAACCTTGCTCCATTCCCAACACGTAAATTTGACTCCCCTCTGACAAGTCTTCTTCTATTCCTTAGCCCCTGTATGTCATTACATATATGTGAGCTACACCCAGTATCCAATACCCAAGTGTCCAAGGAAATAGAATGACAATCAATAACGAAGATACCTAAAGAGGATGGGGCATCGGATGCCTTCTTCTTCTTCATGGACTCAAGATAAATCTTGCAGTTTCTTCGCCAGTGGCCTTCCTTGCCACAGTGATGGCAAGTGCCCTTTTGCGCTGGTTCCGCCTTCTTTGCCTTTTTGTTCTTTCCTTTCTTCTGTTCTTTTGCCTTCCTCTTAGAACCCTTCTTTGAGGAATCAACTAACATAACCGCCTTCTCCTCATGCTTCACAGAAGGCTCCACAGTCTTTAGCATATTGAGGGGCTAGGGAATGGTGGATTCCAATTTGTTCATCCGATAGTTCATCACAAATTGCGAGAAACTCATGGGCAAACAATGCAGAATTTAGTCAATACTTAACTCATGATCCATCACAAAACCGAGGGCCGCTCGATGTACCCGTTCATCTTTAGCACAAACTGCACTACAGACGAACCTTCTTGCATCTTCGTGGTGAAGAGGAGCCTAGAGACCTCGAACCTTTCGGATCTCGCTTGCTCATCGAACAACTCATGAAGATGGAAGACCATAGTATTAGCATCCGCTTTGCGGCTACTGGGTACCATCGCCGCTAGCATGATGCAACTCGCCACTAGAATCACTTACATGCTTCGATAGACCAACATTTGGTCTGGAGTCGCGTCGTCCTTAGGACGGTCAGGAAGAGGCTCTTCAAGGACATATGCAAGCTTTTCCGCCTTGAGAACAATTCTCAGGTTTCTAAGCCAGTCCAGGAAGTTAGGCCCAGTCAGTTTGTTCGAATCCAAAATAGTGCGCAAATTCAAAGACATCATGATCAATTTATTGACCTAGAAATACAAAACGAGCATATATGAGAAAATGATTTTAAAATGCATCAATATACATTTATAAATCCCATTCATTTTTCGAATTTCAAAACCCCAAAATCACTTCGAGATCGTAGGTCCATCTCCGAATGGTTGATATCCATCATAGTTATGAACAACCTCGAGAGAGTCCAACAAGCCATTCATAACTACGATTAGGTATCAACTATACCGATTGCATATCACGATATGCAACTATCACAATGTGCTATCAACTAATTGAATGTTCACACATACATCGGGTTGTTAACACATTAACAAGTATGCATCATATGCATAGCACCCAACTTCACCTCCCTTTACATCGACTCGAGAGAGTCCAACAAGCCGATGCTGTGTTAAAGCCAACCCATTAATCGGAAATAGTTTTAATATGGTTAGAGCGCATTCAACCAATTAGCCCAGCTTGGAGAGAGTCCAACAACCAAAGCTAACGATTGACCGACTCTTACCATATTAGTATTAAACTATTCCATGGTTTGAACATGTTCGGGTTCGAGCCGGGCTTGGAGAGAGTCCAACAACCCAAACAAGAAACGGAACTCTGGTTCTAACCATATTAATGGAAGGTGTAGGCTTTAATATTGTTTAAGGGTTTTTATGTCTCATCCTCTTTGCATGCAAATAACTATTATCTACATGGCATGGCATACATGGCATACATCTACATGTCACGACACGCATGGCATAATGTTATGCATCTAATGCAATTACATGGCATACAATTATGTCATGTATATATTTCCTTATATGTCATAACTATTTATGGAAATAAAATATGTTTAAGATTTGATTCTCCAAATCAAATCATAATTAAATTAGGAAACAAATTTCCAAATCTAATCACATATTTTATTCATGGAATTATTTGATTAAGGAAAATCTATTTAGGAAACCAATTTCCTAAATCATTAAAACTACTTATGGAAATAAAATATTTTAAGATTTGATTTCAAATCAAATCATGATTAAATTAGGAAACAAATTTCCAGAATCTAATCAAATATTTTATTTATGGAAAATATCAATTTCCATAAATACTTCCAACTTTCCAAAAGTGGAAGATTTCCATAAATACTTCTAGACTTTCCAAAATTGAAAAATTTCCATAAATACTTCTAAATTTCCAAAATTAGAAAATTTCCAGAAATACATTATGACTATCGCAAAACCATTTTACGATTATGTCGAAACACAACCTGAGCTCTGATACCACTGTTGGGTTTCCGGCACCGCAGCGTGTGTGTGTTCGATCATGTTTCGTAAACATGAACACAGCGGAAGCAATAAAAATAATAAATACTCCTATTTATTACAACACACACAACACACGCATGCATATTACAACAAGAGTATACATAACCGTAAATTTAAATTTGCAATAAAAGGAAATTTATCTACGTTATACCTTTCAGTATGACGTGTAGCGGAACGGCATCAACCGAACGATCCTCGCTAGAATCGTCTCTATCCGTATCCACGCCGAGTTCCTCAGGATGAATTCGCTAAGCCACGAGCTTCGTCTTCGTACGGGTTACTAGCCTCGTGTTGAAGACGACGTGATCGAGAGATGATCACGATCCGAATCCAAATTCGATCCAAAACGAGTCCTCAAAACTCGCTTCTCCGGAGAGGTATTCACAACCGATTGATTTAATCCTTCGCCCTCCACCTCAGAGGATTACCGAGATCAATCCTCGTAAGTTAGCCGCTGTCGGAGTTTCCTAACCGCTGCCCAAACGACGCCCGATTTAGAGGAGAAGAAGCTGTCCAGAAAACTGGACAGCTTGGTGGAGGAGTAGGTGCCGGCCAAAACAAGGAAGCCAAGTGCTCACCTTTTCACCGAGGCCTAGGAAGATCACCGGAGGGTCGCCGGAGGATCACCGGCTGAAGCTTGGTCGTCGGCAAGTAGCTGGACGCCGGCACAAGGGGCTGGGCGGCCAAGGAGCTTGGGCGGCACACCTAGGTTGGGCGGCACAACTAGGTTGGGCGGCAACTCCAACTAGGGTTTTTGGATTAGAGCTTAATTATCCATTAAGCCCTCTTTTATAGAGAACTAATTCTCTTAATGGTTATTGGATCATAACCATTAGGCCCGTTAACCCGCTCCATTAAGATAAGTTAAAATAAACCAAACCATAATGGTTTATTTTAAGTTAAAACGAACCGAACCAACTTTTGGTTCATTCGTTTAAAATAAACCAAACCCTTTGGTTCATCCATTGGATTAGAACCAAACTATTTTGGTTCATCCATTATGTCTTCATAAGACACGGCTCATCCACGCTTCCATTGCGACTGAAATGATTTCATGCTCGCTTCATGTTTGGTCCAACCAAACCTTGTTTCTCTCGGTCTGAGAATCCCATTCTCAAGCTCGTTTTAAATCCTTTGGATTACGCTCGTTGTGCGTGTGACCAAATAGGTTCTCGGTTTATGTTGGCCATCTATAATTAACCATTAATTATAGAATGATCATGAGTGGCACCTAGTAGTACATCATGATCCCCAATTAACCGAAAAGATCAACGGTTGATCCAGAACTATTTCTGAAACCCTTCAGTAGCTCGAATGATTCGTGCCCCATTCCCTTCACTCATCTTATACCCACTTGGTTCAGGACATGGTCTATTGTGCCAGTCCCCACTAGGCTGACTACGTCACACCTAGCCCAAGTATCATTTCCTCGTCCTACGGATTCTAGTTACTCCACATGTATCCAAGAGTACCTTACTCTAAACATGTAATGCTTTGGCCAAAGACTTTAGTAACAATCCGACGAGAGGCCATGGGTATACATCTCCTCGCAAGGAGTGGTGAATCCTTTATAGGCTATTCAAACACCTTCGATCATTTGACTTATACCCAATCATCCGGGTCCACATCTCCTTAGAGATGTTTGCTTAAGATGTCAAAGCATAAGTCTCCATGATCAAGATGACTTGAATACACATAAGTCAAAGGAACATCGCACTTAAGCCCGCGGTAAGAACTTCATTGACATATCTATATATGCAGAGAACCATATGAAGTCTTACGGCTGGTCACTCCAATGAACTAGTTACCATAACTAGCATCCACGATTAACTCCGGACATCACTATGTCTCCAGCCAGTGAGAATCAGCTGCTTGGATACACCAAGGAGTATACCTCATGCTAGTCTCGACAGAATTGATGGTGTCCAAATCCATCAATTCATCGACTAGGGATAATTCCGATACATCACAATTACACATGTAGAGATACTCACTAGTTGTGATCCAATCACAAATTCTCTCATGCTGTGAATCGTATCGTGGACATTCAGTAAATGAGTTTAAGATCCAATCAAATATATAAAACATGTATACTCAAATAGTGAATCTTCATTTATCATATAAATGGTTCATACATAAGGCGATTGCCTTAGGACATCTCTCATATATTACTAACAATGTTGGAGCTCAACATTCTTGTAACTTGGGTAGCAATGATGTGTTGCTAGATACCGCTCATTGCTTATGTTCCTAAATCAGTTTAGGGACATTGCCAACGTTACAAGAACCTATAGGGTCACACACAATGGGCAATTAGATGGAGATTAGGTTCATATGATGAACCATGAGGATTAAGTTCATGGGATGAACCAAATTGGATTAAGAGTAATCCTAATTAGACTAATTGAGTTGGACTCAATTTGATTCAAGTGTTGAATGAGTCTAATTTAGATTTGATTCATCAAATCAATTTAAATTAATGAATAGAGATTCATTAAATTAAAATTGACTTAAATCAAATGGTTGGATTTGATCAACCATGGGAGATAAGAGGTCAAGTTTGACTTGACTTGAGAGGGAGATGAAAGGTCAAGTTTGACTTGACCAAATGCCATGTCATGATGATGACTTGGCATGGCCGGCTAATGATGATGCTCCACATCATCATTGACTTATCAATTGGTGCCACCTCTTGAGGGAGACAGAGCCATTGGCTCTTGGAGTTACATGCATGCATGTAACTCCCACCCATTGAAGTGGCTGGCCACTTCTTGATGAGGAGGGAATTGATTTTGGGTAACTCCATCTTCTTCTTCCTTGGATCATCTTCTTCCTTGGCTCTCTTCCTCTCTTACTCTCCCAAACCCCCATTGCCGAGACCTTCAAGGAGTGCTAGCACACTCAAGATTGTCTTTGCTCCACCTATTGCTTGTGTGGATACCAATAGAGGAGTGTGCACTTGACACTCTCGATTTCCGGCAATCCATTTGGACGAGCGGGATAAGTGAAGGGCATCACTTTAAGGGTAACTTCTTATCATGTAGATCTAGAGTAGATCAAAAGGTATTAAACACATACATGTTGGTTTTATTTTTTATACTTCGCACGGATCCGTGGCCGGGGCTTCCGAGGTTTCCGCAATGCAAAAAGCGATTTTTAAGGCTCGGAAAGCCCAACAAGTCTATCCCATAAATCCAACTTAACTCTTTTTATGCCAAAGTGTAATGAAGGTTTATCTAACTTAAACCCTTACTTCTATTGGTACAATCGGGTCAGGTCATGATTGACCACACTCGAGTGAGACTTGACTAGTGTTCTATTATTTGACAACGGTTTGACCATTGTTTGACAATGAGTTGATCATATGGTTGACATGGGTTTGACCAAATGAGAAGATAGCTTTACGAGGAGATTGTTGAAGCAATCGACGTCAGGTCAAGGTTGTCCTAGCATGGGTAGAACTCGAGAGAAGTCCAAGTTTGGATACTTGGCATGGAAAGTCCAAATCTTGGGTACTTGACATGAAGAGTCCAAGCATGGGTCTTGGCAATGGTAAAGTCCAAGTCATGGATACTTGGCAAGGGAAGTCCAAAGGCATAGTCTTGGTGGCATAAGTCCAAGTGTGTAGTCTTGGCAGCGTAAAGTCCAAGTGAACTTTGGCGGTGAAAGTCTAAGTATGGATACTTGGCAATGGGGAAGTCCAAGGGTGAGATATTGGCAACGTAAAGTCCAAGCATGTAGTATTGGCAACATAAGTCCAATGATTGTAGCATAAAGTCTAAGCATGGAGTCTTGAAAGCATAAGTCTAAATGTACCTTGGCAAGGAGGTTAGCATGGCATAGCCGGTGAAGGCACTTGAAGGCTAGCACAAGGATGAAGAGTCACGAACTCGAGGGATCTAAGAGGCATAAGACTGATGGAAGTGGGCTGAAGTCTTAAGTCTAGGCTAAGGGTGTTTATCAAGTATTAAGGGATCATACTTAAGGTTAAACCTCATTGTTGAGGTTTATTAGTCGACTGGGGTATTGGACAGCAAATTGGCCTAGTATTTGACACTCGGGAGTCAAGTTGATTCAGTGCAGTCAATTGGGATTATGACTAGTCGACTGGTCGTGTAGTCGACTAGGATTGACTGCACGAACTATGCTTCGATAATCGACTGCCAGTTGTGGGCAGTCGACTAGCCTTGCATAGACTATCATGAATGGCAGTCCACTGGTGTTTGCAGACACAGGCACAAAATGTTCTGTAGTTGATTGGCCAATCGACTACTAGGTTAGCTGTCAACTGCTGGTAAGGGCAGTCCATTGCTAAGGTATTCGTTGGTTAGAATGCCAACATGGATTAAGTCCATTGAGACAATGACATTGTAGGCAGTCGACTGGTGTCTTTTGACAATCGACTGCTAGGCAGAAATATAGGTCACACAGAGGCATAAAAGGAGCTCAACGAGGAGGATTTTGGTAGTGGTTCAAGGGGTTATTTAAGGCGAAGTGCTGGTGCTTTTCAAGGTCCTTCAACCTCTCCAAGGAACTATCAACCAAAGCATTCAAAGCAATCTTTTGTATAGTTTTCTATACATTGTTGTTGTATTTCCTCTGTATTTGTTTGTATCTTTATTCTTATTATTGTAAGACTATTGTAAGAGATTTCTTCACCTCCGGTATATCACCGAGAAGGAGAAGTTTGATAGTGGTGGTGTGCATCACTAGAGCTCAACTCGTGGAGTAGGAACCCTAGTTGCGAACCACGTTATATTACTTGTCTTGTGTGAATGTTTGTCTTTGTTTTTAGTTTATGTTTATTATTTCCACTGCTCATAATAATTTTTATAGACGAACACGATCAAACTGTAGCATCCTTAAGGATTGGCAAGAGTGGGGTGAATAGCCTCTTTCGATTTCTATAAGATGTTAGCGAAAGCAAGAGCAATAATACAATTAAAAATGAAACCAAAACACAATAAGAGAAACGCCAACAAAATTATTCAACATGGTTCGGAGATGACGCTCCTACTCAACAACAATCCGTAAGGTAGATCACCCCTAGCAAGCTTTTACTAAAACATCCTTTTGATGGAAACACCAAGGTGGAGAAGCCTTCTTACAATCACACTCTTCTTCTTACAAGATGATGGAATTAAGTTGGAGAAGAAGAGATTAAGAACACTTGAAAGCTAAGAGGAAGACTTGAGGAGCTTAGGATGGATGTTTAGAATGAAAGCATTAGCCCCCTACAAGCTTCCCTAGCTCCTTTGTATATAGCAAGGTTGGTTTTGCCCATTAAGCCTGCATTACAAGAAAAATGAGAAATAGCGATGAAATTTTTTAGTCGCTAATACCAAAAATTTATCTCTAAATAATATTAATGATGATAATATTTCGTCCCTAGTTTCATCGTAATAAACTTGTCTCTAAGAGAAGTTAGCGATGAATTTTAACTTTTTCATTGGTAATATTACCGACGAAAGGAAAAACATCACGAAAAACAAACATTTCATCGCTAAATCTTGAATATTGGAAAGAGGAAAATCCCTAATATTGGTGATGAAATATACCAAATTCATCACTAAATATCGCTCGACTGACACAAGACAGCAGTTGATTGTCTATTGTTTGGCCAGCCACAAAATTGGGAGAGCTTCAATTGGCGACTCCACTGACGGGTTAATGACGAAATGAATTCATTTCATCTCTATTTAGTTGAATCGTTTGCGACAAATTTTTATAAAATTCATTTCTAATATTCTACAGTAGGCAACTATGTCAACTAACAACTTGACTGATACGCAAAAAATTAGCGATGAAATTAAATATTTCGTTGCTGACCCTCAAAATCCTGATGCCATGTATTGACAGTTAATGACAAAATTGAAAAAAATCATCGCTAACCATGAAAATACAGATTTCCAGAAGTCATTTAATTTGTATTCAAAATCCTGTAATACAATATCAATAACACAATTTCACTTAACAACATTCAACACATACAATTTAACAACAATTATATTTAACATCCAACTAACATAACATCCAATTTCACAAATACATCCAATTTAAAGTCCAAAACATCCAATTTCACAAATTCATAGTATTGAAATTCAAACACATTTAAGTTCACAATTTCACTAGATTAAAATAGAATTGTACATAAACTCTAAGATGGAGGAGGAGGTGGAGCTGAAGATAACTCATGTATCAATTATTGTAAAGCTCTTAGTGCAAGCTGATTCAGAATTGCTTCAAACATATCTTATCTAGATCTCATTGATGCCAACTCATCTTGGGCAATAGCTAATTGATCTCAAGTGTTTGCTATCTCCTCTTGTGCCTCTTCTAATTGTTGTTCAGTGGACTCAAGTTTCATGCAGTGTTGTGTTAGTTAATCTGGAGGAGGAGTTGGCATCCGAAGAAGTGGATCTAACTAATTTTAGCCCACTTCCAAGTCCTCTAATATATCCAGAATGAACATCGAGGACTTGATCACAAACCCGGTCTATAATCCGGACTGCATTGATATCATCTCTGATTTCTTGTGATTGAATGTGCTCATCTTGCAGTCTCACTATATCACCCTAAGAATAACAACCATGTTATTAATATGTTTACAAAGAATTATGTAAATTTAAAAACAACTTTACTAAATTATATCGATTATATCTTCCATATGCAGCCTCGATCTCTCCCCACTCTACACTTTTAATGAGCTACAATGAGTTGTATTAAAGAAAGTAATCCAATCTTTTCTCTGAGACTGATCGGTCTGAAAAATATTATAATGTGTTGATATTAAAAATAACAAACAATATACTGTAACTATAAAGTTTGTACTTACACCAACATAACTATATTGAATGAATAATTTTGAGCCACCTCGATGGGTAAATGGTAGTTGTGATTGATTTTGGACATTTGTTGCCGATCGTATCTACAATATAAAAATTTGTTAAGATAAAACATAAAACATTAATTTGTGAACAAATAATTTAATTTATATATAACTCAGATAATTTGTATAGATTGAGTTACCTAAAATTTCTCTGATTCAAACAGATCGCACAAATAGTTCCAATCTTCCTGTGTCTCAGAAAACTCGATTGACATATGATGTTGGCACTCAATAAGGGGAAGATGCAATAAGCTTTAATAATCAGTGGGCATGTTATTTTGATTGTCTCTGTACCTTGCACTCATTAATTAATCTTTCGGTCTCCTTTCTTACCGATATTGTCTCCTCGATAAAAACTTATATCGAAAGCACCCTAAAAAAATATTGAAATTTATTAATGAATGATGGATGATTATATAAATATCAAATTACTCGTACTTATTGATAATCGACCCATATATCATCTGTTTATTGTCCATGGAGATATGCACCCAACTCTTAGCTTGTAGGGGAGCGAGCTTCTTAATTGATAAACCTAACTCTATCATAAAAGCATTTGCATTTGTCCCGATAGGATGACCATTGCTCTTATGAAAGGTAATGGTTAATCTCCCCTATTCCTCGATTTGCTATCGGAGCTGATCGGAGTGTGTGCCTCGTGTCTCTCTATGTGTCGGATGAACTATAAATAAAAAAATGTTAACAATTAACAAGTTAAATAAATAGCAAACAAAATAAACATATTTAAAACCACACAACAAACCAGTAGGAGCACTGTCATCGTTAGGTGTAGGCACAACTAGGGGCGCTCATTCTCTAAGGTGGCATAGCTATGACATAAGCATTATATACAGATCGACAAATAATGAAATATTATATTAAATACATGAATTATAAATGAAGAATAATATAAATACCATGTAAATATATCTAATCACTATCATCATCTGAAAAACATAAATAATCATCCGCCTCACTGTCAATTTCACTATATCCAAATCCGATTGTACATTTGCCATATTTATTTGTTGATGCTCAACATCTAATCGACATAGTTGAGTTATTGTTAAGTCTTCACTGACTACTGAAGTTCAATCATTGGATGAAATCTCTTGGTTTGGCTCTATATTCGAGATATTACCAATCTCAAAATCTTCATATACTTCATCAACTTCAGTTACTTCGTATATTTCTCAGTGGTGAACCCTTTGCATGACCTTCCAATGACCTCCACATTTGATATCATTCAAATAATACACTTGATTTACTTAGTTTGCCAAAATGAATAGGTCATCTTCATACCATATTTTAGAAGTGTCAATACACAAGAGATCATTCTCTTCCACTAACAATTTTTTTTTTTTTGGATTACATTGGAACCATTCATACCAAAATAATTGGACTTTATACCTAAAAGAATAAACTATTTGAACCACATCCTTCAACACACCAAAAAAATCTAAATTGTCCCCATCGTCAAAGGATGGTATGCTGACTTGACTATTCTGAGTAGTTCTGCGTAAATCACGGGACCTCGTATGATATCGAATCCCATTTACAATGCATGCATTATACAGTTAAACTTAAACATCAAGTCCCATTGCTAAATAATACAACTCATCTGTGATCTCTAATTTGTAAAAAAATTTAGCGCTATAATTTTATCCCTAAACCCAGTGGAAAATCTCACTCGTGATATTGCATAACTTGATTAGCATGAACCTTTTGGGACATAAGTTGCAAATGCTCACTGTATAAAAACTTAATAAATTTAAAATCTATGAATGAAATAGAATTAAAGTAATAACTTAATGTAAAAATTTACTTTCGATATTGATCGACTTCTTTAGAATTTTTTAGAATGTACCAATGTGCTTTCTTAAACAAGGACAATGGAAATTTCAGACTTTGTTGGTTGATAATGACTCTTGTTTCCTGTGAGAAAACACTTAATTTGCATATTGATGGTTGAACATCTTTATTCCATTCTGGCCTAGAAAAGATTGTCTCAATCTAACTCATATATAATGAACTAAAAGTCAAGACCTCATTTACAATATACCCCTCTGCAATAGATCCTTCAGGTCGTGCTTTATTACGAACATATTTTTTTAGTCTTCTCAAATATCTCTCAAAGGGATACATTCATTGTGATGAAAATGGGCCAACTAACATGGCTTACGAGGTAAATGAACTATCAAATGAACTATAATGTCAAAAAATGTCAAAGGAAATATCCGTTCCATCTTACATAATATCAAGACTATTTGGTCTTCCATTTTACATATGTCCTCTATGTGTAAAGGTCTTACAATATTCTTTTTGAAGAAATCACATAACTCAATTAGTGTGCTACATATGTCTATTGGGAAAAATTTACATACAACAACTGGAAGTGTTCTTTGCAATAATACATGACAATCATGTGATTTTAGTCCATATATCTTTCCTTTATTTGCATTCACATTTATAGAAATATTAGCAACATAACCATCTAGAAACTTCACATATTTCAAAAATTGACAAAATTCATGCCTTTCTTCCAATGTCAACGTGTAACTTGCATACGGTTTCCTAAATTTGTCTCCTACTATCTGTAAATGCAATTCACTCCTTATCCCCATATCCTACAAGTCTAATCTTGCTTTGAGAGCATCCTTTGACTTTCCATCTATATTTAATAATGTGACAATTAAAGCATCACGGATATTCTTTTCAATATGCATCACATCTAAATTGTGTCTCAACTTTATGTATGACCAATATAGTAACTCAAAAAACATAGACTTCTTTACCCAATTTGTATCATCTGAAGATTGTTGCCATTTTTTACTAAGTGAAGAATGCTTACTAAATGTCACTTGGGGTAATGCATCTAACTGCGTTAAAATCTCATATCCATTAATTATTCGTGATGGTCCTTCTTTTTCAACCTTTCCATTAAAATCTTTATTTCTACACCATGGGTGTTATACATTCAAGAATCGATGGTGACATGTGTACCATATTTTATTCCTTAATCTTTGAGATATAGTTTCATTCAGACAAACTAGACATGACTTATAGCCCTTTGTGATCCATCCAGAAACTGTTCCATATGCTGGAAAGTGATGAATGGTCCACATCATAACAGCATGTAATTGAAATACTTGTTCAGTCGATGCATCATATGCTTCCACCCCGTCATCCCATAGCTCATTTAGTTCATTTATCAGAGGTCATAGGTATACATCTATCTCTTTGCCAGGAGATTTAGGCCTAGGAATTAAAAGAGACATAATCATATATGGTGGCTTCATCTTTTTCCATGGTGGAAAATTACAATTCACAAAAATAACAGGCCACATACTATAAGCATTTGACATGTTTCCAAATGGATTAAACTCGTCAGTAGCTAACTGTTAGTAATATATGAGAGGTGTCCTAAGGAAATCGCCTTATGGTTGTACCATTTATATGATAAATGAAGATTCACTATTTGAGTATACATGTTTTCATGTATTTGATTGGATCTTAAACTCATTTACTGAATATCCATATTATAATTCACACCATAAGAGAATTTGTGATTGGATCAGAACTGGTGAGTATCTCTACATGTGTAATTGTGATGTATTGGAATTATCCCTAGTCAATGAATTGATGGATTTGGATACCATCAATTTTGTCGAGACAAGAACGAGGTATACTCTTTGGTGTATCCAAGCAGCTGATTCTCACTAGATGGAGACATTATGATGTTCGTAGTTAATCGTGGATGCTAGTTATGGTAACTAGTTCATTGGAGTGACCAGCTGTAAGACTTCATATGGTTCTCTGCATATATGGATATGTCAATGAAGTTCTTACTACAGCTTAAGTATGATGTTCCTTTGACTTGCGGTATTCAAGTCATCTTGGTCATGAAGACTTATGCTTTGACATTTTAAGCAAGCATCTCTGAGGAGATGTGGACCTGGGATGATTGGGTATAAGTCAAAGTGGCCGAAGGTGTTTGAATAGCCTATAAAGGATTCACCACTCCTTGCGAGGAGATGTATACCCATGGCCTCTCGTCAGATTGTTACTAAAGTCTTTGGCTAAAGCATTACATGTTTAAAGTATGGTACTCTTGGATACATGTACAGTAACTAGAATCCGTAGGATGAGCAAATGATACTTGGGCTAGATGTGACGTTGTCGACCTAGTGGGGACTGACACTGTAGACCATGTCTTGAACCAAGTGGGTATAAGATGAGTGAAGGAAATGGGGCATGATTCATTGTAGCTGCTGAAGGGTTTCAGAAATAGTTCTAGATCAACCGTTGATCTTTCGGTTAATTGGAGATCATGATGTACTACTAGGTGTCACTAATGATCGTTCTATAATTAATGGTTAATTATAGATGGCCAACATAAACTGAGAACCTATTTGGTCACACGCACAACGAGTGTAATCCGAAGGATTTAAAACGAGCTTGAGAATGAGATTCTCAGATCGAGAGAAACTTGGTTTGGTTGGACCAAACAAGGAGCGAGCATGAAATAGTTTTAGTCGCAACAGAAGCATGGATGGGTCGAGTCTTATGAAGACATGATGGATAAACCAAATTGGGTTGGTTCTAATCCAATGGTGGAAAACAAACCAAAGTGTTTTGGTTTGTTTTAAACAAATGAACAAAAGATGGTTCGGTTCGTTTTAACTTAAAATAGACAAACTCGGTTCGGTTTATTTTAACTTAAGTTATTTGAGCGGGTTAACAGGTTTTGATTATGAACTAATAACTCTAAAGAGAAGGTTTCTTGATGATTAAGAAATACGTGCTCTATAAAAGCGCGGCTAGAGGTTTGGAGAGTCCTAAGTTTATTTTTGGAAAATTCTCATCCTCTCCTCTCCCTCTCTTCTCCTTGCCGCCGCCCAAGAGATCCATGCCCAACCTAGCTCTTAAGCTGCCACCCCTTTGTGCCGTCGGCGTACAGCTATTGCCGGCCACACCTCTGGCGACCCTCCGGTGATCCACCTTGGCTCCAGTGACCAAGGATTAGCCAACCACCTCCTTTGGCCGGCGGCTAGTCCTCCACCAAGCTGTCCAGTTTTTAGACAGCATGGTTCCTTCTTGTCGGAGCATCGTTTGGACGGCGTTTAGAGCTCCGACAATGACTTCCTTGCTGGGGATAGGATCTCTGATAATCCTTATAGGTGGAGGACCAAGGATTCGTCAATCGGTTGGCTAATACCTCTCCGGAGAAGCGAGTTTTTGGGGACTCATTTTTGCATCCGAATTTTAATTCGGATTGTGATCTCCTCTCGATAACGTTATCTTCGACACGAGGCTAGTAACTCCTACGAAGACGAGGATCGTAGCTTGGTGAAGCTATCTCGATGGTAATCGGTGTGGATATGGATAGAGACAATTCTAGCGAGAGTTGCTCCGGTTGATGTCATTCTTGCTGCACGTGATATGTCAGGTATAACTAGCGTAATTTCCTTTTATTACAAAATTTGAAACTGCGATTATGTCTACACATGTTGTATCTTGCATGCGTGTGATGTGTGTGTTGTAATAAATTAGATTTATTTCTTTTAATTCTTCCGTTGTGCACTTGTTTACGAAATATGTTCGAACACACAATCGCCGCAGTACCGGGAAAACCCAACAGTGGTATCAGAGCCCAGGTTGTGTTTCAACATAATCGTAAAATTGTTTTGCGATAGTCATAATTGTATTTATGAAATTTTTCTACTTTTGGAGAGTTTAGAATTATTTATGGAAATTTTCTAATTTTGGAAAGTTTAGAAGTATTTATGGAAATCTTCTACTTTTGGAAAGTTTAGAAGTATTTATGAAAATTAACACTTTCCATAAATAAAATATGTGATTAGATTTTAAAATTTGTTTCCTAATTTAATCTTGATTTGATTTGGGGAATCAAATATAAAACATATTTTATTTCCATAAATAGTTTTGACAATTTAGGAAATTTGTTTCCTAAATTAAATTTGACTTTCCTTAATTGAGACCTTCTATAAATAAAATATGTGATTAGATTTGAAATTTTTTTCCTAATTTAATTATGATTTGATTTGGGGAATCAAATCTCAAACATATTTTATTTCCATAAATAGTTATGACATATAAGTAAATTTTGTACATGTCATAATTGTATGTCAGGTAATTGAATTAGATGCATATCATTATGTCATGCGTGTCATGACATGTAGATGTATGTCATGTCATGTAGATAATAGTTATTTGCATGCAAAGAGGATGAGACATTAAAACCCTTACATAATATTAAAGTCTACACCTTCCATTAATATGGTTGGAACCAGAGCTCTGTTTCTTGTTTCGATTGTTGGACTCTATCCAAGTCCAACTCGAACCCGAAAAAGTTCAAACCATAGAATAGTTTAATACTAATGTGATAAGAGTCAGAGGTCAATCGTTATCTTTGGTTGTTGGGCTCTCTCTAAGCCGAGCTAATTAGTTGAATGCACTCTAACCATATTAAAACTATTTCTCGATTAATGGGTTGTCTTTAACCTAGAGCATCGGCTTGTTGGACTCTCTCCTAGGTCGATGTGAAGGGAGGTGAAGTTGGGTACTATGCATATGATGCATACTTGTTAATGAGTTAACAACCCAATGTATGTGTGAACATTCAATTAGTTGATAGCACATTGTGATAGTTGCATATATGTGATATGCAATCGGTATACTTGATACCTACCATTGTAGCTATGAATGATTTGTTGGACTCTCTCCAAGGTTGTTCATATCTATGTTGGATATTAGCCCATTCAGAGATGGACCTATGATCTCCCAAAGTGATTTTGGGGTTTTAAAATTTGAAAAATGAATAAGATTTGTAAATGTATGTTGATGCATTTTTTTCATATTTCTCATATATGCTCAATTTTGTATTTTTAAGTTAATCGATTGATCATGACGTCTTTGAATTTGTGCACTATTTTGGATTCAAAAAAATTGACTGGGCCTAACTTCTTGGACTGGCTTAGAAACTAGAGAATTGTTCTCAAGGCAGAAAAGATCACGTATGTCCTCGAAGAGCCTCTTCTCAATCGTCCTAAGGACGATGCAACTCCAGACCAATTGTTGGCCTATCAGAAACATGTCGCTGATTCTAAACTGGCGAGTTGCATCATCCTAGCCGCAATGGTACCCAAGCTGCGGAAGACGCATGAGCATATGGATTCTCATACCATAGTCTTTCATCTTTATGAGTTGTTTGATGAGCAAGTGAGATCTGAAAGGTTTGAAGTCTCCAAGCTCCTCTTCACCTCTTCTCAGATGCAAGATGCAACCTGCATAATTTGTTGGCCTATCGTAAACATAACGATCACGGTGAGTTGCATCATCCTAGCCGCGATGGTACCCAAGCTGCGGAAGACGCATGAGCATATGGATTCTCATACCATAGTCTTTCATCTTTATGAGTTGTTTGATGAGCAAGTGAGATCTGAAAGGTTCGAAGTCTCCAAGCTCCTCTTCACCTCTGAGATGCAAGAAGGTTCATCTGTGGTACTGCTCAACATATTGAAGACTGTGGAGCCTTCTGTGAAGCATCAACAGGGGACAGTGCTGTTAGTTGATTCCTCAAAGAAATGTTCTAAGAGGAAGTCAAATGAACAATAGAAGGGGAAGAAGAAAAAGGCTAAAAAGGCATAACCAGCACAAAAGGGCATTTGCCATCATTGTCGCAAGGAGGGCTATTGGCGAAGAAACTGCAAGATTTATCTTGAGTCTGTGAAGAAGAATAAGACATCAGATGCCCCATCTTCTTAAGATATCTTCATTATTGATTGTCATTCTATTTCCTCAAACACTTGGGTATTGGATACTAGGTGTGGCTCACATATATGTAATGACATACATGGGCTAAGGAATAGAATAAGACTCATCAAGGAAGAATCAAATTTATGTGTTGGGAATGGAGAAAAGGTTGTTGCACTCACCATCGGAACGTATTTGTTGAGACTCCCTACAGGACTTGTCTTAGAACTGGATAATTGCTTTTATGTTCCTTCATTGATAAAGAACATCATTTCTATTTCTTGTTTGAATAGAAATGGGTACCATTTAACTTTTAGTAACAATTATTGTTACATAACTTTGAATGGCGTTCTTTATGGGAGTGGAACTTTAAGCAATGGTATTTATACATTGGACGTATCGAGTGACATTTTCAATATCGAAGCGAGCAACAAGCGTGCTCGAAAAGTAATTAATTAGACTTCTACATGTGGCATTGTCATCTTGGCCACGTGAGCAAGAAATGCATGTCCGAATTACACAGATGTGAAATTCTGGAATCGTTTGAATTAGATTCATAAGATACATGTGAATCATACTTAAAAGGCAAGATGACTAAGTTACCTTTTATGGGAAAAGGTGAACCGGTGGGAGAGTTGCTTAGTCTAATACATACTGATGTATGCTGACTTATGTCAACTCAAGCTCTAGGAGGCTATAGCTACTTCATTACCTTCACCGATGATCACTCACAGATTGGGTATGTGTTCTTGATGAAACACAAGTCTGAAGCCTTTGAAAGGTTCAAAGAATTTAGAAATGAAGTAGAGAAACAACTTGGCAAGAGTATTAAAATACTTCAATCGGATCGAGGTGGTGAATACTTGAGTCAAGAGTTTTTAGATTATCTAAGGGACAATGGTATATTGTCTTAATGGACTCCGCCATATACACCACAGCATAATGGTGTATCTGAGAGGCATAACCGAACCTTGTTGGACATGGTCAGGTCGATGATGAATCATGTGAATCTTCCCAAGTCCTTTTGGGGCTATGCACTTCAGACAGCTATTTACTTGCTAAATAGAATACCAACCAAGGTAGTCTCTACTACTCCATATGTGATATGGAATAGTAAGAAACCTCATTTATCTTACTTGAAGATATGGGGTTGTCCTGCTTATGTGAAGCGGACTATATCAGACAAACTAGATGCTAAGTCTCATAAATGTCTATTTATTGGATACGCTAAAGAAACGAGGGGTTACAAATTCTATCACCCTGTGGAACAAAAGGTGCTTGTTTCAAGGCATGTTGTGTTTCTAGAGAAAGAGTTTCTCTTCCAGGAAAATAGTTAGAGTGTCGTTGAGCTTAAGGAGGCTCAAGAGACTCCAATATACATTGATGAGATACCTGGTGAAGCACTAAAACCAATAACTCATAGTGATGAGCCATCGACTGGACCAATTGTGACACCACATCTTCATAGATCTGATAGAACACACAATATTCCTGAGAGATATGGATTTCTCGTAAGTGAATCAAATGACGTGTTACTCATTGATGATGAAGAGCCTACCAATTATAAAGAAGTTCTGAAAAATTTAGAAAGGGATAAATAGCTTAAAGCCATGAAGTTGGAAATGGATTCCATGTATGAAAATCAAGTTTGGAACTTGGTTGACCCACCTAAAGGCATAAAGCCTAAAAAGTGCAAGTGAATTTTCAAGAAGAAAACCGACATGGATGGTAATATGATTTCCTATAAGGCTAGATTGGTGGCGAAAGGGTATCGTCAAAATCAAGGTGTTGATTATGACAAGACATATTCACCTGTTGTTATGCTTAAATCCATTCGGATGCTCCTGGCCATAGCATCTCATTATGATTATGAGATATTGCAGATGTATGTAAAAACAACTTTCCTTAATAGAAACCTACTCGAGGATGTGTATATGATACAACCTAAGGGCTTCATATCGATTGATAAAACCAAGGTATGCAAACTGCGACGGTCCATATATGGATTGAAGCAAGCATCCAGGAGCTGGAATATTTGTTTTGATGAGACAATCAAAAGGTTTGATTTCTCATAAAATCCGGACGAACTTTGTGTGTACAAGAAGGTTAGTTGGAGTGTAGTCGTGTTCTTAGTATTGTACGTCGATGATATATTACTTATAGGAAACAATGTTTTTGTCTTACAGTCAGTTAAAATTTGGTTGTCCAAGATGTTCTCCATGAAAGACCTGGGAGAAGCAACCTAAATCCTCAGGATTAAGATCTATAAAGATAGATCGAATCGATTGTTTGGTCGTTTGCATTCTACATATATAGACCAAGTGCTAAAGAGGTTTAGCATGTCGGAATCCAAGAAAGGTTTCCTACCCATCAGGCATGGGATACACCTTTCGAAGTCTATGTGTCCGCACACAGAAGACAAGAGGATTTGCATGAATAAGATTCCCTATGCATCTGCAATAGGATCTATCTTGTATGTTATGTTATGTACGAGGTCCGATGTATCGTATGCTCTGAGTGTCACGAGCAGATACTAATTTGATCCAGGAATGGATCATTGGGTGGCTGTTAAGACAATCCTTAAGTACTTTTGAAGAACTAAGGATGTGTTCATAATATATGGAGAAGGGGACATGGTGATGTACGGGTATACGGATACCAGCTTCTAGACAGACATGCATGATTCCAAGTCTCAGTCTGGGTACGTGTTCACCTTGAATGGAGGCGCAATAAGTTGGAAAGGTTCCAAGCTTGACACTGTAGTAGATTCTGCCACTGAGGCAGAATACATTGCAACTTCGGAAGCAGCAAAGGATGTGGTTTGGATTAAGAAGTTCATTTCTGAACTTGATGTGGTCTCATCAATGATCCAAACATGTGCTTCATCACTATCATCTAATCAGAGAGATGATAAGTAGGAAGGAAATACAAATCGAGAAGATTCCCACTGAAAGAAACTTAGCGGATCCTTTAACTAAGGCCTTATCTCAAAGTAAGTTTGAGGATCATATTAGAACTTATGGTATTGGATACCGTGGCGATTGACATTAGGCCAAGTGGGAGTTTGTTAGTAATATATGAGAGGTGTCCTAAGGCAATCGCCTTATGGTTGTACTATTTATTTGATAAATGAAGATTCACTATTTGAGTATACATGTTTTTATGTTTTTGATTGGATCTTAAACTCATTTACTGAATGCCCACAATACAATTCACAGCATGAGAGAATTTGTTATTGGATCACAACTAGTGAGTATCTCTATATGTGTAATTTTGATGTATTAGAATTATCCCTAGTCGATGAATTGATGGATTTGGACACCATCAATTATGTCGAGACTAGCACGAGGTATACTCTTTGGTGTATCCAAGCAGTTGATTCTCACTGGCTGGAGACATTATGATGTCTAGAGTTAATCGTGGATGCTAATTATAGTAACAAGTTCATTGGAGTGACCAGCTGTAAGACTTCATATGGTTCTCTGCATATATGGATATGTCAATGGAATTCTTATTGCAACTTAAGTGCGATGTTCCTTTGACTTGCGGTATTCAAGTCATCTTGGTCATAGAGACTTATGCTTTGACATCTTAAGCAAGCATCTCCAAGAAGATGTAGACCCAGGATGATTGGGTATAAGTCGAAATGCCCAAAGGTGTTTGAATAGCCTATAAAGGATTCACCACTCCTTGCGAGGAGATGTATATCCATGGCCTCTCGTTGGATTGTTACTAAGTCTTTGACCAAAGATTTACATGTTTAGAGTATTGTACTCTTGGATACATGTGCAATAACTAGAATCTGTAGGACGAGGAAATGATACTTGGGCTAAGTATGACGTAGTCAGCCTGGTGGGGACTGATACAATAGACCATGTCCTGAACCAAGTGGGTATAAGATGAGTGAAAGGAATGGGGCACGATTCATTGTAACTGCTGAAGGGTTTCAGAAATGGTTCTGAAATCGACCGTTGATTTTCTGATTAATTGGGGATCATGATGTATTACTAGGTGTCACTCATGATCATTCTATAATTAATGGTTAATTATAGACGACCAACATAAATCAGGAACCTATTTGGTCACACGCACAATGAGCGTAATCTGAAGGATTTAAAATGAGCGTGAGAATGAGATTCTCATATCAAGAGAAACTAGGTTTGGTTGGACCAAACAAGAAGCGAGCATGAAATCGTTTCATTCGCAACAGAAGCATGGATGGGTCGAGTCTTATGAAGACATGATGGATAAACCAAATTAGTTTGGTTCTAATCCAATGGTGGAAAATAAACCAAAGTGGTTTGGTTTGTTTTAAACGAATGAACAAAAGTTGGTTCGGTCAATTTTAACTTAAAATAAATCAACTCGGTTCATTTTTTTTAACTTAAGTTATTGGAGCGAGTTAACAGATTTTGGTTATGAACCAATAACTCTAAGGAGAAGGTTTCTTAATGATTAAGAAACACGTGCTCTATAAAAGCACGGCTAGAGGTTTAGAGAGCCCTAATTTATTTTTGGAAAATTCTCTTCCTCTCCTCTCCCTCTCTTCTCCTTGCCGTCACCCAAGGGATCTACGCCCAACCCAGGTCTTGAACCGCCACCCCTTTGTGCCACCGGCGTCCAACTGTTGTCGGCCGCCCCTCCGGCGACTCTCCAGTGATCCACCTTGGCTCCGGTGACCAAGGATTAGCCGGCCACCTCCTTTGGCCGTTGGCTAGTCCTCCACCAAGCTGTCCAGTTTTTGGACAGCTTGTTTCCTTCTTATTGGAGCTTCATTTGGACGGCATTTGGAGCTTCAACAATGACTTCCTTGTCGGGGATTAGATCTCCAGTAATCCTCATAGGTGGAGTACCAAGGATTCGCCAATCGGTTGACAAATACCTCTCCGGAGAAGCAAGTTTTTGGGGACTCATTTTTGCATCAGAATTTTTATTCAAATTGTGATCTCCCCTCGATCACATCATCTTCGACATGAGCCTACTAACTCCTACGAAGACGAGGCTCGTAGCTTGGTGAAGCTATCCTGATGGTACTCGGCGTGGATACAGATAGAGACAATTCTAGCAAGAGTTACTCCAGTTGATGTCATTCCCGCTGCACGTGATACGTCAGATATAACTAGCGTAATTTCCTTTTATTGCAAAATTTAAAATTGTGATTATGTCTACACATGTTGTATCTTGCATGTATGTGATGTTTGTGTTGTAATAAATTATATTTATTGCTTTTAATCCTTCCGCTGTGCACATGTTTACGAAACATGTTCGAACACACAATCGCTGCGGTGCCGGGGAAATCCAACACTAATCCTAAATGAATATTTCGTAGATCACCTGCAAATATTTCATGTGCATTATAAAGTTCTTTCCATGATTCACTATCAGCTAGTGTCTTAATACACCATCTATTTTAACTCATTTGTCTTTATGTAATCTCATCTCTTTGACGGTAGTGTTCGAAATAAACATTCGCTTAAGTATCGATTTCAGAGGAAAATATCGAAGAATTTTTTGAGGATTCTTTTTCTTATTCATCCCTTCATACTTGTATCTGGGTTTCTTGCACAATGGACATACATCCTTACTCTCATGCTCATCCAAAAATAATATAGAATCATTCTTACATATATGTATCTTCTCATATGTTAATCCTAACTCTTTTAATATTTTTTTGCTTCATAATAAAAGTTTTGAATCACATTCGGTTTAGGAAATGCCTCTTGCAATAACTGAAGTAACATATGAAAAGATTTATTGCTCCATCCATTTAACTCCACATGCATTAGCTTCACCACAAAATTGAAAACCGAAAAATTAGTACAATTGTGATACAGTTTTTTTTGTTCTTCTTCCAACATTAAAGTATAACTTCGTCTTCAATCATTTGCATTTGTGTTTTCATTGATATCATCTGATTGAGGTTCATTGATGTTTATATTTTCTGCATTTCAAAAATCAGTAAATATGTCTTCAAATCATCTATTTCAACCTCAAAATCATTTTCATCTTCATTGACAATATTTATATTACCAGATGATATAGAAGCTTCTCCATGAAAATTCCAGACTTTATATAATCTATCGAATCCCCACCTATAAAGATGTCCTCGCACATAATCCAATTCATATTGAAACTAATTGCCACACCATTGACATGGACAACAAATTTTAGATAAATTTAGACTAATCATGTAATTCTCTATCATATTTATAAACTGATTCAACCCATTCATATATTCAGGACTAATCTGATTCTGAATCGTTATCCAATTTTTATCCATATTTTTAAATCTTGGTTAAACATATATAAAATAATTTTGATGTTAATTTTCAATAAAAGTAATTTAGCAAATTAAATTTATTTATCACATACAAAAATAATCAAAAATTTTATAATTTAAACCTTACACAACATAACCTACAAATTGATTTATAACCCTATGTTTATCATCAAACATTATAATCTAAGAATCAGAAAACCCTAAACTTATCCTCTAATCACAAAATAACCCTAAAATCATCATCTAAATTCCAACATATCTCCAAATTTATCATCTAAGAAATAAGTTATTGCTTGATTACCATGAATAGGTCCAAATATAAATGATAAAAAATCCCTAAATTCATCATCTAAACTCTAACAAAAGCCTAACAACCACATATATAAACTTATATAATGTTAAACCCTAACAAAACCCTAAATTCATCATCTAAGTATAACAAAGCCTAAATTTATCATCTAATCATAACAACAATACAAAAAAAATATCATTAATTTTATTTTAAAACCGAGAAAAAAAATAATTTATACCTAAGTCGTCAAAGGATTGAGACGGAGCCGAAAAGGATACCGGAACTGGAGACCGAAGATGGAGACAGAGGCCAACAGGAGGGCGGAGCTGCCGCTGGAGTCGGATAACCAGAAAGTCGAAGTTGGAACGAAAAATTATCGGAGAAGCTATCGGGCCTCAAGGAGAGAAACCAGAGCACAAAGAGCACGAGATGGAGACGGAATGTAGACACAAAAGAGAGACCAGAAGATGATCATCGGATTGAGAATCACCAGAGGAAGAGAGGAAGGGAATCGTGCAAAAAAATTAGGGGAATCATTGCGGGTCGAGGTTTTTCTGTGTATCTTAGCGTTGAAAATTTAAATATCATCGCAAATATCTTTTACTCAACCGAATATTTTTCACTGACTGGACAGTCGACTATTAGTTTTGGCGATTAATTGAAATAATATTGTTGCTAAATGTAAATATATTTGCGATGAATAATATATATCGTTGCAAATGTTTTTTACTCAACCGGATGTTTTTCACTTGACTTGTCAGTCGACTATTTATTTTGGCGACAAATTAAAATAATATCGTCACTAAATGTAATATATTAGCGACAAAACATATGTTTCATCGCTAATACTCATTTGGAATATAGGCTAGCGACTAATATTTTTAATTCGTCTCTAATACTTTTTATATTTGAAATAGAAAATTACTCTTTCATCGCAAATATGATATTATTTACGACGATCATAAAATTCATCGATAATTCCTACTATTAGTGACTAATTAATAATTCATCGCTAATATTTCATAGCTATTTACCATTTTTCTTCTAGTGATGCCAACAGTCGACTGTTGCTACTGTTGAACAAATCCAACAGCTTCTCACGAAGCCTTATCGATGGTCATCATAGCTCAATGTTCACTTGATCAATCGACTAATTATATCATCAGTCGATTGATCAAGTCAACAGTTGACTGCTCTAAGCAATCAGTCAACTAAAAATATTTTTGTGCTCGTGCCCACTTATAACAATCGCCTATCCGGATATGGCAATCGATTAATTATGGACCAGTCGACTGTCAAACCATGGCAGTCGACTGATAGGCCACAAAATTCAATCGACTTCAATTGACTACTTGACTAGTCGACTGAGTCATAACTCTAGTCGACTGTTCAATTCTTATGGACACTCGAATGTTGAACACTCGAGACCAGTCGACGAGAATAAATCGCTAGTCGACTGATACACTTCAAGTATGATTAATTCATACTTGAAAATCTACCCTAAATCTAGACTTAAAATTCTAGCTTCTCCATCATCCTTGTACCTCCAAGATCCCTCCGAATCCACGACCCCTTCATCCTTGCGCTTGCCTTTAAAAGCTTCCCTCGGTTTCGTCATGCTATGAATTTCTTCTTTGCCAAAGTCTGTTTGGACTTTACACCACCAATACTACAAGATTGGACTTACGCTACCAAGATCTTGCCTTTGGACTTCCTTTGCCAAGGTTCACTTAGACTTTATGGTGCCAAGACTACATGCTTGAACTTATGCTGCCAAGACCTTCCCCTGGACTTTCCTTACTAAGGATCACACTTAGACTTCTTTTTAACAAGTCTTCACACTTGGATTTTCTTGTCAGTTGACACATTCATGGTTAGATCACAATAATTTGCCATACTTCAAATGATTATCCTAACATCAAAATATATTTAATGATTGGGCCATTGTTGCACAAACAATCTCTCCCTTTTTGATGTTTGGAAATCATTTAAGCTAGGTCTTAAAATATGCAATAAAAGTACAAATATGAATCTAACTTAAATTTTTCTTCCCCCCCCCCTTTGACTCACATCAAAAAGAGAAGGACAAGTATCAAATAAAAACATTTGTGAATAAGATTGTTTATGCCTTGAACTAAGGTTTAGAATGTACTTAACAACTCCCGCTTAATCCAAGACATGTTCTGTCATGTGTGAAAAATCATGTTGAGCAAAGCATGAAACATAAGGAGACTATATCTTAACTTTGCAGTAACAATACTATGTGCATATAGATTTTGGGATTTAAAAAGATATCACAAGAAAAACTCCCCATAAACCAATGCATTAATTAGTCCTACTCCCCATTAATTGTTGTGCTAATCTTACCATAGGGTTAGGACACCTTAGAGTTGGCTCTAGACAAGGAAATCAAGCTGATTTGTGAAGAAACTAGTGTAGCAATCCATTGGACGCTGATGCAATCGACTACCATGCCTGAGATGCCTAGTTCAGATTTTTAACCCAACTTCAGAAATGCATAAATAATTCAAGATATGTCCAAAATTCATGAAATTTTGTGGACACATTTGTAAAGTCATTTTATATCAAGGAAAAATATATCTTTTCTAGATTTTGAGATTGACAAAACTTTTGAAACTAGCAAAAACTCTAACGGATTTTCAAAACTTTGTACCACTTTTGCCTACCAATTGAAAATTATTTTTCAAAATATGACAAACATAGTTTAAAAGATATTTTGTTTGACATTTCCTATCATGTTATTAGAGCTATGTTCACATCAATTGTACACAACCTTCCAAATGATTAGTCCAATTAAGGATCAATGTCTCTAGATGACACTTTGGTTTATAGTAATGCATCATAACAAGCATGATAAACCAAGTGCATCTTCATAACATCTCACATGATGTCTAAGTGACTCAATACAAAAATCATGGAATCTTAGGTGTTTTGTGAGATGTTTTGAGGTATAGTCCTAGATTATGCTATAGGAACAAGTAAACCTATACCACTAGTCTACAAAGCGCATGTCAAGCTCTCTCCTTAATTATGTAAATTTCGCTTCTGGGAGAGCCTTAGTGAAAATGTCGGCAAAATTAGACTTGGATTTAATGTAATTGAGTTCAATGTCTCCTCTTGCAACTTGATCTCTAATGAAGTGATGCTTCACTTCAATGTGCTTGGTCTTAGAGAGATGTACTGGATTTTTAGTTAAATTGATGGTACTCACATTATCACAAAAGACCTTAATGTTGGAGTAATGTAGCTCATGGTCTTCTAAGGTATGTCTCATCCAAATTGGTTGAGCTACACAACCACCCATGGCTCCATACTTGACCTCGGTGGTGGACACAAGGTTGCTTCCAACTACTCCAACTAACTAGGGAAGATCCAAGAAATTGGCATCCACCACCAGTACTCTTCCGATCCAATTTGCAACTCGGATAATCACAATTGGTATACTCAATCAAGTCAAAAGATCTTGACCTAGGGTACCAAAGTCCTACATTTAGCGTGCCTTTGATGTATCTTAAGATCTGCTTAAAGGCTACTAAGTGGAACTCTTTGGCACAAGATTAGTATCTTGCACACATACCTACTGCAAATATAATATCAGGTCTACTAGTGGTTAGGTATAATAGGCTACTAATCATACTCTTATAAAGTTTTGAATCAACTAATTTGTCTTCTTGATCATTGTCTATTTTGTGTTGGTTATCATAGGGGTGTTTACTACTACCTTAGCATTTTCCAAATAAAATTCCTTAATCATTTATTTGACATATTTGGTTTGGTATACATGAATTCCCTCATTGGTTTGTTTAACTTGCAGTCCTAAAAAGAAACTCAATTCTCCAAATAGACTCATTTCAAACTCATTTTCCATATTTTTAATGAACTCTTGAAGGAGTTCATCATTTGTTAACCCAAAAATGATGTCATCATCTTAGACTTGGGCAACAAGGATGTCCTTTGACTTTGACTTAATAAAAAGAGTTTGGTCAACTTGCCCCCTTCTAAAATTCTTAGAAACTAAGAAAGATGATAGTCTTTCATACCAAGCCTAGGGAACATGTTTTAATCCATATAAAGCTTTTCTAAGCTTATAAACATGGTTTGGGTAATCTAAATTCTCAAACCCGGAAGGTTGCTCTACATAGAGCTCTTCCTTAATGAATCCATTTAAGAATGCTGATTTCACATCCATTTGATAAAGTTTAAATCCCATGTAAGCGGCATACACTAATAGGATTCTTGTTGACTCTAACCTAGCAACTGGAGCATAGGGTTTATCATAATCAAGTCCTTCAACTTAATTGAATCCCTGAGCAACCAACCTAACTTTGTTTCTCATTATATTCCCTTGGTCATCGAACTTATTCCTAAAAACCCATATTTTAGTAACAATAGTGCTATCATTAGGTCTAGGGACTAGCTCCCATACTTGACATCTCTCAAATTGAGGCAATTCTTCTTGCATTGCCAAAATCCAATCCGAATCAAGTAAGGCATCATTGATTGATTTAGGCTCAATTTGTGAGATGATAGCTACTTGACTAGTAGGAGCTCTATGGAAAGACCTAGTTCTTACTCCTTGAGATAGTTCTCTTACTACTTGATTTAGGGGATGGTTTTAGTGAATCCTTAGGGTCATAGGAGGTGAATCAAATTGGTTTAGATCATGGGTATCCTTTCTTTCATCATCGAAATATCCTCTTCCTCCCCCTTGATTATTATTTCCTAATTCTCCCCCTTGATCATTCTCCCCTAAGGTCAAGTTTTGGAGTCTTTGGGTAATATCTTGATTATTGTCATTGATATCCTTATCAATGGAAGATTTTCTAGGATAAGTACTAGAAGACTCATCAAATTCAACATTATAAGATTCCTCAACCTTTTGAGTCCTCTTATTATAGACTCTATAACCTCTACTAGTGGATGAGTATCCTACTAGGATTCCTTCATCTACCTTAGACTCAAATTTTCCTAGATTGTCTTTGCTATTAAAAATGTAAACTTTACATCCAAAGACCTTAAAATAGTGAATCGTTGGAATTTTTCCATTCCATAATTCAAAAGGTGTTTTTTCCTAAAAACCTATAGATTAAGACTCAATTTTGGATATAGCAGGCGGTGTTAATCGCTTCCTCCCACAAGTAGCTAGGTAAACAGTATGCATTAAGCATTGTCCTAGCTACCTCTTGTATAGCATGCTTTTGACTAATATATTTTTGTGAATAATGATTTTAGGGATACCTCAATTGTACCTCTACCTAAGATCTTAAGTTTCCCACTATTGCCAAATGACATCATTCCCTTTTTAACATATCAATTGTAGAGAACTTGCTCATATCTCCAGTCATGTATCTCGAGCAACCGCTATCCACAATCCACATTCTTGGTCCACCTACCTAAACAACATGAAAAACAAACTCCTTTGGTACCCAAATGTTTGCATCGGTAATATCATTCAAAAACTTCTTTGGGACCCAAGCCTTCTTAACCTAACCCTTAGTTGTTGCCTTTCTATTTATTAGTGAGATGTATGCAACTTTCTTATCCTTAGATTTATATTATATATCGGTCTTGTTATAAACGACCCTTTGGTCCCTAAGAATCATGTCAAGATATTTTGAACCACTAGTAAATTTTTCTAAACGTGTTCTTAATTCACAAACTAGTAAGAATCATGTCAAGATATTTTGAACCACAACTAAGAATCTGTATTTTGAACCCTAAGCATTCTTAAGATTTTCATTTTCCTTTCTAAACATGCAAGAAACACCGCATGAAAATTCTTCATTCCTAATTACCGTAATTTCTACCTTCAAATCCTTGACCTTTGATTTTGATCTATCTAATGCTTTCTTAAGGTAAGCAATAGTCTTATTGTCACGCCCCGAGGGTATACTTGTCCGTCGACCGGACAGTACCCTCTAGTGACAATATAAGATAAACACCGATACAAGGCCCACATAGCCGCTAACACCCACAGACCATATATCGTAATAAAATAACATTGACAGATAACAGAAAATACAAAGACATACAGATGCGCACCAGTGCGACTCTAACTTAATAACAAAATATACTTGAATCCAACATCCAACCCAAAAGCAAAATAAAAGTCAAATACTACAAATCATATACACAAACTATAATCTAAAAATAGCAACATAAAAAATAGGAAATAAAATCACAAATCAAACAACCCAAAATATACAACAGTTTGGAATAACATCCATACACTCAGTGTGAGATGGGATCAGCTGGCGGAACTCTGAGCACATAATGGAAACTTCTACCTTTTACCTGGGAGACAAGAAAACCCAAGATATGTGGTGGTGAGTATAAAACTCAACGGTAATATGAACGAAAGTACATGATCAACATATATCATATGGAGAACAACAATATACAGTCTAAAGATACAATAGATGTGTCACGCCCCGAGAGCATACCGAGCCGAAAATCAAACGGATGACACCTCCCCTGTACGTGGCAACATTTTGGGTTAATACAAGGCCCGTAGGCCCATAATAACA